>CM041777.1:485096161-485418044 GCA_023374045.1 Limonium bicolor | reverse complement strand
AAACCTCGGTTTAATCCATGATGTACTCGCTCTTCAGTGAAACTGTAGTTAAGCCAATAATCAATTGAAATGAAGCTTTTGGCTTAATAATTTGCTGCATATTTGGTTGGCAATACTCCTTGTTGGTTTTTAATATGGGAGAAGATATCAAAATTTTGATTGGGGTCTCGCATTTAGTCGGGACCAGTAATTCGTGGCTCTGTTGGTATCTGTTATGACATTGGGATCGGTGCCTTGCTGTCAAATTCGTTTGTTGATTCAAATTTTGCTAAGTCCTTAAACAGGTAAGGGGATAATAAAAGAAAAAAACATAAAATGATTTTTGTAGCTTGATTAATGTCCTCTATTTTTATAAATTACCTGTTGTTTGATTTTCTTCTACTATGTGCATATTTGTTCATATTTATTTCATGATGATTTATCGTTATTTCAGTTTATTTGTTTTTCACTTACTAAGCCCTAGTAATTAGACCTTTGGACCAAGCCTTATGATAGAGGGTGAGCCCTTGCCAATGGTGAGCCATGGTCCCACCAAGTAAAGGGTGATCCCTAAACTCAAACCACATCTTATTATAATAACATGTATTAATAAAAATACTTTCTCAAAATTCAACCCAATTTGATTCAACACTTCTTCCCAAATTTTCTAAAGCCCATCAGACGCAGAAATCAAAAGCTCAAAACAACTCAAAAAGGCCCAATTTTCGGCCCAATCTCAAACAAAGCCCAATTTTCCCAATCTCAAACAAGGCCCAATTTTCCCAATGTTAAATAAGGCCCATTTGGCACAAAATCTTAAAGCCTAATTCTGCCCACACTTCAAAAGCCCATTTTGGCCCAAATTTCTAGACCCATTTCGGCTCACACCTTAAAGGCCCATGAGTTCAATTTTGACCTGGCCCAAATCAGAATTCTAGCCCACATCAAAGCCCAACCAAGGCTAAATTCGGTCCAAACCTTGCCCAACCTCCATGTGGCCCAAATCAAAAATCCAAAAATCAGCCCAAATTGAAATGCCCACTTAGCCCAAAAATCAAAAAGCCTAATTCGGGCCCAAACCCAATTTGGGCCCAAACCCAACTCAAGCCCAAACCCAATTCAGGCCCAAACCCAATTCGGGCCTAAACCCAACTCAAGCCCAAACCCAACTCAAGCCCAAACCCATTTCAACCCATCAAGCCCAAGAGTCCATTTCGGCCCATCAAGCCCAAAAGCCCATTTTGGCCTATCAAGCCTAAAGCCCATTTTGGCCCATCAAGCCTAAAGCCCATTTCAGGCCATCAAGCTCAAAAGCCCATTTCGGCCCACCTGGTCCAACTTTGACCATGACCCAAGCTTTGACCTTGACCCAAACTTTGACCTTGACCCGAACTTTGACCTTGACCTAAACTTTGACCTTGACCCGAACTTTGATCTGGACCCAAACTTTGGCCATGAACCAAGCTTTGACCAACCCAAACCTTGACCAAGGCCCAATCTGGTTGAATTTTGACTCGGTCTAACTTTGACCAACCTTAATGTAACACCCCAACTAATAACACCACCCTTAACCATTAATCGTAGCGGAAATTACATCATAAACACTGACTAAACCAATGGGTGTTACACGCCGTTAGCCACCCACGTGGCTAACAAGGCTAATACATACATAGTGTACTGGTTTGATGGACAAGATTACCGTGCATTACACTTTACATTACCAACTGTTTCTAAACTGAAATACCTACATTCAATTCCAACTATGCCAAGTTACAACTAATGCCGACAACAATTTCGGTCTTACTACACCTACAACTCATAATCGATTAAACTACCCATGTAAAAACAACTACCCCGTCCTACTCTCGAACGGCTGCCATCTTCATTGTACTTGTATAGTAATGGGGGCCCCCAAAAGGGGTCAGCACCTTTGCTGGTCTGGTAATCGTGCAGCCCGCATGCTACCGGGCCACACACAACTAATTGTCGAGTGAGCATGCAGGTTTTTTTAAGCATGCAAGGAAACTATAAACACATAACATGCTTATGAGCACACATAACCAACCACTAGAATACAACCAGGAGGTTAACACACCAACGCTTGTTAGACCAATTACTGTGTTCCTTGACCCTTGAGGGTTTCTACCTTAGTGGAACTAAGATCTTGTTAGACAACACCTACCCATGTGATCGGGTTACAATTAGTTACTTCTCATATTAATATGGGGTTGATTTTGGTTATCAACGTACACAACATCCCTACACACATCCCGTAACAACATGTACACAACACATCACCGTTCTTCTTAGAGAACAAACACTTTACTTAACGTGTGTCGGGTTAAATATAGGTCCGCACACTGTACATATTATACACATCAACTTTACTGATGCCCCAGTCTTGATATAGAACCGTACACATTATACATATCAACTTTACTGTTATCCCAGTCTTAATATAGAACCGTACACATTATACACATCAACTTTACTGATGCCCCGGTCTTGATATAGAACCGTACACATTATACGTATCAACTTTACTGATACCCCGGTCTTAATATAGAACTGTACACATTATACATAGTTAGGGGTTCCCATTTTGGAACCTACCACAAATAGTCACCCTACGGTGTTGCAACTGGGCTAATCGTTCACAAGGGAGGTAACATCCCATTCGACAAACATGGACAACAACATTCATTAAACAACGATATATTAAACAAAGGCAGCACACACGCACTACCACACTATAAAACCAACGCACGGATAGCCATAGTTATAACGTTCCCGTAAGTTGGGACCTTTAAATCTGAATACCGATCTCTTATGTGATCCTAAGGTCGGATAACTACAGTTTAACACATATTTGAGGTTAAGCGGTATCGGAACTAAATACACCACATCAATGAATTACTGTAAACTCATTACATGCTTTTATCTTATAAGGTGGCAAACACTTAGAAAAACACATTGGCATACAAGCCGGTGTAACCCGGTAGGACACAGGTTGCAAGAAAACCATACTTGTCACCATGGTCCACTCTAATGTGTCCTCTTATGTTCCTCGAATAACTCTCGAACAACTGGTAACATTATAATTGCTTTCATTAACATCGAGGTAATATGATTGTTTAACATCTAATGCCCATAGTTAACCCCATTAACTAGTTAAATAACTTTACATTTTTAACTTGTTTACTTTCACATTTTACTACAACTTTTCACCCACTTAATTGTCATTATAACTCACCTAACATGTCTTAAACAACCTTATAACATTATTACATACCAAGGTCGGTCCATTCCAGTGACATCCGGGTTTGAAGTTTACACTACGACCGACCTTGCTAAGTCTGGTCCCAAGGTCGGTCCATTCCAGAACACATTCCCGTCTGAAAATTCTACCCCGACCGACCTTGCAAGTCTGGTCCACAAGGTCGGTCCATTCCTGAACATTTTTCCCTTTGTAAATTTAGACCCGACCGACCTTGCAAGTCTGGTCCCCAAGGTTGGTCCATTCCAGTGAGTTTTCTAGCGGGGTAAACTGGGCTCGACCGACCTTGCAGGTCCGGTCCCCAAGGTCGGTCTGCTGCAGACCTTTGTTTAAAAATGCACATTTGACTGCCAAACTTCACCCTACATATCCTAGTATGTTCTAACCTCATTTGGGCACTTCAATCACGCCTTAAGACATCTACTAAACCCCTTAAATCATTGGTCAATCTCACCATTTAATCCTTGTCAATTTCTACAATTTTTTTTCCCATTCCCTCTATTGCATTATACACAGCAGTGCATTTAAAACTTCTTTAAATGTCTTACAACCTTCCACCAACCTTACCAAATCTCTTACTCACCACACCAATACATTCTTAGACCAATACACTTCAAAAACCCAAGTTCATCCTTTGTTTCTCAAGCCTAACACTCTTATTCATTCTTAGCCAAATCCATGACTTTTCTAACACTTGTGCTACAGCTTTTTGTACTACTCCTCTTAGTTCTCCAAATACAACTTCAAGGCTATTAAACCACTCTACTCAACACTACAAACACCTAGGTTCTCCCATTCACCAAGCCATCATCAAACACCCATTTTCTACCAAAATTTCACCATAACCTCCCCATAAACCTAACACATCCATTTTCACCAATTCTCATCCTTTCCATTCCTAATCTAGCCACACCCTTACAAGGGACCTACCAGCGCATAATAAATCCTCAAAGTCCATAAACAACAACATAACTCCAAAATCTCAATAAACCACAATATAAACACAAACTCAAAACACTTGGCTCCAAGGCCCTTTAATTCATAATTAATTTCACAAATCTCTCTAAAATCAACTAAACACCTTATTTACACAAGTTTTTGGTCTCATTTCTTTAATTACCCATCCCAAGTTCTAAAATAATCAAAATAAGCATTATGGGGAGTTTCTTACCTTAATCTCACAAATTCTCCTTTCCTTTACCAACCTCCTCCTTCTCTCCTTCTTGATCAAAATCGGTCAAATGACAATGGAGTTGCCCAACTCCATGCCAACACCCAAGGAACACAAAATTCAACATAATTAAAATTCTAAACCCTTGGGAACCATTAACTCAATGAAAGACTTGAAACACCAGAGTTAGGGTTTACCTCTTGGAGCTTTTTAAGAGGGGCTTTCACCCACGAATCAAAGGGGATGGTTCCACCACCATTGGAGGGTTGGAATTAAGCTCAAAAACAAGGAGAATACAAGGCATCAAAATGGGGAAAAATCGGTCAATAAAGGTGAGTGAAGAAAAATGAGTTTTTCTTGAATATTTTTACCTTAGGAGAGAGATGAGACTCTAAGCTACACATTGATGCCATTTTCTCTTCAAATGGGGAAAACCCATGGTGATGAATTTCACCATTTTGGAATTTTGAAAAGAGAGGAAGATAGAGAATGATGAGAGGATGAAGAATATGTATTTATTTTTGTGATTTGAGCTTTAATGGAGCTAGAGCATGAGGGAGAAGGTGGAGTTGCCATGGGAGCTTGGTGAGGAGCTCCAAAATCATGACCAAGGATGAAGAAAGGGAGGATGGTGTCTGGCACCAGAAAAAAAATGAGGGAGAGAGAAAATAATGGGGAGAGAGAAGAGGGAAAAATGAAATAAAGGAGGAGAGAGGGGAAAAAGGTGGTACTTTTGCTTTTTGCTTTCTTGACTTATTTTGCTCGTAATGTGAGAGGGCTGATTACTTATAAAAACCGGCCCCATATATATGTACACGCTGGAGCGTTTTTAGTCTTTTACAGAAAATACTCGTTTATTTACCCGGTTTAGCACTATTCACTAACCGGGCCCGTTTTCCGGAATTTTCTTGTTTCTTTAATTTTACTGGCTATTAAGCTCCCATTAGTGTTAATTTATAGTTATCTAATGAACTATAATTTTTATGGGCTCATTTGACCACTTAAAGTCACGTTTTCGGGTTTTCTCGAAAAACGTGCGCTAAAGTTTTATTAGCGTTTTAATACATTATTTGGATCCGTTTTCTTCTGGAAATTTTCTCACATGTTCTCACTGTGTAATTAGGGTATAAAAATATATTTATAACCCCAGTTAAGGTTATATACATCCTAAAAAATTAAATACACGTTTTGTGACTTTTACTATTTTCTTTTTTTTTTTTTTTTATTTCTTCACCGATGATCTTAAGGACTTAATTAGCATTAGAAATCATAATTACATAATTAATCAACGTGTTAAGGTTTTGGGTATTTCAATCTACCCCCCTTAAAAGAACTTCGTCCTCGAAGTTCACAATTTCCCATGCATCCTTTAATTAGAGTACCGGGTTTTCTTGCAAGATACAACTTCCATACTAAAACGCACTTTTACATCACAACCTCAGACTTAACGGTCCGGGTAACATATCCACATCCATACATGACATACTTACATAACCTCAGACTCAACGGTCCAGGTAACATAACAACATTTGTACTTACATAACAACCCTCAGACTCTCAGGTCTGGGTCACATAACAACATTCAAACTCATAGGTTTGGATAATATTTATTACACATATCACACAACATGTCTTAGCATGTATAGAAATCGAAAATACCTTTTCCATATCTTCATGGGCTCGGTCCTAAGACTACAGAACGTTACAGTCATCGAGTCCCATGTCGAGTACATATACACTGCGATCTCGCAGAACCTGGTAGGGATGGACACCTTCTGGTCCCCGTTCCTTTGGGAGATCAAAACAATCACATACATTTTTAAAATATACTTCTCATGTCACCGGTCCGAAGACAAAGGCTCATACGTCCTCAACTCGTGAGCAAGTAATACGAAAATATTCTTTATGGGGTTAAGTAGAACAAATCCTTTATTGGAAGGATACTAATTGAAAATCCTCTATAAGGTCAAGTAAAAGAAATCCTTCCTTTGAAAATACCATTTAAGAATTTTTGGAAATATTTATTGAAGTCTTGAAAGTACCAATTGAAAGTTTGAAAACCCCAGTTTAAAATTTGTTTTGAAAACGCAATACAACTCCAAGTCCAATTTATGCTAACTATATCTTATTCTTAACATTTATCATTTTGACCACTTATAGGGAGCTTCAAGAGTCATCCAACCCTAATGTGATCAGCATCAGAGTTGAACTATCCTTCCACCCAATTTGTGTTCGGCTTCACTTGATCGCATGCAAACCAAGTTCCACCTCCCACTTCAATTTCAACCAACAACTAATTCAAACATTTACCATTTTCTATCTTTTTAATCTTTCTAGTCATAATCACACCATCAAACAATCCGATTACTTCCATTTCCTATTTCCTTAAAACATTCTCATCATAATCACAAAACAATACGTCTCCAAAGGATGGAACTCTGTCCATCAATTATCCTCAATTTGTCTCTAGTCAAATCAACTAGGGAATCCTATTCTCATTAAGTTCTTCATCGGTTTCCTACCAATTCATACCTCACAATACCATGTATATGTATATATATACTTTTATCATCATCACGATACACAATACTATATATATATGTATTTTTTATCAAAATCACAATACACATCATTATATCTGTCTCAAATAAACATACACTATCAGGGTTTTAGTTCCCCGGGAGCTTCTCTACTCCCATACACTTGTATTCACACACCACTTATAACAATGGTATTCGCATCTTCTGTGTGCAATTACCACAATTAAACCATAAATGAATACTATGTTCATGTATCGTACGCACCAATCATCAGAACAAAGTATTTTATGTTATAAATCACATCGTAACAGATTATTTGTGCTACGCACAACATTGTTCACGTACACTTGTACGTAAACATTCACTAAGCGTTTTTGCGCTCTACCCCCCTTAAAAGGGATTACGCCCGCGTAATCTACCATATGTTATTACTTAACATTGGTTTAAAATGTTCTGTCGTCGTGAAGTGTTTTAACTTCCACACGGTTTATTTTACAATGCGTTCCAGTCATAGGACTTAACCTTATTGGCGGTTTAGTCCCTAAACCAAGAATTCTCATTGGAGTTTATTTGACACATAACCGGTTTCGGTTCTGGCCTGTGAGGCTTATAGGCATTAATAATTAGCCATTTACTCGTATCCACTATGCATATTCGGTATCTAAAGCATGGGTTCACTGGCCTCTGCTGCGCGACTCTGACAACTTTGGAGGTTATTTTACCCCATTCATTTTTCGTAATGCATTGTACATCTCCCATTTATCACCTTTATCTTGTGAAGAATGGTTTCTCAACCGACGCATGGTATCTCTTACCATGTGTGAATTCGGTGAGTCATTAAACTTTCTATCCACCTTCCAGATAATCTACTGCATATACCGCTGTGTATGTTTGTGATTATTCACTTGGTTTCATCCGAATTATTGTAGGTTGAGGTTGAGCTACTATATAATATGTAGTGCTCCCTCGGTTATTTCCAACACTTGAGGTATATTCCATACCGGTATTTGGTATTTAGTGCTACTGTAGTCACTTATTCCTAATCATGCCTCCACACTTGGTTCTGTACAAGTATTCTTTCATTGGTACGACCTTGCATTTCCTATGCCTCGGTCCTTATAGTGTTATAAGTTTCTTTCTACTTCTACCACAATTAACCTTTTCCCAAATTCCTAACTATCCCACTCGATCCTTACTGCGCAAGTGCTATACCAAAACACTCAGTCATACAGAGTGTAGAGGCGTAAACCCTTGGCAGTAAATCTCTTATGCAATTGCAATATGAATGAAAATTGTTTCCTTGCTGCCCGGTCTGTCTACCATCCTTATTCATCAACTCCATATTATTGTGTGATTTATTCACATGTATTGGTCGCTTGCTGCGCACCATGTTCTTACTTCTTGTACAACACTAGCTTACATGGCATCCACTTTCATATTAGCTTCCGTACATGTACTTTCATCATTCGTATTATGGTTCGTCATTTATTTGGATGACTACTGAATACACTATTTTTCGAGTCTTTATGCTCCTTGAGCGTTGTTCACTCTACATTTAGCATCACACACCTATGGTGGTTGCTATTAGACTTATTACTCTTCCGGTCTCCACAATTGGTACAAACGCTTCTATTCGTATTATTCTTATTCAAATCATTCTTGGGTAATAACAATATGGTCAATCCTTAACATATTTCTTGAACTTGGTTCATATAACTACCGCTCCCGCGGTTTCACCATATCGAGAGGTATCCCCACTCTCAAGGCAGTGGTTCGTTCTCCGCTCTATTCACTTGAACAACATTAACTTTCGTAATCAATTAAATTTGTGTAACACATTTGGTCTGTGACTTAAATGCCTTATTGCCTCGAGCTCTGCTCTTTGTAGGCTGTTCACACAAATTTTACTTCTCCGTACACCCTCACATGGTTTTGAGGTTGTTTTGGACTCTCTGACAAGGTCGTTGCATCACGCTTCCTTATATGGGATGCCCCATAGAATGTCCGTTTACCTCCTAACGACTTACGTTTAAACTGGGTATTAGCTTCAACTCTTGTGTTTATACCACGTCATTTGCGTTTGACAATTGTTGACCCAAACACCCTTCAGGACAGCCCTGGGTGTTACTAGGTTATGCCATTACATCTGGCTTGTATAATTTAGTTAACTACCTCGCTTTGCATTCCTTACTGGGTTTACTATCCTCTTCTGTGAAGATCGATATTCCCTGGTAGTCTAGGTGATCATTCCAAGAGTTCATCCCGCTCGTTGCACATTAACGTGTCCATATTAGGCATTGGCTTACTAGGTATAGACTGGGTATTTGTTCCAGCTATCATGTTTTGTTCCTCCGGATTTTTGAGACGTATGCGATGTCTTTACTTACTAGTCAGTGCGCTCCACACTTCTTGACTCATAAACATTTCCTTGAAATGGATTCACTAATTCTTTGGTCTCGTTAACTTAACTGGGTTCCTTTACTTCAACCATTCTTGGCAACTCGTTGCTCTTGTTTAACTTTTACTACTAACCGTAGTATGGAGTCGACTACTTCCCGTGTTCCTGACTCCACTCGTATACATATGTGGGGTACCCTACTGATACATTGCTACTTACCCGACTAACCTATAAGAAGTTCTGTCAGGCCCACAAGCTCCTATCGGAGTGCGGTCGTCCCATATTTCAGTTAGTACACTCGTAGTGTCTGTCACACGCCTAGGTGAAGTATTCTGTTGTCAACTCCCTCATATCGTCCTATGATAATATGCATTCCGTACTTCCTGAACTATATATTAAGGGAAATTTGTCCACTGTCTGTATCTAGTATGAACTGGATTCCTTCCCTCGGGTTAATACCCTCGAGTTGTAGGATTATTCAAAAGTTGCTCGAAAGCAAGTGGGTACAACTTACCTACTGTGTGGCGCCGAGGCCGGTGTAGGTCCTATGGTTTTGGTTTTTAGAGAAAATATGAAGTTTGAGAAAAATTTGGGCGTAAAAGAAGGTTTGAGATGAATATGAGTTGGAAGAAAATTTGGGTGTGAAAACGGTTTGAAATAAATCTGGATTTAGAAGAAAAAACTGGGTTTATAAGAAAATTCTTCCCGGTATTTATAATGTCTTCACGCTTTGACCAAGTCTAGCTTCCCGCTGACTGGTATATCTTCACATACAATGGTTAGGCCACTAAGCCCTTCCAGGTTTCACTCTTCAAATTCTTGGATTCTTGATTCTGTAATTACTTCATTCCCCAATACAGTACTCTATTAAGTACTTCATAGTCATTAAAATTCTCCGAATAGCCCCGTTTATAGCAGCACTTGCCATGTCAAGTGCCCCATGCTGGCTGGTTATCGGTTCAGCATATACTGGTTACGGTATTACTTTAATCATTACCTTATTTGATAGCCTTGTTGGCTCTTCCTTTGACCTTACAATTTTGATAATAGAACATTCGAGCGACTCTCTTTGGTCTTGACATGGTAGTCATTAACTAGGGTGACTCTCCACTCACTTAACTCCGTGTTCTTCCTTAATGTTCGTCCCCACGCATTTGCCGTGGTTACCGAGACTTGATTCTCGTTCAGGTACTACTTCGTAGTCCTATTGAAGTATGTTTAACCAATACTCCCAAAATGGTCTAAACCATGATAATCGGGTATTGCATCCTCTTCAGCGCTGTAGGTTTGGAATCATCCAACCTTGACTAGTTCCTTAGTCGTTTACTATACCATTGTCGGTACTATTTAACAATTGTGGTCTCGTAGACATGTGTCTCGGGTTGGTTGCTTCTCCATTGTTCCCTTCTGTGCACAGTTAGTGTTTTCTTTCTTGTTGGCTGGGTCTCCTCGACTGCTAGGCATGTTGACCCAGGTTGGCGGAAATTTCATTCTCCTGTTGGTAGGGCCTTCATTTCTCCGCTATCAAGTGCGGTTAATGTTGTTTTAAAACGGGAACCGTCTCCGGGATTTTCAGTTCTTGAAATCTACCGTATGACTGGTTCTTGTTTTTGTGGTAATACTTTACAACAGCCAGATCGGGTTTTCCCGGGTAAGAGAGGACTTTCATCTCTCAGGCGTCCTTCCCAAGTTATAAAATGGGGAATGTTGAGGGAGGGTATGGATATTGTAGGTATCCCGTATACACGGGGAATGCCAATTAGCGTTTCTCTCACGCTATCACTCAACCCTTAGCCCAAAGTCTTAAACTCCTAACTCAGTACTTCCTAAGCTCTGTATTTCTAGTCATCAGAGCGATACTTCGCTCTGATACCACTTTTTGTAACACCCCAATAACACCACCCTTAACCATTAATCACAGCGGAAATTACATCATAAACACTGACTAAACCAATGGGTGTTACACGCCGTTAGCCACCCATGTGGCTAACAAGGCTAATACATACATAGTGTACCGGTCTGATGGACAAGATTACCGAGCATTACACTTTACATTACCAACCGTTTCTAAACTGAAATACCTACATTCACATTCCAACTGTGTCAAGTATTACAACTAATGCCGACAACAATTTCGGTCTTACTACACCTACAACATATAATCGATTAAACTACCCATGTTAAAACAACTACCCCGTCCTACTCTCGAACGGCTGCCATCTCCATTGTACCTGTAAAGTAATGGGGGCCCCCAAAGGGGGTCAGCACCTTTGCTGGTATGGTAATCGTGCAGCCCGCATGCTACCGGGCCACGCACAACTAATTGTCGAGTGAGCATGCAGGTTAATTATTTTAAGCATGCAAGGAAACTATAAACACATAACATGCTTATGAGCACACACAACCAACCAATAGAATACAACCAGGAGGTTAACACACCAACGCTTGTTAGACCAATTACTGTGTTCCTTGACCCTTGAGGGTTTCTACCTTAGTGGAACTAAGTTCTTGTTAGACAACACCTACCCATGTGATCGGGTTACAATTAGTTACTTCTCATATTAATATGGGGTTGATTTCGGTTATCAACGTACACAACATCCCTACACACATCCCGTAACAACATGTACACAACACATCACCGTTCTTCTTAGAGAACAAACACTTTACTTAACGCGTGTCGGGTTAAATATAGGTCCGCACACCGTACATATTATACACATCAACTTTACTGATGCCCCGGTCTTGATATAGAACCGTACACATTATACATATCAACTTTACTGATATCCCAGTCCTAATATAGAACCGTACACATTATACACATCAACTTTACTAATGCTCCGGTCTTGATATAGAACCGTACACATTATACGTATCAACTTTACTGATACCCCGGTTTTAATATAGAACCGTACACATTATACATAGTTAGGGGTTCCCTTTTTGGAACCTACCACAAATACTTACCCTACGGTGTTACAACTGGGCTAATCGTTCACAAGGGAGGTAACATCCCATTCAACAAACATGGACAACAACATTCATTAAACAACGATATATTAAACAAAAGCAGCACACACACACACACACACACTACCACACTATACAACCAACGCACGGATAGCCGTAGTTAGAACGTTCCCGTAGGTTGGGATGTTTAAATCTGAATACCGATCTCTTATGTGATCCTAAGGTCGGATAACTACAGTTTAACACATATTCGAGGTTAAGCGGTATCGGAACTAAATACGCCACATCAATGAATTACTGTAAACTCATTACATGCTTTTATCTTATAAGGTGGAAAACACTCAGAAACACACATTGGCATACAAGCCGGTGTAACCCGGTAGGACACAGGTTGCAAGAAAACCAAACCTGTCACCATGGTCCACTCTAATGTGTCCTCTTATGTTCCTCGAATAACTCTCGAACAACTTGTAACATTATAATTGCTTTCATTAACATCGGGGTAATATGATTGTTTAACATCTAATGCCCATAGTTAATTAACCCCGTTAACTAGTTAAATAACTTCACATTTTAAACTTGTTTTACTTTCACATTTTACTACAACTTTTCACCCACTTAATTGTCATTATAACTCACCTAACATGTCTTAAACAACCTTATAACATTATTACATACCAATCCCCATCATTAGAAGCCTTGAAACAAATTTTTTTTTTTATATCAGTGGCCGACCGAGCTTACCTAAGGTCGGTCCATTCCTGTGACATCCGGGTTTGAAATTTACACTATGACCGACCTTGCTAAGCTTGGTCCCAAGGTCGGTCCATTCCAGAACACATTCCCGTCTGAAAATTCTACCCCGACCGACCTTGCAAGCCCGGTCCACAAGGTCGGTCCATTCCAGAACGTTTTTCGCTTTGAAAATTTAGACCCGACCGACCTTGCAAGTCCTGTCTCCAAGGTTGGTCCATTCCAGTGAGTTTTCTGGTGGGGTAAACTGGGCTCGACCGACCTTGCAGATCCGGTCCCCAAGGTCGGTCTGCTCCAGACCTTTGTTTAAAAATGCAAATTTGACTGCCAAACTTCACCCTACATATCCTAGTATGTTCTAACCTCATTTGGGCACTTCAACCACACCTTAAGACATCTACTAAACCCCTTAAATCATTGGTCAATCTCACCATTTAATCCTTTTCCATTTCTACAATTTGTTTTCCCATTCCCTCTGTTGCCTTATGCATAGCAGTGCATTTAAAACTTCTTCAAATGTCTCACAACCTTCCACCAACCTTACCAAATCTATTACTCACCACACCAATACATTCTTAGACCAATACACTTCAAAAACCCAAGTTCATCCTTTGTTTCTCAAGCCTAACACTCTTATTCATTCTTAGCCAAATCCATGACTTTTCTAACACTTGTGCTACAGCTTTTTGTACTACTCCTCTTAGTTCTCCAAATACCATTTCAAGGCTATTAAACCACTCTACTCAACACTACAAACACCTAGGTTCTCCCATTCACCAAGCCATCATCAAACACCCATTTTTTACCAAAATTTTGCCATAACCTCCCCATAAACCTAACACATCCATTTTCACCAATTCTCATCCTTTCCATTCCTAATCTATCCACACCCTTACAAGGGTCCTACCAGTGCATAATAAATCCTCAAAGTCCATCAACAACAACATAACTCCAAAATCTCATTAAACCACAATATAAACACAAACTCAAAACACTTGGCTCCAAGGCCCTTTAATTCACAATTAATTTCACAAATCTCCCTAAAATCAACTAAACACCTTATTTACACAAGTTTTTGGTCTCATTTCTTTAATTACTCATCCAAGTTCTAAAATAATCAAAATAAGCATTAAGGTGAGTTTCTTACCTTAATCTCACAATTTCTCATTTCCTTTACCAACCTCCTCCTTCTCTCCTTCTTGATCAAAATCGGTCAAATGGCAATGGAGTTGCCCAACTCCATGCCAACACCCAAGGAACACAAAATTCAACATAATTAAAATTCTAAACCCTTGGGAACACATTAACTCAATGAAAGACTTGAAACACCATAGTTAGGGTTTACCTCTTGTAGCTTTTTAAGAGGGGCTTTCACCCACGAATCAAAGGGGATGGTTCCACCACCATTGGAGGGTTGGAATTAAGCTCAAAAACAAGGAGAATACAAGGCATCAAAATGGGGAAAAATCGGTCAAGAAAGGTGAGTGAAGAAAAATGAGTTTTTCTTGAATATTTTTACCTTAGGAGAGAGAGGAGACTCTAAGCTACACATTGATGCCATTTTCTCTTCAAATGGGGAAACCCCATGGTGATGAATTTTTCCATTTTGGAATTTTGAAAAGAGAGGAAGATAGAGAATGATGAGAGGATGAAGAATATCTATTTATTTTTGTGATTTGAGCTTTAATGGAGCTAGAGCATGAGGGAGAAGGTGGAGTTGCCATGGGAGCTTGGTGAGGAGCTCCAAAATCGTGACCAAGGATGAAGAAAGGGAGGATGGGGTCTGGCACCAGAAAAAAAAATGAGGGAGAGAGAAAATAATGGGGAGAGAGAAGAGGGAAAAGTGAAATAAAGGAGGAGAGAGGGGAAAAAGGTGGTACTTTTGCTTTTTGCTTTCTTGACTTATTTTATTAGCTAGCTAGTAATGTGAGAGGGCTGGTTGCTTATAAAAACCGGCCCCATATATATGTACACGCTGGAGCATTTTTCGTCTTTTACAGAAAACGCTCGTTTATTTACCCGGTTTAGCACTATTCACTAACCGGGCCCGTTTTCTGGAATTTTCTCGTTTCTTTAATTTTAATGGCTATTAAGCTCCCATTAGTGTTAATTTATAGTTATCTAATGAAATATAATTTTTATGGGCTCATTCGACCACTTAAAGTTACGTTTTCAGGTTTTCTCGAAAAACGTGCGCTAAAGTTTTATTAGCGTTTTAATACATTATTTGGATCCGTTTTCTTCCGGAAATTTTCCCACATGTTCCCAGTGTGTAATTAGGGTATAAAAATATATTTATAACCCCAGTTAAGGTTATATACCTCCTAAAATAATTGAATACGCGTTTTCACGTTTTGTGACTTTTACGTATTTTCTTTTTTTTCTTTTTGGTTTTTATTTCTTCACCGATGATCTTAAGGACTTAATTAGCCTTAGAAAATCATAATTACATAATTAATCAACATGTTAAGGTTTGGGGTATTTTACTTAACTTTGACCAACCTCAACTTTGACCCAATCCAACTTTGACCTAGTCTAACTTTGACCCGACTCGTTTTCCAACCCCAACCCGAAGTCAATTCAACCCAATTCAAACACAACTCATTTCAATTCATATCAATTCAGTCCAATTCAATTCAGCCTAATCCCATTCAGTTCTCATTCAAAATCCAATTCAAACTCAACTTGTAAATCCCATTCAAACTCCAAAAATCCAAAAACATTCCTCAGTATCCAGCTTTAATTCAAAAATCCCAAAAAATCTTCTTTCTCAAATTTTGAACAATCATTTTATTCAAATCTCATCGGGTTTTCAAAGGAACCATTTTGAGAAATTTTAAAGGAAAAACTCTTCTCACATCACAGAAAACTCTTCTCAAAACGTAGAAAGTTCTTCTCACATATACAGAAAGTTTTCTCCTAAAAACATTTCTCAAAATCAGTGTTTCTTCATCGAGAATTCCGAACAACTTTTAAAGTTCTAACTTAGTTTTCAAATCCAAATAAAACATTTTTGGGAACAAGAAATGCCTAACCCCTTCAAAACATTTCCTTCCTGGTTAGACATCACTTGTCTCCCTTTCCACAATAATCCGAGGCGGGGCACTGGGGTCGTAATCGCCCTTGTCGCAGTCTGGATTTCTTTAGGCGGGGCATTTGGGTGACAAACCTCCCCTAATTGCAGCCTAGATTTTTCCGAGGCGGGGTGCTAGGGATGTGACTGCCTTCCTAGTTGCAGCTGGGATTTTAGAACCGTCTAACTCCCTTCTACTCGATTTCAATGTTTTCGGTTTTAACGTTTTAAAACCCGGGAGTTAGAGACGTTATTAGGGTTTCACCGAGAACATCTCATTCATGGTGTTTCTCTCTAAATCCTATTTTTGACATAAATTCATTGCCCCATCTTTCGAGCCTCGACACTTACCATTAATTAAGTGTCGTGTTCAAGGGGGTACATAGGGTAATCCCTCGGGATTATCCGCCCTTTTACAAGAAAAATGATTTTTCGGCTTTAAAAACTTTAAGAGAGTCAATTTTGACAGTCATTCCTCTAAACAATTCAGTCCACCATCATCTCACTCTAAATTCGAAATATCCCAAAACATCCCTTTCATAATCTCAAATCCGAAACTTCCCGAAACTTCAAACTTCTCAAAAATCTTAAAACTCAAAGTCGTGAACTACATAAGGTCTGATCTCAACATGGAGTTGAGTACATAGACAGCCCATCCAGGGTGCGACCTCATTCCAATATAAAAAAACCTTTTCCCACTCTAAGTTGGTACTCATACCTCTTCAAGCATTCAAGTCTCTCCTAACTCACTTTAAACCCTCATGCCTTTAAACTTCGGGTCTTCTTCATCCATTTAACCCTTAAACCTTTCATCTATCTTTCATTCTACATTCAACCAACTCTCAACCTGTCAGCCCTTTCACTTGGCGCTAGCTTGGCAGAAAAGCTCGCCTCATCCACTCTCTTTTCTCTTTCCCGTCCTAATCCTATCCTTGGATTTGAAATGAATCTCTTTAAAAAGGTTTTGAAAGGAGGAAATCCCGATAATTGGAGACCGAGGTTTCCTCGGGCACCAATCCGAAGTCGTGGTCGTTGCCACTTCTAAGGGGTGTAACCCAGTGCGAACCCACATAGAATCTTTGGTATGACCAGATAAGTCCAACCCTTATGCAAATCATAGAGTCAATTAACGGTTCTTAGAACCCTTCTCCTCCCTTCCTAGTTCCTTAGGTCAAACTAGGTGGCAACTCTAGTCAATTTCTGCCCTTCAGGCATAAGTCCGCATGGAGCCCATTGAGAGCGGGTGTAGTGCACACTTGCACTCCCCTTTATGCTTTCTAGGAAAGACGGACGATTTAGTAGGTATTTGATGGATGCCAGAATAACGGGTTTTCACCCTCCACAGAATGGCATTTTAGGATCTAAGCTTTTCAGTCAAGAACCATATTTAGATAGACCCCCTCATACCGAAAAATCACCCTCCATAGAATGGCGACACTGTTGGGGAAGAGTTGAGTAAGTTTTTCTCAAACTCAAGGAAGACTGAACTCCATTCAAAATTGTTGGGACTTCCCCACTTCTTTCAAAACCTTCAAGAGATTCTTTTCAAAGCCTTTTGGATTATTCTACTCCACACTTAGAGTGTGTACCTGATGAGGACAGTTAGGACTTGATAGATCCTCAGCAAACATTACAAAAATTGGGTTAATAATTAGCTCACGATTAGAAAGAGACACTTAGGATTGAATGAAGCTAACTTCCCTTTATGTTAATAAACAAGCAATTTGGAATCACCTTCAAGATAAAACTCTTAGTCAATAGGTTGGTACTGACTTCATCACTTTTATATTTACGTTGTGATTGTGGGGTGCATTGAGTGGGTAGCTTAGGACATGCATTCCTCTATTTCACATGATTTATCCACGAGTTACAGGATCCCAACCGGTCCACGGTTGATTCCCCATGAGCTGTGCCATTCATACGAATGGCTAAAACCCACGGGGCAAGATGGTCATCGACCTACGCCCTGCAGGCTCATGATCCAAAAATATCCTCCATTATCCGAGTCTAAGCCACCATATAGTGAACCATGAGCCTTCAGTGTCCAGCTGCCCGGTCCCGTGTCTAGGATGGGTTTATGGGTAGTCACCCCCTTGTATGCCGCCTGTCAGACCACCCTTTTACCTTACCCTGAAGATTGCATGGGCTCAGTTCTCCATTGTTCCTCTGCACCACGAGTGTCTTTAAAGCCCAATGTCACGCTACACGTCCATAGAGGATCCCGTATTTACCGGATACCATACATGGCACAACGTAGTCAGTGAATAATTTGGACTTTAGACACACCTTATCGTGCAGACGACGGGAGACGTGACCCTATGCAGTACTTTCCCGAGTTTCCCGAAAAGTGATCATGTTGTCGGATCATCACTGGCTGTGGCGTATGTTTCCTTATCACTTCGGGTATCCTGACCTTTCGAACTTACTCACTCGATGAGGGGCCTTCTTTATAGCGTGCCCCACTAGGGGCATAGTAGAGAAAACCCCAGAGAGATGACAGTGAAGGGACGATGGTTCCCCCGGTGAGACAGAATCACAATTGACCTGGAAAGTGATTATCCCAACATTAACACTTACAGCTCCACATCAAACATAACCATGATTTACTTTATGTTATACATGTGTGCAAACCATCTTTTCCAAGCCAATCAGTTTTTAAACGTTTTGAATTCTCTTTTGTGTGTCTCTTAAAGCTTTCTTACGAGCTCGTTTAATTTAGAATCTCACCTAAATTTTACTCATATACATTTGCGGTTTTAAACCTGCCACTTCATCTTTAAAATGTTATTTCCAAGACAATTTTAAAAATTGATTTCGAAAAACCTACTTTCTACAAATGAATTTCAAACAGCATTTTTCACCAACATTATTTCAAAATAGTTTTTGAAAACAGTTTTCAAAGTTGATTTTCACAAACGTTTTTCGAAATAAATGATTTAGTCCCCATGTCATGACCCGCTATTTTTGAAATTCTGCCCACCTTCAAGAGCAGCGGTCATTACTGTGGAGCGTACTAGTCATTTCGTGTTTTCACAAAAGTGGTGGATTTTCACATAAGATTTGGTGCTTGATCATTCACCTTATCCTTCCTCAAGAATATCCCTCATTCCCCTCGTTGGAGCAGATCGAGCTAAAAATCAGAGGCGCACCCACCCGTGGAGCTAGCCGAGTGACATGAAGACCAACACAACCGTTCAAATACAAAATCAGAGGTGTACCAACCCGAGTCAAGCGACATGAAGACTAGCGACACCGGTTCGAGTTCAAATTGTTGAAAATCAGAAGAACACCAACCTGTTTTGTTTGATCATAGTTTTTCTTCACTGCAAAAGCCTGAAAATGAGCTAGCAGTCGGTCAAACACCTGAAGACAAGCGAGCAACCAGTCAAGCACCTGAAGACAAGCGTGCAGCCGGCCAAGAGCCCGAAGACAAGCGAGCAACCGGTCAAGAGCCCGAAAACGAGCAAGCAGCTGATCAAGAGCCCGAAGATGAGCGAGCAGCCAACCAAGAGTCCAAACGTGAGCAGTCAGTCAGAAGCCCGAAGACGGACCAGAGGAGTTCAGAAGAAATTTAGCTCAAAATTCCCCCTTTTAATGACTTTTTAGGATTGATGATGTATAGGATTTTCCCCAATGTTTCTTTTCTCACTCGTCCATTTCGGAATATATTAGGTGTATAGGTTTATACATTCCCTTTGAATTTATTTAGACCAATGTGCATAGAGTTCCCTTACTCCCTATTTTATTTACGAATGATAGAGCGTCAAACTTTATATTGAGAAAATCCACCACTTTGAAAACACGCGTTTTCAAAATTGTTTTCTAAAACTTGGTTATTTTTGGCATGCACGTATAATAAAAAGAACGAATAAGGGACGACCCCTCACATTTATATATCATTCATCAACTTTGCTTTATGGGGTGAAAATTCATGGTATCTACAGGAGGCATCCCCTAAATAAATAACGCCAAAAAATGCAATCGAGCACAAAACAAAAAAACATGCATTGCATTCATGATAAAAGGGTCACATGCATTTACAGCCAGTTCAAAATCATCAGCCATACATGAATCTCATCCACACTCACGAGCATCACACACTCACGTGTTTCATTGTCACTTGCCACACACTAGCCTTCACCCCAATATCTCAACCTCCAAAATAATCTTCAGTGGGATAGTGGAGAACACCGGGGAGTTCGAGCCTTTTTCAAATCCAGAATCACCATGGGCACCAGTGACCAGAATGAGAGAAAAAAAAAGAAGTGCAGTCATTTCCAAGTCGTGGGGCTACCATGCGGGAGTTGTCACCCCCTAAAATCCAAAATCTAGGAGCCAATCACCAACCCGACCTCACTCAAGAGTTACTTCTCCGACAACTACCCTAACAGTTAGACTATATCCAGGGCCGACATTGATGGGATGAGTTTCATGGACCATCAACTGGAACCGACTCAAGCGAGACTAGGTGTAGCCTTACCACGCATGCATTGCAACCAAAAGAAAAACACTAAAAAAACATTCAGTCAAAATCCAAAGTCAACCATCTTCATTCATCACTTTCAGCATCTCACGCATCTTATACGTAGTAATTCCATATTACCACAATAGATTGCATTGTAGATAGTTGCACTTGCATACTCTCGTATCGAACGACATCTTTGGGGAAAATCTTGAGAGATTGATTGAAAAAATTGTTTGAATCACTAAACTCTCGACCCTTCAATTTATACATGGGCTTATATCAAAATCAGCACCACAAACAAAGTGAGTAGTGTGCGAAGAGCAGTATTTTCTCTCGAATTCCAAATGAGGGGTACTGGATGATCCCATGAGTGATGAGGAAAGGGACAGAAAGTCCATAGAGGTAAAACACGAGCGACTTGTGATTTCCATCAGCACATGGAGAGGCACAATTCATAGTGAGATCAATGTCGATACACAAGATATGAACTGTGATTCTTGCAAAGATATGAGAATAGTAAGAAAACAATCATTGACTAATGAGAATGACGAGGCACTTAGGAATAAAAGTCTCCACAAAACCAAAAAGCTTTGACTGCCCTGTACATAATCTCTTAGTGAGCCCCGCTGAGCCTTTCACGATGAACCGTTTTCTGTGAACTCCACAACATGCCAACTCACGTACATATATTTACTTGCCCTCGCAATAGAGGATCTCAAAGGAGCTAGAGCCATGGTCTCTCCCCACCATCTTTCACAAAAGCAGAAAATAGAATGTTTGAGAAGACCAGCGAGTCAATGAAACTCCAAAGCTGAAAGCAAAATTGAAAGCCAACAGAGTTAACAGAAATGTCTAAGAAAGTTGATGAGCCAATACGATTCCAAAAGAAAGAAATAAAGAAGCGAAAATCATGCACCGAAAGGAAGGAGAAGAATGAGAAAATCATACACCGAAAGGAAGGAGAAGAATGAGAAAATCATACACCAAAGAAGGAGAGAATAAGCAAAAGGACCAATGATGTCCCACCGAAACCAACAAAGGATTCTCAAAGATCGTCTGTCTAATCATTCCACCCTAGGCGAAGGCGAAGCATATCCTCTATTGCACAGAAGCTTCACAACTCCCAAAAAATTCCTCAGTCCCATGTGACGTCCATCACACCTCAGTCCCGTTATAACCCAATAAAAGACCTCTGACTCATAAGTCAATGAGCGTTAACTGAAAGTATCAGATCTAAAACATGAATCATAAGCTTCGTACTTGTTATCAACATGTCCCATCATATAAAAGGGACCATGAGCGAATGAGAGCGACCTTACTTCACAAGGTCTTACGAGTGCGAGTGACTCTTCGATATAAGCACCAAAACATAATCAGCCTACCCCATTGTAGGAGAGGAATTTGTAAGGATCAGAAAGTCCATAACCTCAAAAGAAATTCTAAGGAAAATACTGTTCTAAGCATCAAGAGTATCATCACAACATTAGCACACACGACCATACTCACGAGATATTAACCTGCATCCCTCCATGAGAGGAAAGTGATTCACGCACTCGATTTCAACAATCACTCAAGATCAATCGAAGATGTCTTATATTCGTAAACCTCTTATTAATAGAGATAGGATCATACCTTCTCTCCAAAAATTGCATATGCATTTTGCATCGCATCTAGCGTTTAATATATACATGCATCATAAGCACTTCATTTTCAACATCCGACTGGTAAGAACTCCACCTAGTCTCGCTGAAAGTCAGCTTCAGTTGCAGTCGTTGAAGCATAACTTTTGATAAAAGAAGTGAAGATGGAGCCATCCCGGGCCATCATCGAGCTACATCAAGCCTTTTTAGAACTATTCTGGGCTATCACCGAGCTACATCGAATCAAACTGGAACCATCTGGAGCCATGCGCAAACTATTCCGAAACCATCCACCATCATACTCGAGCCTCATTGGCACCTCTCCCCAAGCCAAGCTAGAGCCATGCGGGAGTCATCATCCGACATTGAAACCATCCTTGGAATTACACAGGGGTCATCCCAACAGTCAGAGAACAATATGGGAGCCACCTCAAATCCATATCAGAGCCATTTCGTCACCAGGGTTTTGCCTACATAGTTTCGAACTACGTCAGGTCTGATCTCAATACGGAATTGAGTACGTAGGCAGCTCGCCCAGGGTGCGACCACCTCACAAGTGAAAGTTCCCCTTTCTTCTTGCTATCACCTAATAGAGTCGTTTCGTAGCTCTTCCCGGAGCCATCCCAAGCTATCCTGGAGCCATCATGAGAGAATCCTAAAGTCATAACTGTAACACCTCATATGAGCAACTGTCCAACAACCTAACTCCCAAGCCATCCAGGCTTGAAAACTAGCCACTTTAGGCCCTCAATCCTCACTTGGGCTGAAAAGTGGCTAGTTTTCAAGCCTGGATGGCTTGGGAGTTAGGTTGTTGGACAGTTGCTCATATGAGGTGTTACAAATGGTATCATAGCGGACTCGGGACGGTGTCGGGATGGGATACCTGACACCTACCGAGGAGGTCCATGGGACTTGGATGTTAGGCTTGCGACGAGGACGTCGCATTCTTTGAGTGGGGGAGTATGTGATACCCCATCCCACATCGGGATATGAGTAGTGTTGTGAATGGTTTATAAGGATACGTATGGGTTGACTACAGCAACAAGGCCTTCCACTTTTAAGCCCAAGTGAGGATTGAGGGCCTAAAGTGGCTAGTTTTCAAGCCTGAATGGTTTGAGAGCTAGGTTGTTGGACAGTTACCCATATGGGGTGTTACAATAACCGGACCAAAGCCATCCATTAATGACCAAGAAGTCATCAACCACAACAAAAAATACCTACCACATTAAAATACGTCAAACATAACACAATCCACTAATCACATTGACCCACCATTCGACTTAAAATCTGAACTAGATCAAAACTCACCAGCCACCTTGAAATAACCGACCAAATCGAAACCTACCAACCATCCCAAAGCCGTTGCTCATAATGGGGTCATGAACCACACCGGAGCCATCCGACCACACCGGAGCCATCCGACCGCACCAGAGCCATCCGATCACGCCGGAGCCATCTGATCATATCAAAGCCACCCAATCATATTGAAACCATCGAGTTCCCAAAGCCACTCATTCACAATAACCATCCATTCAAAGACCAATCACAAAATCACCAAAACCAATACAAAAAACTCAGGAGCCATACCAGAGCCATCTCAAACTCTAGAGCCAAGAGTCCTACCAAATCCTGAGACTATAGTGCACATCAGGCGAGACTGTAAAAGCAAAACCGAAATATAAGTCCCACACTGACAAAGTCAAGGGCCACGTCAAGAAAAAACATTCGACTACCACATCCCTCACAAAAAAAACCAAAAGCATCCAATCCTGGACCGATCCAAAACCAGAATCATGCTCAAATCAACCACTCAAAGTAGTGAGTTTCGTACAACTTCATTAAAGTATTATAGGCACTCCTAAGTCCTCGTACTTTCAATCGCATTCTAGGCCCGTCATAAGCCCTAGGACTGGATATCAAGAGGTCCAGTTGAGGCACTCCTAAGCCCTCGTGCACCCTAAACCAAATCGGGTTGTTAGTATTATAGGCTCGTCATAAGTCCTACAGCTAGATATCAAGAGGTCTAGTTGAGGCACTTCTAAGTCCTCGTACTCTCAATCGCATTCTAGGCCTGTCATAAGCCCCGGGACTGGATATCAAGAGGTTCAGTTGAGGCACTCCTAAGCCCTCATGCACCCCCAAATCAATCAATTGTTAGTATTATAGGCCCGTCATAAGTCCTATAGCTAGACGTCAAGAGGTTTAGTTAAGGCTTGCCATAAGTCCTCGTACTTTCAATTTGCATTATAGGCTCGTCATAAGTCCTATAGCTAGACGTCAAGAGGTTTAGTTGAGGCTCGTCATAAGTCCTCGTGCACCCACATCTATCAATTGTTAGTATTATAGGCTTGTCATAAGTCCTATAGCTAGACGTCAAGAGGTTTAGTTGAGGCTCATCATATGTCCTAGTATTTTCAATTTGCATTATAGGCTCGTCATAAGTCCTATAGCTAGACGTCAAGAGGTTTAGTTGAGGCTCGTCATAAGTCCTCGTGCACCCAAATCAATCTAATTGTTAGTATTATAGGCTCGTCATAAGTCCTATAGCTAGATATCAAGAGGTCTAGTTGAGGCTCGTCATAAGTCCTTGTACTTTCAATCGCATTCTAGGCCCGTCATAAGTCCTATAGCTAGATATCAAGAGGTCTAGTTGGGGACCATTATAAGTCCCCGTGCACCCGTATCCATAAGAACAAATCATACACCACAGTGAGAATTTTTGGCGCCCGTCAACCTTGATCCAATTCTGCAAGGGTTTGCAAAATTGAATCAAGGGAGCCATCTGTGGACACCAAAAATTCTCACCCCATGAAGCAAATTCCGAAATAATGAATAAAATAAGGGGGGTTGTCGCCTTTCTTTTCAAAACATATTAACGTGCATGCCAAACAAAATAATCGTTTCATAATCTTCTTTCAAAGCATTTCATAAAAACACCATTCTTCAAAAATGAATTTCCAACGACAATCCAGTTTTAAACCCGTCCCTTTTGTTTTATTCACTTATCTCATTGTTTATTCTACCTTTATTGCTTGTCTATTTATTCATTAATTTCTTAGTTTTACTTTGTTTACTCATTTGTTTTATCATATTTATCGCTACTTATCTATCTTCTAGCATCTACTTTCATCAATATTATTTTAGTGTTATTTCTATCATTTTATGTGTATTTTACTACTATTATTTTTCATTCATGTTAGTGTGGTTTTCCACTTGTACATATTTGATTTGTTCACAGTCACAAACGTTTTACCTCCATTACACGGGTAATTTTTATTATTTCATGTACATATGCTATTCTACTTATTTATACTTCATTATGTTTTGAACCTTATTGTTAGTTATATTCCATAATTTCATGCCATTAGATTTATTCTTTCATTTTATTGTTCACTTTCCCTTAAAGATAATAGCATTTTAGAGAGGATATCTAGTTTCAATTAGGGTTTTTATGCTATTCCTGTCGTTTGTATATCAAATTCTGACATACCTTAATTGGTAAGAGTGCTCTCTTGTGAGTCCATAGATCCTGGGTTCAAGTCTTGCAAAGAACGAGGGTGATTTTTAGTTTCTCCATTCAGCTCATGATAGGACTTCAGTTTTAATTCTTGTGGTCATGCACTGAATATTGTCCTAGCTCGACTGGTTACTTTAACTTGAGAGGATACAAAGGCCCCAGGTTTGAATCTGGAGGAGACCGAGGAGGATTTTATTTTTTTGGGACGATCCACCCAGCCGAACGGGCCATACCCTGGTCCTGACCCAGCAGTCTTTCTTTTTAAATCTGGATCCGATTTTTGTAGCCCATTGATTTTAAATCAGTCCAAGTAAGAATAAAACAGCAAGCCCAAATTAAACCCTAAATTGACATCTATCCCAAAAGAACCCTAATCCTCCTCTTATAAATACTACAGTAAATAGATCCCAAGAAGACCAGCCGACAACATGCTCTAATTTTTTTTTACGTCCCTCAATCTCCTGTTACCTAGGTTTTCAAAATTCTGAAGCAAAAAGGAGAAGAAGCTTGAGCTTTCTCTTCCTCGTCTATTCGTTTTCCCGTCGGAAGAACAACCCACCAACACCATCGCCTCCTCCTTCCTTCCGCCATCTTCAAGCTTTTGAAACTCACAACCACCATCTTGCTACATCGATCACCTCTCATTGTCGGATTTCCCGCAGCTAACTCTTCTCCTCCCTCGGTTTATCCCAACCTTTTTATCTAGATCACTACAAACCTTCAAGTCCTCGATTCTACCAACTGAGAATCTCGCCGGAAATTTCACCTTGGTGACCGCGTTCTCATTACTAACCAGTAGTGTAGGTTGAGTTTTGCTTCCCCTTGAAAACGATTTCGAGCTCTCTTTCCTTCCTTCTCTCGATTTAACTCGATTCGTTACGTTTTTCTCTCTTCCTAACCAAATGAACCACAGTGGTGATGGTTACGCAAGAATAAGGCAAAACAAGGCTCTATAGGGAATATATTCCCGAGGAAGGAGTCGGCTCTTCATCCCTATGATTCGAATTTTACTCCCTTTGCTCATATGATTTCGTTGAAGCCCTAGAATCACAGTGTTGGGTTTCTGTCCTGTACATCTCTGGTTCTAAGAAATGCTTAATATCGTTTACGTTTCAGGCTTATTTGCCTTTTTTTTTCCTATTGTCTTCTGCTATTGCTTCTTTTATATAACCCACTGGAAACGGGCATGTTCTATTCATTCCTTCCTCTTCTTCTTTTGTTTTCAATCCGTTTTGTTCATGCCCGATTCTTCGGGTAATTATCCAGCCTGATATGAACATTGAAGTTCATGAATAGGACAGGAAATCGGTGTGCTAGCACATATATATACATATATTTTCTCCTTCTGTACATTCATTTATGTTTCTGTCTACCTCTATGTTGGTTGATGATTCCCCATTATTGTTGTGTGTGCGGCTGTATATACACTCAAAAGAACGCCCAACTTTCATTGGCATTTGTGTTCAAAGGGTTGTATCGAGCTTGTAAGTTTTATTCGTTTTTTTTTCCTTTAGGCAAAGTGGTCTCTCTACCTTCTATTGTTAATAATCTTTGTCCTGACTTCTCTGGAGTGCATCTCATAGCCCTTTTCTTATGCTTCTGCTCGACCTTACTTAACTGAAGTTTAGGTTCTGGGTTTGAAACTTTCGAAATACCCCAACCTTGCTCTGTCTGTTCATTTCTCCGCTGACATTCTGGATTGGTATTATATGAACCACTATTTTGCTTATATTCTGTCTCTGGGCTTAGATTTGATTTACTCAAATCCAAGTTCATTCCTCGGATGACTGTTTAATGTTATTTTCAAGTCAAGGGAACCTCGCCCCATATTTTGGCCTGGGGACTTACCTGTCTCGATTTGTTGATTACTATCTGTCCGAAGCTAACATGGTAAAATCTGGCTAGTTGTTTCAATTATCCTCGATGCAGGCAAATGGATGTCCATTCTCAACGAAGCTCATGGTCCTCTTTTCTTGCTGTTTTGGGTTTGGATTCGAGGTGTTTTATCATCTCATCTTTGGTATTTATCTCTAACTTGGTTTAATTCCTGGTTTCTCCTTAATCGTTGGCTTGTCTCGATGATCTGTCTAATGTGCAATTTTACTCTCTCGTCACTGCTCGTTTCATGCAAAAATGACAGAAAGAAACCTCGGTCTAATCCATGATGTACTCGCTCTTCAGTGAAACTGTAGTCAAGCCAATAATCAATTGAAATGAAGCTTTTGGCTTAATAATCTGCTGCATATTTGGTTTGCAATACTCCTTGTTGGTTTTTAAGATGGGAGAAGATATCAAAATTTTGATTGGGGTCTCGCATTTAGTCAAGACCAGTAATTTGTGGCTCTGTTGGTATCTATTATGACATTTGGGATCGGTGCCTTGTTGTCAAATTCGTTTGTTGATTCAAATTTTGCTAAGTCCTTAAAGGGGTAAGGGGATAATAAAAGAAAAAAACATAAAATGATTTTTGTAGCTTGATTAATGTCCTCTGTTTTTTTTAAATTACCTGTTGTTTGATTTACTTCTTTACTATGCGCAGATTTGTTCATATTTATTTCATGATGATTTATTGTTATTTCAGTTGATTTGTTTTTAACTTACTAAGCCCTAGTTATTAGACCTTAGGACCAAGCCTTATGATAGAGGGTGAGCCCTTGCCAATGGTGAGCCATGGTCCCACCTAGTAAAGGGTGATCCCTAAACCCAAACCAGATCTTATTATAATAACATGTATTAATAAAATCACTTTCTCAAAATTCATCCCAATTTGATTCATCATTTCTTCCCAAATAATCTAAAGCCCATCAGACCCAGAAATCAAAAGCTCAAAACAACTCAAAAAGGCCCAATTTTCGGCCCAATCTCAAACAAAGCCCAATTTTCCCAATCTCAAACAAGGCCCAATTTTCCCAATCTTAAATAAGGCCCATTTGGCACAAAATCTTAAAGCCTAATTCGGCCCACACTTCAGAATCCCATTTTGGCCCAAATTTCTAGACCCATTTCGGCTCACACCTCCAAGGCCCATGAGTTCAATTTTGACCTGGCCCAAATCAGAATTCTAGCCCACATCAAAGCCCAACCAAGGCTAAATTCGGTCCAAACCTTGCCCAACCTCCATGTGGCCCAAATCAAAAATCCAAAAATTGGCCCAAATTGAAAAGCCCACTTAGCCCAAAAATCAAAAAGCCTAATTCGGGCCTAAACCCATTTTAGGCTTAAACCCAACTCAAGCCCAAGCCCAATTCAGGCCCAAACCCAATTCGGGCCTAAACCCAACTGAAGCCCAAACCCAACTCAAGCCCAAACCCAACTCAAGCCCAAACCCAATTGAGGCCCAAACCCATTTCGATCCATCAAGCCCAAGAGTCCATTTCGGCCCATCAGGCCCAAAAGCCCATTTTGGCCTATCAAGCCCAAAAGCCCATTTTGGCCCATCAAGCCCAAAGCCCATTTCAGGTCATCAAGCTCAAAAGCCCATTTCGGCCCACCTGGTCCAACTTTGACCATGACCCAAGCTTTGACCTTGACCTGAACTTTGACCTTGACCCGAACTTTGATCTTAACCCAAACTTTGGCCATGACCCAAGCTTTGACCAACCCAAAGCTTGACCAAGGCCCAATCTGGTCCAATTTTGACTCGGTCTAACTTTGACCAACCTCAACTTTGACCAAATCCAACTGACCTGGTCTAACTTTGACCTGACTCGTTTTCCAACCTCAACCCGAAGTCAAATTAACCCAATTCAAACCCAACTCATTTCAATTCATTTCAATTCATTCCAATTCAATTCAGTCTAATCCCATTCAGTTCACATAGTGCAGAAAATGTTTTTTACCACGGTTATTTTGCTTATATACCACGGTTAGAGACCATGGTTTATATTCGCGTGGTATATCGGAAAATTCAAATAAACCACGGTTCGAAACTGTCGTTTAAAAGACGCATTATAAACCACGGTTCGTAAAACTGTCGTTTAAAGCCCGCTGTGGCGCGGGAATCAGACGACTTATACCACGGTTGGGACGGAAACCGTGGTATTTAATGTCGTTCCATTGCATTTTATACGACGGTTCGGGTGATTTACCGTGGTATATGAGTACTTTATACGACGGTTCTTTAATAAACCGTGGTTTATACTCGTCGTTCCATTGAGTTTTAAACCACGTTTTAAGTGAACCGTGGTTTTTTTTAGTTTTTTTTTAGTTTTTTTTGTTTTTTTAGCATCTACCACTATGTTTTCCAACACAACCCAATTTACAATCGTATATACAACCTGTACAGGGCATCCAACTGGTATTGCCCTTTGATAACCAACCACACTATGACCATAAACCAAGTTGCCAGTTTGAATTGCAACATTGAAAACGAATTGCAAACAAACCCATTCAAACTTTCAAAAATAAGAGAGAGTTGAACTTTACAACCTTTGAGAGTTGCTTAAGCAAAAACAAAAGTCTAAGTCTAACTACGTACACTAGGATATAAGATCTAAGAAACACTCAAGTAATTTTTACACCAAAACAGCGATAAATGATCTCTTATAAAGTCAAGATCCCCTTTGGAATACGCGCTCCCTGCTTGTGTGAAATAAGAAACGATCTGTCCATAAAAAGAAACTGATCATCATTAGTACACAATTTTATTTAAAATGCAATAACTTTAACTAAAACTTTGATTGGTATGGGTTACCTTGTCATCATCCTTAAGCGTGTCAATATTTGTACCATCTCGAACATGTACCGCATCACATAATAGCCACAGCTTTTTGAATCAGGCTGTTGAGGACACTGTCATCACATCATCCATGGATTTCCAACTTTAGACAGATCAAAAAATTAAACGTTTAACTTTAATACAAAAATGCATAAATTAAATGATTACTTACACGTATGTATTGGAAGTCCAAGATGGAGAATGGTTTCTTTTCATCACTTAAACCAAGCTTATGGCCCCTGCATAAATACAACATTTTAAAATGAAGCCATTTATTGTCAATAATCTAGGACAAGGTTAAAATAAATACAGAATGCATTAAAATTTTGAATACTCACTCCTTCAAGTATTTCTCTACAGCGATCTCTCGAAGGTCATTAGGGCCGCCCAATGGGTCTAGTATCAACAAGCATGAGGTGTCGATACACAACACCATCAACATCCAATGATTGCTGCCACAGATAAAACAAAGAATGTTTTGTAGAACAATTATTAATATCACAATTAGGAAGCAAAAAATTCCAGTTATTGTGTACTTACATCTGATGATATGGGATCAGCAAATATCCTCAATAACACCATAATATTCGTTCTTCAGTGTATTACGACTTGTTCCTGTGAAAATGTCTTGTGAAGCGATAAGATGCACACCACTGTTCTGGTTTGTCGATTTACAATCTTGACGTGCAGTGTAAAAAGAAAATCCATTTACATCATATCCTTCATAGACAACACATCGAGATTTGGACCAAGTGCCAACAATGGATCATTTCATCCACGTTCCTTGAATCTTCATACAACACCTTATGTCTGAACCACTTAACAAATGTTGCATTCTGCTCTTTTTTTAATTTGGCATTACTCATCGTTGGGTGTTTTGTTTTGAGGTAGGCTAGGTGTGCATCGAAATACGGTTCAACAACTTCAGAATGATTCAACACAACCAGATGTGCCTTGTTCAATGTATCAATATCAACTCTGCATAATTTTTTCCCACAGGTACCAACCCCTTTAAGCCTGCCATCATGTCTTGCTTTCGGCAATCCAATAACATCAACACCGTCTAAGTAATGAGTGCAGAAGTCAACTACTTCCTCTGTTACTGTCCCTTCAATTATGCTTCCCTCTGGACGCCGACGGTTTTTCATTTTCTTTTTCAGTATACCCATATATCTCTCAAACGGATACATGTATCGAAGGTATAACGGACCACAATGTTTGATCTCTCTAACAAGATGAACAAGTAGATGCACCATAATATCAAAAAACGAAGGAGGAAAATACATTTCCAACTGACACATGGTGATCACAAGGTCATTCTGTAGTTTATCCAGCGTCTCCACATCAAGCACTTTACACGAAATTCCTTTGAAGAAAACACATAAATTTGTAATAGTTTTCCTGACATCAGCTGGAAGGATTCCACGGAGAGCAACCGGAAGTAAGTGCTGCATCAGCACATGATAGTCGTGAGACTTCATCCCTACCAATTTAAGATCAGACATTGATACCAAACTTGATATGTTCGATGAGTAACCGGATGGCACTTTAATATGACGAAGAGAACTACAAAAACTTATTTTCTCTTCTTTGGATAATGTATGACAAGCGGGAGGCAAGAATGTTCTTTTCCCTCTTTGTTGTGGCGCGAGTTCTTCTCGTATACCCAATTCAACCAGATCTTTTCTACCCTTCAAATGGTCTTTTGTCTTTCCTTTCACGTTTAGTAGTGTCGCAGATACACTTTCACCAATGTTTTTCTCCACGTGCATAGCATCAATGCAATGTCTCACCTCTAAATGTTGCCAATATTCAAGTTCCCAAAATATTGATTTTTTCTTCCAGATGCTCTTTTCAGTGGCTTTAATTGGTGGACCGAAGTTGTTCACAACATTCTTCAACTGATTGTACGTCTCAGCAGCAGATAGTGGTGGTCGAGCGACTGCATGATCCGTTTTTCCATCAAACTCTTTTGTCATCTTACGGTATTTGTGCCCTTTAGGGAGGAATTTCCGATGGCCCATGTACACATTTTTTCCACTGTGTTTTAACCGTATACTGCAAGTTCTATCTCCACATATAGGGCACGCTAGAGCTCCTTTAATTGTGTATCCCGAGAGGTTGCCGTATGCAGGGAAATCATTGATCGTACAAAACAACATAGCCCGGAGCGTGAAGTTTTCCATACCATATGAATCATACACCGTCGCACCTTCATTCCACAACAATTGTAAATCGTCAATAAGTGGTTGCAAAAACACATCAATTTTGTTTCCCGGTTGTTTCGGACCCGATATCAACAGAGAGAGGAGAATATGTCTGGGTTTCATACACAACCATGGCGGCAGATTGTATATTGTCAATAAAACAGGCCAAGTACTGTGTATACTGCTCAAAGTGCCATAAGGGTTCATCCCATCAGTGCATAAACCAAGTCTTAAGTTCCTTGGGTCTGTACCGAATTGAGGGTATATTCTGTCAATGTTTCTCCATTGTGGTGAATCGGCTGGATGTCTCAATTTACCATCATCCTTTCTATGGGTAGCATGCCATCGGAGGTTCTCAGCATCTTTCTGAACTGCAAACAAACGTTTGAATCGGGGAATTATCGGTAGATACCACAACACCTTCGCAGGAGAGCCCACTTTAGTGCTTATGTGGTTTCTGTCACCCTTTTTTACATAGCGTGATTCCCCACATTCAGAGCAATGGTCATCCAACTCATTCTCCTTCCAATACAACATACACCCATTTGGACAAGCATGTATTTTTTTATATTCCATACCCATCGGACACATTAACTTCTTTGCTTCATAAGTTGTTGTGGGTATCACATTGTCCTTTGGTAGTACATCCTTCAGCAGTTGTAAAAGATCTGTAAAACTGACATCACTCCATCCATGTCTCGCCTTCAGATTGAATAGTTTTAGGACAACGCTCAATTTGTTTTGTGTTTGCGTTTCACATCCACTGTACAGCGGTTCCTTTGATGCTTGCATCAGATTTTCGAATTTTTTGGGTTTGTTGGAAAAATGTTGTTCAACATCTTCCATCATTGCATTAAGGTCCTCCTGATCATCTGAATCACTACCTAGTGAATCATCTTGAGTATCCCCAAAATCGTGCGAAGCATCCATTTCTGATTGTTCTACAACGACGTTATCAGCACATTCAAACACTTGTACTGAATGTTGACCATGCAGTATTGTTATGGCTTCATAATCATCTGTAAACCCTCTGCGAATCAGATGATCCTTAATCTTGTCCACACCTCGGTATTTGAAGTCGTTCTTGCAATCGACACAAGGACATCGAATATATCCCTTATCCCTTGGTTTAAGATTGTCAACAAGGACTTTGCAAAATTTATTGACCCCTTCTAGGTACTTGATGTCCAATCTGTCACTGTACATCACCGAGCGCTCCATCTCCTTTTTCAACACACACCAGATGTCGTGAACTCGTTCCATTGATCTCCTCTTTTTTTATCTACAGATTTAACAACCTAAACCTATCCAATCACCTTCGATCTCACCTAGGAACAAGTTAATAATATACAGTAGTTCAGTGATAATTTCGGCAGCATTACCCTACAGTTCTCCTAGTGTAGATATATATATATGAATCGTTTCAATTCACATATATATATGTACACTAGAAGAACACTAGGGTAATGCTGCTGAAATTATCACTGAACTATTGTATATTATTAACTCATTCACAACCTAGATGGTGAGCTCAAAGGTCATTGGACAGTCCCAACAGGGACTATCTAAGACATACCTCTATCAGGTAAATCTCAGACAGATAATTCTATGTTTGAATTGATTTTCCATTGTTTAATAGAAAAACAAAAATAAATTGAAACATTTTAAATACCAACCTGATGAGTACTGGATGGTCAGCTAGCGCACTGCACAAGATAGAGAAGAGACAAGTAGACAGATGTTCTTGCACGTAGTATATGACACCTATTCAATGAAATAATAATAAGGTTAAATTCTGGAAAAAATTTGGCATGACCTTTACGTATTTTTAGGTACTCCACACTTTTTTATATATGCAAATCCAAACACAATAACAACATTCTCAGCAAAACGCACACAATAGACATCATCAGAATGGGAAGCATGCATATTATATTTATGTCAAGCAGCAGCAGTTTATAGTGGATCACTCAAATTAGTAAGCATGCCACTAAAATATAGAACTTCCAGAATCATAATTAAATTCGAGTATTATACCAGTTCGATTTGTTTGCTCCCCTCGCGTCTTCAGTCTGATTCTGGTCGAGCTCGAAGCAACCTAGAAATCGCCAGTTCAAAAAATAGTTAGCGCAATGAGGAGGTAACAACTACAGAAAAATGTAGCTTTAGATATATTAAAAAATAATCAATTGGAATGTTTTGGTTTAGGTCAAGATAATTAATCATTGAATCTAAAATAAGTAAGTTTTAGTTCACAAGAAAAAGGAAATTAATTGCTAGCGCTATGCCAGAATACTACCGTGGGTTCAGATCAGGCAAGCCGGTGGCAGAGGTTGACGTGCGTGGCAGCAGTTAGGGCGACAACCGGCCTCGTCAGAAATTCAAGACTGTGACTTCAATCAAGAAATGATAAGTTCATCTTAAAAGTTATAAAAAAATTAAAAATGGTATTGTGCAAGAAAAACAAGAATAATTGAACAAACGAATAAATTTTGAATTGATTTTCCATTCTTTAATAGAAAAACAAGAATAAATTTGAAACATTTAAAATACCAACCTGATGAGTACTGATGGTCAGCTGGCGGGAGGTAGAGGAAGAAGAAACGTGATAGTAACACCTAATGATATTATGATAAGGTTATAATTAAAAAAACATGAATAATTGAACAAACGAATAAATTTTGAACAAACCATGTTTTTGAATCATTCTTAAAATACTAACCTAGTGAGTAGTGATGGTCAACTCGGAAATGGGATGGAAGAGGAATTTTTCAACCGTAGTAATACCTATCCAATAAAATAAGAATAAGGTTTAATTCTGGAAAAAATTGGGCATGACCTTTGCGTATTGCAACAGACTCCACACTCTTCGTTGTTTAACAACTAATTAAAAATCTGTTTAACTAACCATTTAGTCTATGTTAAATTTATGCCAATAGTAGACCAAACAAAAAGTATAATAATGTATTTAAGTTATTTTCCCATGAAGCAACGAGTGGGAAACTTACCAAATCAGGGCAGATCACCCTTATTTAAGATGAGTGCAAAACAAAAAAAAACTCATACAATGCTCAATAATGACTGTTAAAACGGACGATTTAGTGTAAAGTGACAACCTGATAGCATCATAGGTAATTGGTATTCGGTAGATTTCTGTTTGTTTTAAGCATAATTATTTGCGCCTATTAAACTAGTAAAACTATGGTCAAAGAGGACTCAAAACAGGTTGTGATATAACTCAACCAGTACACAAGTAAACTGCCCACAATATGGTATAACTAACAGCAAATAGAAGCGATAACAGCACTTTTTGAGGCTTTAAACTGCTGAAACTTAGTCATTGTTATGCAGAAAAATCTGATGCTAAACTTTGTCAAGCTCCATAGCAACTCACAATCGAAAAAAAAAAACTAAGCAAAACAGGTTCGACTGTGTCCATATTGTGGCTTTTATAGGTGTTTAAAACTGAAGCATTACACATAATGCAGGGGCTGATTGCAGCAGCAACAAGAGAGGCAAAATGGCATAATTTAGTTGGTGAAAACTGCTGAATAGTTCACGTTACAGCAACAGAAATATTAGGCTTTATACAGAGCTGATAATCCATATTATATCAGCCTAATCTTTAGCACAAAGTCAGAGCTCAAGCCCAGAAAACATAGAAACTCTCACACCATAAGCCAGAATAACAAGTACCAATCACAACCCATAGTTCTGTTTTCAATCTCATATACGAGATGCAGTTTTTTTTAATTGCCTAACCAAATCCAAAGGAGCAAGACTATATTACCATCGATTAAGTATATGATCGGTTGTTAGACAAATAAAGAAAAAAAAAATACGAACCATTACCTTCGAGCTGGGCGGCGCGCGGCGTTGGCAGGTGGTGGCTCGCGGAGATGGTGGAGCTCTGGCGCGGCTTCAGATTCGTCGACGACACCGACAACGGTTGGGGCGGTGGGGGGAGACGGCGGCTTTAATGGAGTCTGCGCGCGGCTTCAGGCGACGACGATGTCGAGCTAGGGCTGGGGGAAGATCAAATAGGGCGGCGGAGGAGAAGTCGACGGTGACGGCGACAGGGGCTAGCACCAGTTGCGACGGCGGAGGTGAATGGCTCGACGGGGAAGACGAATCGCAACAGGAAAATCGAGAGAGAAGTCGGGAGGAAGAAGAAAATGGGCGTCGGGGGTATTAGTAAAATACTTTTAAACGACGGTTAATTAAGGAACCGTCGTTTAAAGGCTATGCGGCGATAACAATAAACGACGGTTTTAGTAATAACCGTGGTTTTAAATTTTTGGAGCTTAATATAAAACGACGGTTCATTGAGAACCGTGGTTTATAAAGACTTTATACGACGGTTGCGTGGGAACCGTCGTTTTTTCTAAACTGTAATGTAATTTTAAACGACGGTTCTTTATGAAACCGTCATTTATCTGATGAGGCGTGCAATATAAACGACGGTTCGTCCTGGAACCGTGGTTTATAATGTTTAAACGACGGTTTTTTGTATAACCGTGGTTTAAAGTGCGTCATTTTAAATCTTTTTTCTACTAGTGACATTCCTCAGTATCCAGCTTTAATTTAAAAATCCCAAAAAATCTTCTTTCTCAAATTTTGAACAATCATTTTATTCAAATCTCATCGGGTTTTCAAAGGAACCATTTTGTGAAATTTTAAAGGAAAGACTCTTCTCACATCACAAAAAACTCTTCTCAAAACGCAGAAAGTTCTTCTCACATATACAGAAAGTTTTCTCCTAAAAACATTTCTCAAAACCAGTGTTTCTTCATCGAGAATTTCGAACAACTTTTAAAGTTCTAACCTAGTTTTTAAATCCAAATAAAACGTTTTTGGGAACAAGAAATGCCTAACCCCTTCAAAACATTTCCTTCCTGGTTAGACATCACTTGTCTCCCTTTCCACAATAATCCGAGGCGGGGCACTGGGGTCGTAATCGCCCTTGTCGCAGTCTGGATCTCTTTAGGTGGGGCATTAGGGTGACAAACCTCCCCTAATTGCAGCCTAGATTTTTATGAGGCGGGATGCTAGGGATGTGACTACCTTCCTAGTTGCAGCCGGGATATTAGAACCGTCTAACTCCCTTCTACTCGATTTCAATGTTTTCAGTTTTTACGTTTAAAACCCGGGAGTTAGAGACGTTATTAGGGTTTGACCGAGAACATCTCATTCATGGTGTTTCTATCTAAATCCTATTTTCGACATAAATTCATTGCCTCGTCTTTCGAGCCTCGGCATTTACCATTAATTAAGTGTCGTGTTCGAGGGGGTACATAGGGTAATCCCTCGGGATTATCCACCTTTTTACAACAAAAATGATTTTTCGGTTTTAAAAATTTAAGAGAGACAATTTTGACAGTCATTCCTCCAAACTATTCAGTCCACCATCATCTCACTCTAAATTCGAAATATCCCAAAACATCCCTTTCATAACCTCAACTCCGAAAAACCTGGGATCTCTCCTCAGACTTCAATTGCCTCACACACTCAAATCATTATTCAAAATCCAACTCACCTCAAACTCGAATCATCTCCCTAATCCCAATTTTTCTATAACTTCTATAGTCTCATAGGCCCGAGTGTCCCATAGACTGGAACATCTCAATCTCTCTACGACTTTATAATTCGAACGTCTCACAGACCCGAGCGTCTCACAGACCTTGATATCTTATACCTCCGACTACATGAACATCCCAAATGTCGCATAGACCCGAGCGTCTCACAGACTAACCTCTCAAACCTGAAACTTCCCGAAACTTCAAACCTCTCAAAAATCTTCAAAACTCAAAGTCGTGAACTACGTAAGGTCTGATCTCAACATGGAGTTGAGTACGTAGGCAGCCCATCCAGGGTACGACCTCATTCCAATATAAAAAAAAACCTTTTCCCACTCTAAGATGGTACTCATACCTCTTCAAGCATTCAAGTCTCTCCTAACTCACTTTAAACCCTCATGCCTTTAGACTTCGGGTCTTCTTCATCCATTTAACCCTTAAACCTTTCATCGATCTTTCGTTCTACATTCAACCAACTCTCAACCTGTCAGCCCTTTCACTTGGCGCTAGCTTGGCAGAAAAGCTCGCCTCATCCACTCTCTTTTCTCTCTTCCCGTCCTAATCCTATCCTTGGATTTGAAATGAATCTCTTTAAAAAGGTTTTGAAAGGAGGAAATCACGATAATTGGAGACCGAGGTTTCCTCGGGCACAATCCAAAGTCGTGGTCGTTGCCACTTCTAAGGGGTGTAACCTAGTGCGAACCCACGCAGAATCTTTGGTATGACCAGATAAGTCCAATCCATATGCAAATCATAGAGTCAATTAACGGTTCTTAGAACCCTTCTCCTCCCTTCCTAGTTCCTTACGTCAAACTAGGTGGCGACTCTAGTCAATTTCTGCCCTTCAGGCATAAGTCCGCGTGGAGCCCATTGAGAGCGGGTGTAGTGCACACTTGCACTCCCCTTTATGCTTTCTGGGAAAGACAGATGATTTAGTAGGTATTTGAGGGATGCCAGAATAACGGGTTTTCACCCTTTATAGAATGGCATTTTAGGATCTAGGCTTTTCAGTCAAAAACCATATTTAGATAGACCCCCCTCATACCGAAAAATCACCCTCCACACCAGCTTACCTTTGCTATGTCCAGGATATGAAACATGAGGAGTAGATGGAGTTGGACATCCCCATAGTGTCCGACTTCCCTGATCTGTTTCCTGAGGAGTTGCCAGGCATGCCGCCTATGCGTGAAGTGGAGTTCGCCATCGACTTGATACCAGGTGGCTTGTGTGTTCTGGTAGATCTCCTGGTTGATCAATAGCATTTTCTAGGTTATCAAATTGGTTAATTTTTTAGTGTCAATAATTTGCTTAGGGAAGGATGTATTAGGCTATTTATGAGCAGGTGTTTGTGCATGAGTTTCTATACCAGGGTTATCTTCTTTGTTTGGGATTCATTACTGTTTATCCTGTAGAAGATCTTGGTGGTAATGTTCTACACTAGAGATTCAACTGAAAGGATCACCTCTATCATAACCAGGGTTGTTGTAATCATGGTTATGAATTTTAGAATAAGATTCTACAGGATATCTCCAGCCTTTGTCTAAGATATGATAGATGTCTTACAAAAAAAAGTAACATCTATGCTGATATGTTTCCCATTTGTGTCTATGGTGAGAAGTATGAAACCCTTCGTGTTTCTACAATTTCCAAGATAAGCAGCAGCACTAGACCTAGGATCTAGCTTGCTTCTATTTGGAGTAACGTGAGTAGCAAAGAAAAGGCACCCGAAGTTCTTTTTTTCCTTGTAATTAGGATAACTCTCATAGAGCTTTTCATAAGGAGAAAAATTGTTCAAGGCTTTTAGAAGGTATTATGTTAATTATGAAAGCTGCGTGATTCAACAAATAACCCCAATATTCTGGCCCTAGAACTGATTCAAATAGAAACATTTTAGTCACCTACATCAAATGCCCTTGTTTCCTTTCCACTACCCCGTTTTGTGGAGGAGTGAGGGAGCAACTAGTTTGGTGTATAATACCTTGTGCCTAAAGAATTTAGACCCTTCTTTATAATTTCCCAACTCTCTAGCATTGTCACTACCTATTATTTTGATATGTTTCTAGAACTGGTCTTCAACAAGTTGGATAAAATCCTTCATAACATTCATAGCTTCTAATTTTCGTTTTAGTGACTTAACCCAAGTTGATTTACTGAAATCATCTACAAAGGTTATGAAATATTTTTCTCCTTTAGGATTTTTAGTGCTGATTGGGCCATAACAATAACATTTAACATGTCAAAGAGTTCTTTGCTCTTTATTTCATACATTGGAAACTAGAGTCTTTTACCCTTTGCTTTGAAACAAATTGTGCAAGGCACTATATCAACAAAAGGGAATTTCTTTCCTATGTCTAACATGGACATTTTCTTGGGGGAACATGTCCTAATTTCCAAAGCCAAAGTAAGAAATACCTAAGAGAAAGGTTTACATCATTCATCTTTGCAGTCAATATAGTAACAACAGTGTTTCCAGTTTTATCTAAGAATTCTCCTAGAGTAGCAACATCAAGGAAATAAAGACCTTATCTTTTGTGACCGACTTCAGCTTGGAATTGGGTTTTACTATCCTGCAAGATGCAATGAGTGTTTGTAAATAAAACACTAAGTTTTTGTTGTTGTGCGGATCTACTCGCAGAAATATGGTAAAACATTTATTTAGGAACCAGAACAACATCAGAAAGAACCAAGTCCTTGTGAAACCCGATTTTCCCTATACTATTGGCAATACAATGCTGTCCATCAGGCAGTGTTATAGTTCAAACAATAGAAACATGTTCAAGTTCATGAAACATGGATTCATTTTCTGAGACATGTTCAGAAGCGTCAGAATCTATGATCCAAAGAGGATTAATATTATCAATGGAAAAAGAGTTGATCACTTGCAATTGGAAAGTGTGAGGTTCAGAAAATATATGAGAGAAACTTCCAAAATCCTTTGTGGAATTATCTTTGCCGCTGAGACTTTGATGATCGAAGTATGTGGTATGTTGTACAATCTGGTCCGCTGTGAAACCACTAACTGGCGAGGTTTATTCCTTGGTCTTATTTTTCTTCTTGGAATCTTGATCAACAATCAGGCCAGCAATCCGTTGTTAAGGAGTTTGTTGGTGATTGCTTTGATTTGAGTCTTAGTCTAGGAAACCGATTATAACACTAAAATCTTGTGTGACCCAATTTCACACAATTAGTGCACTTAGGTTAGGTCTTTCGAGTAACTGTGATAAGGTTCAAAGTTATTTTGTTAACATTTCTCGTATTTGACTTCCTATTGACCGCCTCGACTCCCCGATTTTCTAAAAACTTCCTTTGTTTCTCATCTTAGCCAAGTAAGGAGTAAGCCTATTCTATGTCTAAAAGAGGTTTCATGAAGAGTATCGCCCCTTTCGCAGCTTTGAAATCTTAATTGAGTCCATCAAGAAACTTTATAAGCCCGACTTGTTCCTTGTGCTCCTGAATGTTTTTATCAGCCCCACATTTTCAATCACAAATGCACTATGGACTTTTTCTCGCTGAATCAAGATGTTCCCTAGATTTTCTTTAACCTTGAGAAGTACGTGCTGATAGATTCATCTTCTTAATGAGTTTGCATAATCTCTCTGTGGATTGAATAAACCTCTAGGCCATTTGTGAGGTTGAATCTCTTACAGAGATTCATCCACATCTCCCAAGCGTTGTCGCAATAGATTATGCTATCAGCAATCTTCTCGTCCACAACATTCAAAATCCAGCACATAATAGTGTGATTGCACCTCTCCTACATAGGGTACCTTTCTTAGGTAAGCTCGGGCACTTCAATTTGCCCATGCACCAAGCCGTGTTTGTTTTTGGCTTTTAGGATAATCATCACAGCCTTTTTCCTAGAATCCAACCCCGTTCCCATGAACTTCATCCCAAAGCTCAAGGATGGTTGGTCGAAGGGATGGCAACATAGAGGGTCGTTGAAATCTTGATTTCCAGTTGCGAGCATCTCTTGAACTATCGATTCATCGAACCCTTCTTCATTGTCTTCGTGATTGTCATCACCAACTTCATCAGCGGCGTCGAGTTCCTTGTTCGTGATGGTTGCGAAACAACTGGTTGCTCAATCTCAACGCTCTGATGCCACTCTATCAATGTAACAAGGAAGGAGAGGATGAATAGTTCTGTGATATTGTTACTGATGTTTCAGAAGGCTTACAACATATATGTATGTATCTAATTAGTATAAGCATTGAGCCTATACTTATATAGCAGCGGATTAACATAACAGTACTCCATACTAATATATATACTCCTAATAGAGTGATCCCAAATTCGCATGTCTATTAATTAGGAAGCCTCCTCGCCGTCCCAAAGCTCTGCTAGAGACCTGTATGGACCACAAACCTCGTCCACCAAGTGAGCATAAGAAAATCCTCTTTTCTGTGGGATTTGTTGGATCTTCAACAAATCGTCATCGGTGAGCTTCCAACCAAAAATGCCAAGATTTTCGGTCATCCTTTCGAGATTGAAGCTCTTCACAACGATACTCACTCCTTGCTCGTGAGCCCATCTCAGGCACACCTGCAGCCCATAATTTTGATAAATGACTCACGAACTTCAATAATGAAACAAATTTTTACGTCATATTCTAGCAATTTTAGAAGTACTAATGAATTAATGATATTACTTGAGCTACTGATTTGCCTCTGGACTTGGCAATCTCTTCGAGCACTTTGCACGTCAGGACGGGGTTGCTTCCCCAAGGGCAATTGTGTGCTCCCAATGGAGAGTAACCGGTGATATGAATGCCTTTATCCTTACAAAAATCCTTCAACTTCTTTTGTTGCCAAAATGGATTCAACTCCACCTTCACATAATTAATAAGAATCGTGAATTTTTTTACCCTAAAGATAAAAAAATATTGTAGTAGAAATTTGAGAGACTAAACAGGCATAAATAAGAAATATGATAATTGTTATTTTCATTTATGTTTAAGGTTGAAGAGAAAAATGACATAATTATCTTCGTCATCTGTATAAACTATGGTAACATTCGAATTGAAGAGAAGACACAAGGCAATAGATATACATAAGATCATGATGTTTTAGTAAATAACACAAGACACCCGTAATATATAGAATGATTGAGTTGCATCTACTAGACGTTATAGTCTTAGGGCATTTGTAATTGTCGTGTGTCGAATGTTATGTCTCCTACCCTAAATAAGAAACCTTGGAAAAAATCACATAGACCATGAATATCCCTTATACCATCAATAAAGTGGTGAAAAAGAAACTAAGACATGGGAATAAACATCTAATTTTGAACTTATTCTTATGAGGGCGATTTGTCTTTTTACGGACAATATTTACTTTATAAAAGGGGTAAAAATATAAGAAGTCGTCAATCACAATTAGAAGTCCTTATATACATGAAACAATAGGGAAAGGTGAGAAAAGAAAAGGTTTTACTTAAAAGCAATGCATTACAACAAAGACTCGGAAACTAGATCAAATTAATCGGGTAGGCTCCTAAGTTTGCTATTCGTTGAACAACCAAGCACTTTACAAAACCAACCAAAATACATTTAATTTATAATTTGTCAAATAAAAAATAAATGTATATTTTAGACAATTTGTCATAATGTGTATTTTTATAAGTTTATTGCACAGTTTAAAAAATAAATAAATATATATAGTACAATTTTAGTAATATCAGATTTTAATATATATTTTTGTGTGTAATGCCTTTATATTCTAATAGTACAATTTTTTTAAGAAAGAAAAATATATAGTTATCTGTAACTATATATGAATGTGTTTGTGGTCAACCGTTAAATACAATAAAGTAAATGAAAAATAGTAAAACTGACAATAAAATTGATATGAGTTGTTAAAATAAAAAAGTATACAACAGACAGGGAAAAAACAGTAGACTGACATTGAAATTGATAGTAAACTATATCAACCTCCCACGCGCCAAAAATAGCAAACAATTACATTTTTTATGTATAATCATAATATAATCTATAGTGGCAAAGTATGTCTCAACTATGTCGTTTTTGATTTTTTTTCTCTAGTTAGCTAATGACTTAAAGAACGTGGATCAGTAATAGTAGCTCAGGGGTCTTGGTGTCTCACGCAAGTTGCGTCGTAGGATACCATATATGGCAATATCAACCACATACTTCCCTGATACTCTTATCCACAAAAGAAGGGCTACAATCTGTTACCATTGTCCAACAGGTCTATCTATTATCAGTTAGATTGATCAAATCATCTCATTCTTTTAAAATAATTCATCAATCAACATCAATTAATATCAACTACCAACTAGTAGTTAAACTCAAATCGTTTTTCATGTTCAGTTGGTTAAACCATGTTTGACTGGGTTGATTAGTTTAACTCATTTTTTAAAATCAACTATTAGTCAATATCAGCTAGTAACAGCTGTCAACTAGCAACTCATAATATGCAAAAGAATGATACTGGCTGATACTGACTGATAGCTGATTATAAAAAAGAATGGATTGAACTGATCAACTCAGTCAAACATACTAAACTAGCTGAATACGAGAGATAATTTAAGTTTAAATAGCTACGAGCTGATAGCTGATATTAGCTGTTATTGACTGATAGCTGATTTTAAAAGAATGAGCTGAACTGAACAATCTAACTGATAATGCGTAAACTGAAAGCTGGACAAAAGAATTGGGTGATGATAGTGACTTACTTGATTAACAGCAGGAGGAATTGAGGCTACGTCAAGCAAGAACTGAAGCTTCTTGCAAGAGAAATTGCTAACACCAATGTTCTTCGTCAATCCTAACCTCTGACATTCTTCCATTTCTTTCCAAACCGCCTCAAAATCTATGTGCATAAACTCTCCTTTGTCCATGTACAACTCGTAGTTCCCTGGCTTCGAGCTCATTGGCCAGTGAATTAAGTATAAATCAAGATAATCCAAACCCAAGTTCCTACACACACGAATAATTATTTAAAGTCTATTCCTGATCATATCGGAAGGAAGCAAGGAAGTCAATCTAGAATCTAGAAGGTGATCTATATCCCAGTGCATGCATATATCCTGATAAATCAATAATCAACCTGAGAGAGGCTTGAAGAGCTGGAACAACGAGTTCTTTGTGAGCATCGCAGATCCAGAGCTTTGAAGTGATGAATAACTCATCCCTTGACTTGATCAGGCCAGCCTTCAAGGCCTCCCCTATGGCTTCTCCAAGTGGCTGCTCTGTTTGGTAGAGGGCAGCCGTGTCGAAGTGGCGGTATCCCAGCTCTATCGCCTTGAGAGCTGCCTCCTTTACGTTGCCAGGCCTGAATGGGTACGCCGCTGTTCCTAAGCCTAGGAGAGGGATGGGGTTACCAGAGTGTGGGAGAGGGATTTCTGGAATGGAACACTTGGCAGCCATTATATATGGGTTATTGATCGGTCGGCGTGAATGTATTACAACCAGAACTCAACCTACTAACCTTGGGAGGCGAATTATTTTACCTGTTTCAAAACCATCAGATTCAACCGGTAATAGAAGATAAGAGTATTCGATCGATGTAAATGTTTTGTATTAGGGTAAAACGATTATGTATTTATCTTTACAAAGACCGCGGATATATAAAGTATCAATTTACAATCATAAAAAGAATGGGAAATAAATGAGTCTTGTGACTCGTCCGGGCGAGGCGTTCACTTGTCCGGGTCCGGGCAATAGTCCAGTCGTTCATACAATCTGAGAGAAGACTTCTTTTTCTTTTTTTTTTTAAAACAATGTGACCATATATTATAACACATAGCAAGCACAAGGGGAAAAGACTCTCATGTCATGTTAGTTCCATATCTAGCTTACAAGCAATACTGATATTAGGGGGAACATGCTCCCCCAACCACACCCGATTACTCTTAAAAAGAGGATTCTCCAAATTACAGATAATCTTAGTCAGATAGTTATCATACATAATAGTATCACTTCTAATAATACTAGCAAAATTAGATAGTAATCCTCTCACCATCAAGATATCGTCCCAATTGGCATTGGGTCTTCTGATATCTCCCAAATTGAGGATATCTGTTACGGTTCTCGTCTCTGGAGTGAATGCGCTAAGCTCAGTGACCCCATATGTTTCCAAGTGTAAGGCTCTTGCTAACGTGGGAAGCCGGGCTTCGCCATTTGGGCAAGGATGCGTCTCGGTGGCCCAACGTCCAGGCCGTGTCACGGGGTTGACGAACGACACAGCGGTGACAAGTGATGGGTTCGAGTCCCTGGCACGTTGTCATGCGTGGGAACCTGACGAGGTGGGCAAGTCTGGGACTTGGCCCGTGAGCTAGGCTCACCAAGGATGAGAAGTGGGTGGAAATAGCTTTGTGCTGTTATGTGGTATCGTGTCGGTAGCCGGCGTGCTATGGCAGACATGACCAGACATCTTAGGCATTGAGGTTGCCAAGGTGGTTCGTGGCTGGGCCATGACAAGGGAAGAGAGCTAATCACAACGTAAGCATACACCCTTGACAAGTAGTTATCTTGACGAGGCACGGCATAGCATGACACGGGTGCCGGCTGCGTGTTACGCGGGCACTGGCTGTGACTGCATGCGCGGGTGCGATGCTTGACACGGGCACTGGGTGCTGGCTGTGACAGTATGTGCTTGACGTCGGGTGACACGGGCACTAGGTGCTGGCTGTGACTGCATGCGCTAGGCATTGGACACGGGCGCTGGCTGTGCTAGGCACGGGCGTTGGCTGTGACTATGTGCGCGGGTTGTGTTAGGACAGTGCGCGGGCGCTGGGCGTCGCAACACGGGTTGCTCTTCATGGGTTTTGTAACTCCTATCTCCCTTGAGTAATTATTGTCTGGAAGCTGGTAGAAGAATATGTTGACCGGGTTAACATATTTGGAAAGCGAAAATTCCTTTCCAGTGGAGCATTGAGTTTACCTTGGTATTTCCCTGCGTTATTGTCTTGGAGATAATAATTGCTTGCTTAACTCTATCCCTGTGATAATTACTGAGCAGATAAAGAGATTCCTAAGCTGCATTGAAGAGGTTGAGTTTCAACTGATGGGAGTTAAAGTGTAACTCCATCTCCTTCATTGTTGGGTGGTTTCAGGAATTAAATTGAGGTGGTTCTCAATTTATGGGTGTGGGCGGTTTTGGCCTAGACATCTTCCTTTATCTAAGTGCTTGTAATTAAGGAGCTTAATTGTTGAGAGTTACTTAACAATTAAGGGGGCGGTTATGAGCTGTCCTTACTCCTTGGTGGGCGGCATCTTAATGGGTGGGCTGTTGGTGTTTCCTCTCCCCCTAGTTAATATGCGCTATCACTAATAAGGGAGTAGTTACTTGGCATTAATCCTTTAAGAGTTGTTTAAAGGGTTTGAATGCATTTAACTACAAGGGAGTTTCGCTGGGGGTTACGGGAGTTATGGATTTAAATGAGGAAGGTAAGGAGTTTGGTATTCCTCTCTTATCCTAACTTGCCAAGGGCCTATTTAAAGGCGAGGAGATTAGCTTGAGGGACATCGACATCTATCACCACCATTGCAATCGGTTTTGTGTGTCCTCTCAAGCAAGAATAATCTCTCACATACTCTTACGTTATACGACGTGGTCTTCCCCAAAAGATCTAAGTGTATAAGCGTGTGTTCCATAGTTCCTACCTCTTATGCAGCGACACCAACACTTGCGGGGCTTGATCAGAGACAAGTCCAGGTGGCGCAAGGTCGTGTGGCACTGGTTACCACAGTGGGCGGTATTCTCATCCTTGTGTCCTGTTTGGTTTTGAGTTGTTGGGTGAAGAAAGGAAGGTTGGCGAAGGCTGAGGGGCTAAGCTTAGTTCCTGCCGGTCACAGTGCTAATTTTAGCGTGTGACAAGTTTGGTATCAGAGCTTTGGTTGCATTCTTCATCGACAATCAGTTCGTGTGTATTCCTCAACGTCAAAGGTCTCACCTTTATCTCTTTTCCTTGAACAATGGCTTCATCGACTTTGCCTAAGTCTCTCGACGGGAAAGTTGCTTCACTGGAGGCGAAGTTTGGCGAGAATCTTTCTCCCATCACTGCGAGTCTTTCTTCTCTGCACCGAGTTCTTGATGCTACCAGATCCTTGGTGGGCCAGATCCTTGAGACACGAATGGACCAGCGCAACCTCCTTGATGATCTGCATGGCGAGATCCAGGAGAACAATTCCTTGCTCGAAGCCATCCCAGACCTGGTAGGGGCGGCGGTGGCAAAGGCCTTGAAGGAGAATCGGGATCGTGGTAAGGCAAAGCAAGAAGGTGCCAAGGACGGGCGTGTGGCACGTCGTTCTCGTGATGAAGATGAAGGCTTGAGTCCTAGGCGAGGACGGTCGCGTCATCGTCATGCCGGGCATGATGGTGGGCGCAGGCGCAGTGGCCCAGTGAGACGCACTGATCCCGTGAGGCGAGAGGGAAGTGTTGGAGAAGAGATGAGGCGTTGGTTGTTTGATGAGGACGGGGTCGCTCATGCCCAACAGCCGAAGGTGAAGAGCAAGATTGTTCGCTTTGCTGACGGAGAGAGGCAAGATTACCGTCGTCGAGGCAGCGTGAGTCGTCATGGTGATGATGCTGGCCAAGAAACGAGGAACTTGATGATGGTGTTAAGCCCGAGCCGGAGCATGGTGTTGGACACCATGAAGGAGATGGTGACGGTGGTTCCTCAGGTGGTTCTTCTAGTTCTTCTTCCGAGGACGGTTCCGGGAGTGAGGAGGAAGAAGAGGAGCCTGGTGAGAGTGAGTCCTCGGAGAGCTCTGGGAGTTCTCAGGATAAGTATAAGTCCAAGTATCTGGGCTACAAGGCGGCGTATGATGAGTTGCGTGGGCTTAAGGGGAAAAGGAAATTGAAGTTTCCAGATCCCGAGATGTATGATGGCGCCAGAGATGGAGCAGTCTTGGCGAATTTCTTCCAAGATCTCTCTGACTACTTTGAGGCGAATGATATCAAGAGGGACAGGGAGCGGATTCTCTATGCAAGGTCGAGGCTCTCTGGGAGGGCTAAGCAATGGTGGAGGACCGTAGGTCGGAAGAGCGCACAGACTTGGGCGGACTTCAAGAAGGAGGTTCGTAGGCATTTCTACCCCATGGATGTTGTTTGGAAGGCTCAGAATGATCTGACTACGATCACGGTGAAGGGCACGGTAAGGGAATACGTGTCCGAGTTCAATTCCATTGTTGCTGAGTTACCCGACTTGCCGGAGAAGTACAAAGTCCTCCACTTTGTCCGAGGTATGCCCAAAGATGCGCAGGAGAAGATGTGGCTGAAGAAGCCAAAGACCTTGTCTGAAGCGGTTGCCCTTGCTGAATCTCTAGGAGATTTCAAGGTCAAGGAAACCAAGGGGGCTGGTGGTGAGTTTCGCAAGTCGTGGCGAAGATACAACTCCAACAAGAAGAGGAGGATGGGTCTGTCTAAGGTATCACAGGGTGGTGCCAAGAAGGAAGAACCCAAGAGTGGAGCTAAGACTAAGGCGACGCCAAAGACCCGAGGTGACCGGGGGAGCAAGAGCAAGCCGAGATCACCCTCTAATGCGTGTTTCAATTGTGGTGAGACGGGTCATTGGGCTAGGGAGTGCCCTAAGAAGAAGGCGGCTACAGTAGTTGATGCGGAGCCGAGGAGTGAGCAGGTGGCTACTCTAACACCGATGAACTATGAAGGTACTGTCCTTCCTTCTCTCTTGGTTGTTCATGTTGATTATCCGGCTATAGCACCGACTAGCACGCTGCTGTATGTTGATGCCTTGATAGAGAGACGTGCATGTGTGATGGCTTTAGTCGATACCGGAGCAGAATGCAACTGTCTGAGTTTACGTGTGGCTAGAGAGCTCAAGCTACCTATCGCTCCTTATACGAGGTGTATCAGGATGGGAGATGAGGTTGCTGCGGAGACTTGCGGGAGAGTCAAGACGTATGTGAAGATAGGTCCGTGTGGAGGCTATCTTACTTTTGACCTCTTGGATTTGTCTCTCGTTCCCATGATTCTAGGGGAGCCGTTTGCTCGGAAGGCCAAGACAAGCGTCGAGTTATTCCAGAACCGCATGTGGATCAACGTGGAGTCTATGCATGGCTGGGTCTATGGACTCACACCCTCCGTGGGAGATCACCCAGTTGGTTCAAGCGTTCGTGAGGAAGCTTCATGCCGGGAAGAGTTCTAGGGCATGGGGTAGCTTGAAATAGGTGCTCTCGTTTCCTTGTTCTTTTGAATTTCGGTTGTTATTTTATTTTCCTTTCTGAGTTGTCCTTTGTAGTTGGATTACTACAGTGTTTTATATTCCTTTTGTAGTTCGAACCCGGAAGTGCTGAATAAAGTTGAAGTTTGCTCGAGATTTACAAGTGTCCATCTATGTGCGATAGCAAGAAGTAGATCTTGAAAGGTATCGGGTGATTCCATACTTTCAAGTGAGCTAAGATACGGTTAGTTGGTGACCAATGCGAACCACATGGGCATAGTAGGCGTTGCACTAGCTAAAATCACTGAGTCGATGGTTTGTCAGCTCTGAGTGTTTGACAAGTACTCCATCAGCAAGACTAAGTGAGACCATGGGAGGTGGTGTTCTAGTAGTGGCATGTGAGTCTAGCTATGGTGTGGGAATCTTGGCTTGAGTTTACCTAACCTATCGAGGCGAGATATTCTACTGGGAGCAAGCGTTCAAGAGCAGCAGGGTTCAGGAACTAAAGGCGAGGCCGAGGAATAGTTGGGGGAGGACAACCGGGCTGGATTTGGATATGGCCTTGGAGGCGCATAGGAATCCAGTTGGAAGAGAAATAACCCGAAGAACGAGCTGGCTAGGCCAGGGGTGGAAGCGTGCGTATGCGAAGGGCCCATAACCCACAGGTGCTTGGAGCGTCTGGCGGGCCTCTCCAAGTGAAGGTGTCCGAAAGCATGGTGGTTGTGCAGGGTGGCATGACAGGACCTGGCATGGTATCCAATTGAAGGGGCTGTCCCGGGGGCGAGCCAAGGGATACAAGGGTGCTTTGTGGACTGCCTTGGAGGAATTCGAGTGTTGTTGGACAACTTCGAGGGTTTGGCAAGTGGCTTGATTACCGGTGTCGAGTCGTGGTAGACATGTGGCGGTGTCGAGACTCCGTAGGCAGGTATCAAAGCAAGGTGGTCAAAGGGCGGACTCTGGGAGTGGCGCCAAGGACTACAGGGTTAGCCGACACACGGGAAGTGTGATTGGATCACAGCTTCAGGAGCCTTGTATGGAGGTTCGAAGGGTTCACCTGTGTGACGACACTTGTGATGCACTCACCCTGAAATGAGTAGGTTATCCGGCCGCTCACTTGTGAAGCTTTGACTCCTAGTTCGCAAGGTGAGCGCAGTGGGGATGCGAGGCAGGATGGCTAGGAAAAGCTTGGGATGATGATTTCCAAGTCCGGGAGCACTTGAGGCTTTGCCGAGGACGGACAAAGCTCAGTTGGGGGAGAATGTTACGGTTCTCGTCTCTGGAGTGAATGCGCTAAGCTCAGTGACCCCATATGTTTCCAAGTGTAAGGCTCTTTCTAGCGTGGGAAGCCGGGCTTCGCCATTTGGGCAAGGATGCGTCTCGGTGGCCCAACGTCCAGGCCGTGTCACGGGGTTGGCGAATGACACAGCGGTGACAAGTGATGGGTTCGAGTCCTTGGCACGTTGTCATGCGCGGGAACCTGACGAGGTGGGCAAGTTTGGGACTTGGCCCGTGAGCTAGGCTCACCAAGGATGAGAAGTGGGTGGAAATAGCTTTTGCTGTTATGTGGTATCGTGTCGGTAGCCGGCGTGCTATGGCAGACATGACCAGACATCCTTAGGCATTGAGGTTGCCAAGGTGGTTCGTGGCTGGGCCATGACAAGGGAAGAGAGCTAATCACAACGTAAGCAGACACCCTTGACAAGTAGTTGTCTTGACGAGGCGCGACATAGCATGACACGGGTGCCGACTGCGTGTTACGCGGGCACTGGCTATGACTGCATGCGCGGGTGCGATGCTTGACACAGGCACTGGGTGATGGTTGTGACAGTATGTGCTTGACGTCGGGTGACACGGGCACTAGGTGCTGGCTGTGACTGCATGTGCTAGGCATTGGACATGGGCGTTGGCTGTGCTAGGCACGGGCGCTGGCTGTGCTAGGCATGGGCGTTGGCTGTGACTATGTGTGCGGGTTGTGTTAGGACAGTGCGCGGGCACTGGGCGTCGCGACACGGGTTGCTCTTCATGGGTTTTGTAACTCCTATCTCCCTTGAGTAATTATTGTCTGGAAGCTGGTAGAAGAATATGTTGACCGGGTTAACATATTTGGAAAGCGAAAATTCCTTTCCAGTGGAGCATTGAGTTTACCTTGGTATTTCCCTGCGTTATTGTCTTGGAGATAATAATTGCTTGCTTAACTCTATCCCTATGATAATTATTGAGCAGATAAAGAGATTCCTAAGCTGCATTGAAGAGGTTGAGTTTCAACTGATGGGAGTTAAAGTGTAACTCCATCTCCTTCATTGTTGGGTGGTTTCAGGAATTAAATTGAGGTGGTTCTCAATTTATGGGTGTGGACGGTTTTGGCCTAGACATCTTCCTTTATCTAAGTGCTTGTAATTAAGGAGCTTAATTGTTGAGAGTTACTTAACAATTAAGGGGCGGTTTTGGGCTGTCCTTACTCCTTGGTGGGCGGCATCTTAATGGGTGGGTTGTTGGTGTTTCCTCTCCCCTTAGTTAATATGCGCTATCACTAATAAGGGAGTAGTTACTTGGCATTAATCCTTTAAGAGTTGTTTAAAGGGTTTGAATGCATTTAACTACAAGGGAGTTTCGCTGGGGGTTACGGGAGTTATGGATTTAAATGAGGAAGGTAAGGAGTTTGGTATTCCTCTCTTATCCTAACTTGCCAAGGGCCTATTTAAAGGCGAGGAGATTAGCTTGAGGGACATCGACATCTATCACCACCATTACAATCGGTTTTTTGTGTCCTCTCAAGCAAGAATAATCTCTCATAAACTCTTACGTTATACGATGTGGTCTTCCCCAAAAGATCTAAGTGTATAAGCGTGTGTTCCATAGTTCCTACCTCTAGTGCAGCGACACCAACACTTGCGGGGCTTGATCAGTGACAAGTCCAGGTGGCGCAAGGTCGTGTGGCACTGGTTACCACAGTGGGCGGTATTCTCATCCTTGTGTCCCGTTTGGTTCTAAGTTGTTGGGTGAAGAAAGGAAGGTTGGCGAAGGCTGAGGGGCTAGGCTTAGTTCCTGCCGGTCACAGTGCTAATTTTAGCGTGTGACAATATCCTCGAAATATTTATCAACTGATTCAATGCAAATGCTATGGCTACCCACCGAGATAGCAAGCTCCATAGCAATTCGTTTTGCTTTGATATCAGCATACTGCACGTCACTGGTGCTGGAAATTCTCCAATTGAAAACTACAATAGGCAAACCACGATTGTCTCGGATGAGACCAGCTTTGATCCGATCCCCATAACGACTAGAAAACATACCCGTACAGATGTTGTGATAACCCGTCGGCGGAGGTTGCCAAATCCTAGGAGAGTAGATGAGAGGAGACCTTCATCACCGAGAGATAAGCTTCAGTAAAGGAATTGTTTACCTCGACTTCTTTCCACCAAGAAAACTCTGAATTATGCTTGACTTTATTCCTTGAAGCATATATGACCCAAATCTTGTTGGCTATAAGAGATAGCTTCTTCACACTCCACACCTCAGACATCCGAAAAAACCAGTCCAACATACCCTCCACATTATTAGGAACTTCATTCACTTCCACCAAACCCCTTCATATATCCCTAACTACGCAACATTAGAAGAAACAATGAGCTAAATTATCCTTAACCCCACAGAAGAAGCACTTGGAATCACCCCCAATCCGTCTAGCCAGATTATCCTGACAAGGGATAATATTTCCCAAAAACTTCCAGAGGTTAAGTTTAACTCTAGGGCAGCAAATGGAACTGGTAAGCTTCTTCCCAATCCTACCAATGAAGTGGAAAGGACTGGAGGAGCTCTCCACACCTATTTCCTTTACCAGAAAAATATAAGCTGATTTGACGGAGAACTTTATCTTTGGAGAGAACCCAGGTCCACTGATTAGAACTATCCAAGTCTTGTGAAGGAGGAGACAGAAGCCCGTCCCCCATAGAAGGAAGGGGCCGAGCTCCTTTTCTGAGCAAATCCAGAACCGAAGAGATGGACTTCCAGATGGGGCTACCTTTATTAGAAGGGTAGCAATCACAAATATTGTTGTCAGGGTAATAGAGTTGTTTCATAACTTGAGCTACTAATGTCCCCGGACAAGAAAGTAATCTCCAAAGCTATTTAACCAAAAGAGCTTTGTTGAAATTTTCCACTTCTTTGAAACTAAGGCCCCCTTGATCCGCAGTGTCACATACCTTAGCCCATTTGGTCCAGTGGAGAGCTCTTTTATCGACTTTCCCACTCCACGAGAAGGAGGAGAAGGCTGAATTGAGTTTCGCAATAATACCCTTGGGGAGAGCAAATAGAGACATGGTATAGTTGGGTATAGACTGGAGAACACTAGACACCAGGATGGATCTAGCTGCTTGTGCCATTGGTTTTGTCTAGCTGGAAACCCTTTTGTGAACTGATTCGATAAGATAGGTAAAGAGATCATGTTTTCTCCTACCAATCTTGAGGGGAAGACCCAGGTATTTGGAGAAGCAAGGCACCTCTTGGACATTCAGTAAGCTGGAGAGATTGTCTTTAATGGAGAGAGAATCTTTTGCTGAACACCAAAAAGGAGAAGGTCATCAGCGAAGGCTAGGTGAGATATAGACGGGCAAAGGGGGGAAAGCTTGATCCCATGATAATCTCCATTAATATCAGACTTATTAAGGAAACTAGACAGAGCTTCCTGAGCCAGAATGAATAGGAAGGGAGACAGAGGGTCTCCTTGTCTATACCCCTAGACTGGATGAAAGAGTTACCTGGCTTGCCATTGATAAGGATAGCACATCTGACTGAGCGGACACAATTCATAACGGGGGTAATCCAATAAGAAGGGAAACCCATGGAGAGGAGAACATCTTGGAGGAAACTCCACTCTAATCTGTCATAAGCCTTGCTAAAGTCCAACTTGAGTGCAAAGAAACCATTTTTAACAGCTTGGTTCTTCTCTAAAAAATGTTGGAGCTCACCTGCTAGAATGATATTGTTGGTAATAAGTCTTCCTTTCACAAACCCTGATTGATTGTGAGAGATGAGATGCGGAAGAATATGTTGAACCCTATTAGCCAAGGTCTTGGAAGCAATCTTATACACAAAATTATAGAGAGCGATCGGTCAGAATTTATCAATATCCGTCGCCCCAGCCATCTTTGGGATAAGAGTGATGAAGTAATCATTCAAGGAATCAGGGAGGGGGTGGCCTCTAAGAATAGGCATGACTGCATCAATAATTTGATTCCCAATGATATGCCAAAAGGTGATATAAAATTTACCGTTGAAGCCATCCGGCCCTGGAGCTTTGTTGGCTCCTAATTGTTTCACAGCAGAAATGATTTCCTCTCTGGTATAAGGCCTGCTCAGCTCAGAAATAAAGCTATCATTTAGCCGACCCTCCACTGCACCCAAAAAATCCCTATCCACTTGAGGATGAGAAGAAGAAAAGAGATTTTGGAAATAATCTCTAGCAATGGATTCAATCCTCTGCCAAGAGTATTGCATAGTGTTCCCGGAATCCAGGAGACCAAAGATCTCTTTAGATCTTTTAATAGAAGAAGTCCTAGCATGGAAATAACCAATATTCTTGTCTCCTTCTTTTATCCACTGGTCCCTGGATCTTTGTTTCCACCAGATTTCCTCACGGAAAGAGAGTAACTCAATTTCCAGTAGAAGTCTCTTTCTATTATTGATAGCTCCCAAAGAGCTATCACTGATAGAAATATAACCAAGCTCTTTCTTCTTATTAATGATCTTCCATTTAATCTTGGAAATAGACCACCCCTTCCACTCACTGAGCTTCCGAGCACACAAACCCAGAGCAATAGTAATGTTGGGGGAATTATTACTCCAGACATCAGCAACTATCTCTGCACATTTAGAATCCAGACACCACCTATTTTCAAACCTGAAGACTTTTACCGGTATTTTGTGATTCCTAAAGAAATGAATGAACAGGGGACAATGATCGGATGCTTCACGTGGTAAATGCTCCACCGAAATATTGAGGAAGACTTGCATACCCACTGAGGAACAGAACACCCTATCCAATCTAGTGTGAGAATAGTGGTCCCCTTCCTGATAATTGGTAAAGTTAGAACTTTCACCAAAGAACCCGATGTCATGAAGGTCACAGTCTGCAATAACATCACGAAACGGGGCCATATGCATCTCTTGTCTAATCCTCCCCCCAGTCTTCTCAGAGGCGTGCATAATCTGATTAAAGTCCCCAACTACCACCCAAGGCAAGAAGACTTGTTTACTAAGCACCCGAAGAAGTTTCCATGACAAATATTTACGAGTCAAATTTGACCAACCATAGAACCCCGTTAAAACAAATTGTAGGTCCCCCGGGAAGGATATTACCGTAGAAATATGATGTCGGGATTGTGAGAACATAGAACAGCCTATAGAAGTCTTCCACATCAGACATAGCTAGACCACCGCTTCTACCTCTGCTAGCCATTGCTTTCCCATGATACAATGGAAAGATAGCAAAGAATAGCTCCATATCTTTCAATGATTTATGAGTTTCGTTGAGGAAGATAATGTCCAGATTGAGTTTTAATATCAATCCCTTAATCCAATACACAGCCTTTGATTTCCCCAGTCCCCTACAATTCAAAGTTAAACAACTAATCTGGGAGAATCCTGGTAGACAACACCCACCACAGATGCGATCAAAAACACCCCCTACTACCGATAGGAGGCAAAACCGAATAACACTCACACGATCAGACTCACGGGAGACCAACCCAAACTGAATCAAGACCAACCAGATCAGGGAATTCTCAACCCCCCTGAAAACCACACAGGCAGAGCCAGAAGCAAAACCAGCCCGGAAGCAACCCCGACTGAAAGCAACCGAAATATCACAATCCCAGCCACAACTCTCCACCTCTGATAAACTAGGCACTTCATCTGAACAATATCCAAACAGCCTGATTCGGGAAATCACAAGCGAAGAATAACAACACCCTTGAGGAGACCACAAATCGGAAAAAGGAAATAAAAACCCAGTGAGAGCCACCCAGACAACAAAGAACCAGCCGATGAACTCAAGACGCTTGCCCCAGAGACAGCATGAACTAACTTGGCAGAACCGAAAATAGCCAACCAAAGCGAACAAAAGAGGCGGAGCGGAAACAAATATGCAGCGCAGGTCGAAAAAACGGAAAACAATACCCCACACCATAAATCTTCTCTGGTAGAAGAGCTTGACTCAACACAATCCCAGCAACTAGAAAAGAAGTAGACCGGAGCTGCACTACTACCCGCAAGACACCAGAAGAATCGCGCAGAGACAAAACCTAGACGACGGTTGGAGAAACTTCAATGTTCACGAGAGAAACAGCAACAGAGACTGGAGTAGACCAAGAGCACCACCAACTACTGGAGGAGATAACTCTAATTGGGATCACAATCTCCCTACAGAGCAGAAGAGAACCAGAGAGGACGCCTAATCGCCTCTAAAATCGCCCCTGAAGGAGAGCGATGAACAGTAGGAACGTTATTGCTAAACTAAACCCTTATTGTAAATCTGAGAGAAGACTTCTGCCGCTTCTTGTCTTGGTTGGAAGTAATCGATACAATTAGTAGCAATAATAGGAAAATTGGCAGTAAAATAGAATAGGCTACCGCTTTTATTCATATGCTGCCGGAGTTTGGTGGTTGAAAAACCTCTAGTGACGAAACTGAATTACGCTACGTACCATTCTCAGCTTTGACAGCAATTTGTCGCCACGTCGTCATTGCTTTTTCATTCGGTAGTAATATTACTACCGCTAATGTGTGGTTGTACTGAGTTTGCTACCAAGATATTCAGTAGCATATATCTTTGTCGCCACCAACAATCACGGTACTAGTTTTGCCACCAGCAGTAGCATTTTCACATTGTGTTCCCAAAGAAAGCGGTAGCGATCATTTCCATTTCAGCTACCGATGGTAGTGGTTGTCTTTCTTGTTTCTGCTACTGGAACCCACCATAGCATTTTTCATTTTTGCAACCAGCAATCGTGGTATTAGTTTTCTCTGTTTGGCTACTGTCTTCAGCGGTGACACTCATATGGCTACCACCACAAGCGGGAACGTGTATTCTCTTCACCACCGTCTCCAGCGGTAGCATTTTTAGTTTTTGCTACCATTTACAATTTTGGTGATTCTATTGGTTTTGCTACTACTAGGTCATAATCAGTAATTAACTACCACTATTTTAGTATCTAATATTTTTTCTAACAACATGTTGTAAATCATATAGATAGGAAATAATGTGTTTGTTGTTAGCCTTGTTGCTACTTATAACGCTTTGCCACTAGTTTTAATTAGAAACATATAGACAGATTATAGATATAGAGCATAGAGTGGTAACAATAACTAGTTATTTGATGTCACGGGCAAACTCAAAATCTTTTTTGTTTTTTTTCTGAAACCATTGCTTTTATTTTGAGCTCACGGCTTAAACTCAACTGCATGCAAACGAATCAAAAACAATGTGTTGGTCTTGCTTGTAACACCCCTAACTCATAAATTAATCATAATCACAGTCTCGGTATAACATGTCCAAACTTAATATAATAGTACAGCAAAAGAATACAACAAAACACTAACTCGGGTGCTTCCGCCATTACTCACCCATGTGAGAAATGAAGCATCCAATTATCACATACAATATAACCACTGTGATGATAGAGATAGAAAACCAATATGTATAATACATTCTTCCATAACCATATCCGTACAAGTGAGCAATCTAATTAATCCCAAAATGTGCAGTATAATTGTGGTATGTAATGTAATACAACTCCATAAGTGCAATAACAAAATACCGCTAACTACTCAAAAATACCCCGCACTTCGGCTTTGGCCTCGATCAAGTCCCTGTAATATATATCCGTATAGGCTCGCAAAACACTGAATATGCTAAAGCATGATCCTAAAATCGTTTAGATTCCTTAATTCAATTAGCCATGTTAACATGTCGTTCATTTCATGATGTTCCATTTTCAATTCATATTGTAAAATTGTAAATACTATAATTAGACACAGCAATTCATCCAATATAATTACATCAATCTACAAATAAATCGTCCACATAACAATAAAAGAATAATACAATAACGAAGCAAGAGTCGTTTTCTTATGAATGGTTCTCATTACTCGGCCTTCGAGGCCCATTGTTCGTTAACCATGTTTACGAGGTTTATTGAAGTCTCGTACCAGTATTTGTAGTCTCATGTAGTTTACCATTCCTCTTATCTCATGTTGGGTGTCATGTTAAGACAACCCCTTTAATAATTTTAAAGCTTGTTTAATTGGACAGTCGTCCTAGGTGCACCAACAGCAATGCCTTCTGGCCAATGATCAGAAGATCTCTGGACTTTCTCTCTGTCTAGTAAAGGCGTCCAATGTGGCCGTAGCCGTGTACCAACAGCAGTACCTTCTGACCAACAATCCTATCGGGCTCACCGGTTTCCTCAACGAATGGACCTATAACAGTCATCCACTCTAGTGATCACACTGCGCAACCAGCTAGTCCGTAGACTATCCTGGATTTCCCCCCTCATCATATACCAATTCTTACCATGTGATTAAGTAACTTAATCAATTTACCTAAGATCTACTCTTAGGTTATGGAGAATCATTTTCGGTTAGTTGCCACATAGGTCTTACACAATACCTAGAAGTCGTCTAGGTCATATTCATGTTCGAGTACAATGCTCTAGAGATTGGTAATACCGAATCTCTTTTCTAAGTTTTCCATTTAGATTGATTAGGAATAATATGATACTCATTGAACTTTGATAAGTAATGATATTTCCTAATATTGCTCGTAGCTTAAGTCGAGTGACAATCGGTATCACTATAGTCCGAAAGACGTTCATGCACAGTTAACAACGTGTGATTGTCGAGCAATTAAAGCATATAATCACATACTCATACATATAATACACATATTGTTCTTAGCAGATAAACAAACACGTCTAAACCCAAGGAAACCCTCAGGATGTTCAGACCACACAATAACATACCGTACACCCGACGGTGAGAGAGAGTAGACGTCTGAACCCCACCGTCCGTCCTCTAATGTACGTCCTCTAATGCACTCAGCTCTGGAAGACGAGACTTAGCATTAGCTCTCTATAATGTTAACTAAGTCGAAATCCCAATTAGTCGCTAATCCCCCGGTAATTACCCCGTGATTGTTCAACGTTTATTATTCGGGTTTTAAACAGTTTGGGATTAGTTAAATCATCCTCTAATTATGTTATAAATAATACGAAGTATTTATTTACTACTTGGGATTTAATCCAAATAACCTATCTCATTTATTCATAGGTTTATTATATATATAATACACACATCCATATAGTTTGTTACTATATCTTAATTATATAATTGACCTAGTAGTATTATAAACCTTTACTTATCATTTAAGTTATGAGTTGGTCAACTTGACCCTCTTTGGTCAATTAAGTTGACTTGGTCAATTTATACAAGTCAACGATACTATATATTGCCCATAATATAATTCCTCGAGTTATATAATTCTATTATTTTATGTAACTCTTTATACAATGACATTAAGTCTTCTAATGTTGTAATGTTACATAATAAAATTTCCCACCTTATAATAAACTCCATCTCACTTTATTAAATTCCTTGATCATGTTATATATCCTATAACATCCCATATATTCATACTCCATTTGTATGAATTATAAAACATCACAATATTCATAATAATCCCAGTATCTTTTGTGAACTACAAACTCCCTTTAGTTTGTAGTATTCTCACATATTAACACTTAGATCTTATATATAATATTATTTGATATGGTCACTAACCATATAAATTCTAATGTTTTTTGAATAAATGATGTATGTATAAATGATAAAGAGTTACATGATAGTTAGATACATAGAAGACTTATATATCTAACAACTAGAAGGAGCCATCACAGCTAAGGGGAGGGTGGATTTACAAAAACCTCCTCATCATTAGAAAAAAACAGCGTAGCGCTGACAAAAATTCCCAAGGCCAACTACCAAAATATAAAATACCAGGATATACAAAAAGGACCCCAACCATACAAGGAGCTCCTAGGAGCAAAGTACCCTATTAAGCCAATCAAAATCTGTGTTGGATGTTTTCATCTTCGTCCAAATGATAGCTTTCATGGCCGCCTTGATGTCAGAAATTATGAGATAGGGGTCTCTGGCTTGACTGGCCATGGCACGTTTACATCTTTCTATCCAGAGATGATAGACAACACTAGCGACAGTCACTCTTTTTACTAAATCAATCGAGCGGAGTCTCTTACAATATCAGTTTATCCGGAATGAGCAGCTGCGAAGGCTTCTCCGATTTGAAGGGATACCCAACCAGTCACAAGTGGTCCACCAAACCCTGCTAGAGTACCTGCAATGGAAAAAACGATTGGCGCTAGTCTCTTGAGCACGCTCATAGAGCCAGTACCTGTTAGCAAGACAAATGCTCCATGATTGGAGCTTATCACAGGTTTTAATCCTACCTTTTAGAGTTATCCACAAGATAAATTTGGCTTTGGGGACAGACCAAGTATTCCAACAAACATTGAACCAGGGAAAGGGCCGGGAAGGGATAAAGACATCATTATAGAACGAGATGACCTTAGGACTGGTAGGAAAGAAGTAGAATAGTGAATAGGCATCATTGGATGACCCACATTGCTCAATCCACCAGTCCCTAGCATGAAGGATAGCTTTCTAGGTCCATGGAGCATTCCCTTTAGCAGTAGTTGTCCATATGGTAAGGTTAGGCAAGAAGAGCTTATGGATCCATTGGATTCAAAGGCAGTCTGGGTCATGGATATTGGCGGAGATAGTCTTGAGCATGAAGCACATGTTCCATTTGTGGATATCCTTAAGCCCAAGGCCACCATTTTTCTTGGTATTTGTGATAGAGCTCCAAGCCACTAGAGGATCGGTGTTGTTGTCTGCCTCTCCTGACCAAAGGAAAGACCGAAAGCATTTGATGACAAACTTAGGAATAGCGATGCAGGAGGCCCATAAGCCTACAATACCAAAGAGGGGGTACTTTAGATGAGAAAGAGCCGGCCTGCAAAAGTGAGGGATTTACTGCCCCAAGATGTGATAGCTTTACGGATGCTGTCAATTAGGGGCTTGAAATCAGCAGCTCTAGGCTTCCTAGCAGTGATGAGGATGCCCAGATAGCGAAAGGGAAATGACCCCTAGTTAAAGCCCGTGAGTTGGATAAGTAAATCAGCATGCGTAAGGGTAACCCCCCCAAGGAATAAGTCAGATCTGGAGGGGTTAAGCATAAGCCCAGAGGCGTTAGAGAAAATGCAGATTTTGTTAAGCATGAGAGTAACAGAGCCTTGATCACCTCTACAAAATAAAAGGGCATCATCAGCAAAGAAAAGATAGAAGATACAAAGAGATTTGCATGATGAGCGGTAATGGAAGCTTGGGGTACAATGTAGTTGATCAAGCAGATGGGAGAGCATATCCATTACAAGCGAGAAGAGATAAGGAGAAAGGGGGTCCTCTTGGCGTAGCCCTCGCTCCCCTTTGAAGGATGCTGAGGGGGAGCCGTTGGTGTTAATTGAGAAGGAGGTGGTGGTGACACATTGCATAATCCAGTTCCTAAATTCCGGGGGGAAGTTTAGGAAGGAAAGGGTGTCCTGGAGGAATGTCCAGTCAACAGTGTCGAAGGCCTTCCTATTATCCATCTTCATTGTGCAACGAGGGGAGATATGAGCTCTTTGATAGTTTTTCATCAGGCAAGAGCAGAGTTGAATATTATCTGAGATAAGGTGGCCTTTGATGAAGACCCCTTGGCTAGCATTCACAAGGGCGGGGAGGACATTCTGAAGCCTCTCCGCTAGAATTTTGCTAAAGGTTTTATAAAGGGTATTGCAGCAGGAGATAGGTCTGTAGTCCTCAAGGGGTGAAGCATTGTCCTACTTTGGAATAAACGTGATAATTGTGGCATTAATTTCTTTGAGGAGCCTTCCACTGTGGAAGAAACTTTTAATAGCATCACAAATATCCTCACCAATAAGGGCCCAGACTGCTTTAAAGAATTTGGCAGTGTAACCATCCGGACCCGGGGCTTTGTCATGACCAATGGAAAGAAGAGCTGATTTAATTTCGCCATTGTCAACCGGCTGGATTAGGGGGGCCCAAGAGGAATGGACAAGTAGCCTACATTGTCCAAGTTAAGATCAGTAAGGGAATGACGGAGGGGATCTCTAGAGCCAAGAGATTGTTGGAAGTGGTCGGCTAGACATTTCGCAATGTTAGAAGGGGTATTGAGGACTTCCCCAAGATCATTTGAAATGGATGCTATGGAGTTTTTGTTCCTTCTCGCTTTTATGGCTCTATGATAAAAAAGAAGTATTAGAATCCACTAGCTGAAGCCAGTGAGTTTTGGAGAGCTGGTGAAGGAACAGAAGCTCATGGGAATTGTAACACCCCTACCTCTAATACCGTCATTAACATCCGTACACCCCGTACTTACTTACCATCGCAGCGGATACATACTTACACAATGGTGGGTGATACAATCCCGTCAGCCACCCACGTGACTAACAAGTCTTACTACTACTTACAGCATCGGTCTGATGGACCAGAATCCCGAGTACTACACATCTACAATACATACTCCCATTACCAACTAAGCACTACAATTCTCCATTTCATACAATAATCCATAAATTTCTTACAACATACCGAGTTACTAAAATCCAAATACAAATACAAATACAACAATCCCTTCAAGTTTATGCATACTCATTAAGAGTCTACATCTAACCATTCCTCACAAACTACATACTTCCAATACATATGGCGTACCCCTTGGTACACTTCTACATTCAAGGCTACAAGCCTTATACAATTCTCTACTATCTCCAATTCTATTCTAGCTATCTAAATGTAGCTGCTGGTCTCTTACTGTGACCATCACTGCTTCGGTACCTGTACAATAAAAACGTCGCCCTAGGGGCTCAACTTACGCTGCATATGACTTCCGCATACCCTGCGTACTAGCGAGGGTACGTCGACCACTTGGTCGAATACATGCAATTCATTTACAATACATACATACATACATGCTTCATTCATAATACTACAATGTTACACAAGGAATACATACCATACATACACTTCAATACATATAAGGAAGACAATACAGGTCAACTAATACATACCTACCTTTACTGAAATACGCTTACGCAATACATACACAATACTTGTTAGCTCCATTTGTCCACCCGAGTTAATCAGGTGGAGATTACTCTTTTACTCGGGGTCAATGACTTACACCAGCCAAGACCATTACTCATACATACTTTACTTACTTACTACTTACTCAAGTCAAGTCGTCGAGACCTCCGGGCAGGGACTACACCGTCCCACCACCGGGTTTTACTTGGCAAACTAATCCAAGATGCTACCCATTTAAGGGGTTTGGGCCGTGGAAAAGTTTAAGAGCCAGGAATCGGATCCAACCTCTTGTGTCTCCTCATCCTCGCGTGTGGCCGAAACTATATCGGACTTCTACTCATTCCAATTTACTCAATACTTACGTTAGGAGTTAGGTAGTTAGGAATTAGTAGAAGTCACACATCCATGCCACACAACAATACATTACTTACATCACATCAATACAAGGTACAATACATTACACAAGTACACTACAAGGTACATACACACTTCATCTTCATCCATTCATTTCATGAATTATACAAACTAGATGTTCAAGACAATATATCAAGAACAAATATAAAAAGCACAAGTAAGTGCAGTAAAGTCCGATTCATGCATTTATCTTATTTAGGTTATCAAATAAGCACACAAATCGGGGTAACCAGGTTAGGATACAGAGCATGAAGAAATCATACCTTTCACCATTGATTTGGACTCACCGTCTCCTCTTCGGTGTCCAACTATTCGAATCCTATTACACACATACGGTTGGGTGGTTAATCATCTATAATTAACCTTACTTATTACTTTTCTAAAGTTTCCCAGTTTATACATGCTATCTCATTGTTACTTAAATACATTTACTTATGTTACTTACATAAAATTATCTTCGAGGCTTGTTCATGGCCTTAATGACCTTTAAACATCATTAATTAAGTCTTAATTACCTTATACTATCATTACCCTTCATTACCCTACCTTAGATTAGCTTTAAAACACTTTCTGTGAAGATTTTGATGTGGTCCGGATTACTGTCCGGGTGTACAAACCCGGACCACATGGTTTGTCCACTCTCGGGTATGAATTTCAATTGGTCCGGGTTTGTGTACTCTTTTGTAAACCCGGACCATATGTTTGGAAAAGCTACGGGTGTGAAAATGGGGTGGTCCGTGTTTAGGTCCTGGTTTTCAAACCCGGACCACTCCTTATGAATTACAATCTGCCGAGTTTTTTTACTGGTCCGGGTTTCTGTACTTGTTTACAGACCCGGACCACTTGCAGGAATGAAAAATAAATATGTTTTTGATTATGTTTCAACTCCAAATTTCTACCAACTTCTTCCCCAATATTCCTACATATAATCTAGGGTGTTTTGACCCTAGTTAGGCCTTCAAAACTAACCTAATCCACCACTATACAATTTTGTTACATAACATACCTCAATGTCAATTCTTCCTCCTCTGTTACAGTTTTTTCTTCACCCACAATTGCAACAAATTTTTCTTTTAACCTTTACCATTCAATACTCCCTCTATCAATGCTACTCCTAGCATTCTAAATACCTTATCTTACCACTCTAGTTCTTCTCATTACTTAAATCTTTCCCAATCTGTTTTCAACTACTAAAACTGCTCACATAAGCTTCCCAAATACACCTAGTCACTACCTAGGTTATTCATTCTTCTTCCACATCTAAATCCTCCAATTTCCATACAAATTTGGGCAGGGGTTCCCCTATATTTGTAACATTGCCCACATACATTTTCAGCTCACACATTCATTCCAATTCCCATATCAATACCAACACCAAACAACACTATTTCACACATACATTTCCTGCACATACATACTCATTACCCAATGTTTTTCCAAGCTTTTAAACATCTTCTTAAGCTTCAAAACTGTTACATTCTCTTCCTCATTACATTACAACATACTTACTACTCATTACCATATACATTACTTATTTCTAATACTCAAAATCTGTTACACTACACAATACAAAACCAACTCAAGGTAAGAGCATTTACCTTGTGATTTTTGTTTCTCCTTCTTTCTTTCCCTTCCCTTCCTTTCTTGTTCTCGGCTTCAAATGGAGTTCACACTCCAATGCTACAGCCCATACCAATACACTTCAACTACTTAGCATTCATTCTTAACTAACCCTAGAATTTAAATGTTTTTAGGGTTTAGAAAGAGGCATTACCTTCCAACCAATGAGTGAGGTCCTTGGTTAGCAAGAGAGTGAGATTTCTAGCCCAAGGAAGAAGCCAAAACCGGCGGAATACAAGGAACAAGACAAGGGTTCAACATGAATTTTCGTTTTGCCAACAAGGGCTAGAAAAAGATGAATTTTCAAGATTATTTTTACCTCAATACATCAAGAGGAAGGAGGAGCTTCCAATGGTGGTCTCAAACCTTCAAATGGAGAATACCCATGGAGATGAAAGTGGGAGTTTTCGACTTTTGAAAGGAGGAAGGTGTTCTCCTTGATGAGAGGATTCCATTGATATAATTTTTGTGTGATTTGGAGTTAGTTTGGGTGCTCAACAATAGGAGAGAAGGAGAGAATTGTGTGGGGGTTTAACAAATCTCCATTATCGGCTGCTTGAGGAGGAAGGAGGAAGAAAAATTAGAGAAGAATGAGGGAGTGCAGTACATGAGGGAGTGAGGGGGTAAAGGAGAGAGAGTGCCCAACTCCCCTTTTTCTTTATTTTCTTCTACTTTATGGGCTTGTCTTTTAGCATGTTAGGAAAACAAAAGAGAGTGTGAGAGGGAGAGGGGCAATCGGCCACCTACAGCACACATACAGAATTTTTGCTTTTTATTTGCAAAAGTGGACACCTTAATTTTTCTTATTTACATTCTCACCCCACAACTTCCCGTTTTTGACAGTTTTTACTATTTTCTCGTTTAATTGATTTTATTATTTGTAGACCTTCATTAATGTTTATTAATGACTATTTGGTTGACCAAAATTGTTACGAGTCTATTTGACCCGCTTAAAGTCACGTTTTCCCGGTTTCCTCAAAAAACGCGCTGTTTAAGGTTCCTTTGTGGTTTTAATCCATTTTAAGGATCCGTTTTCTTAGGGATTTGTTCCCATATATTATCTTGGCCTTATTAAGCCTTAGGAATCCACATAATACGCTAACCGAGGTCCCGTACCTCCTATGGTTATTTAACACTTATTTAGCGGTTTTCACATTTTAAACGTTTATTCATTTCTTTTTTGATTTATTTTCCTTACCAATATTACTTAAGCGTTATTAGGCTCTTAAATACGTATTAGAATTATTTTAATCCCTATATTATAGTTCGGGGTATTTCAGGAATACCTAGCAAGGAGGTTATGCCTCAGTGATTTTTCTTGGGAGATTAGGGACGGGTTCCATGAGTCAAGGTCGAATCTATTTTGGACATCAGAGAGCTCATTTCTGATGATTTTGCCTTTGTCCCCAATAGAGCCAAACTCCTTGTTATGGAGATTAATGAACCCGGATCTGAGATGACAACCTCTGAACAATAGTGTGAAGGCGACTCCCCCTAAGGGAAATATCCCACGCGTCTCGAACAAGGGGGAGAAAGGAGGGGTCTATGGTTCAAATATTGAGGAATTTAAAGCTTCTCCTACGAGGGGCGGGAGCAGGAAGGGATATAATCATTGGGCTATGATCTGAGATCAGGGGAGGAAGGAAGGTTGTAACACCCCAACTACTAACAATACACTTAACAACACCTTGCAGCGGAAATCACAACTCACAACATAACTTAACTCCTTGGTGTTACACGCCGTTAGCCACCTACGTGGCTAACAAGGCTAACATACATACATTGTACCGGTCTGATGGACTAAACTTCCGAGCAACTACACATAAATCCCGTTCCATGTCCAACAATCATTATACACTTACATTATAGTTGTACCGAGTAATTACCAACTAACGCCGATACACTTTCGGTCTTACTGCACCTATAATATATCCACAATTCTCATGACTATCACATACAAACACTACCCCGTCCTACTCTCGAACGGCTTCCAGTTCCTTGTACCTGAAAAGTATGGGAGCCCCCAAAGGGGGTCAGCACCTTTGCTGGTATGGTAATCCCGCAGCCCGCATGCTACCGGGCCACGCACAACTATTTTTCGTCTTAGCATGCGGTTGATTTATTTCAAACATGCACAAACTCACACACATATCATGCTTATACGCAAACATCCATTAATAGAATACAGACACAAGGTTAGCACACTCAACATAACAACACACTTCACTTTATAACATACACAACTTAATTTCACTCTTCTTAGAGTACATGAACTTCACTTAGGGAGTGCCGGGGTGATATAAGCCCGAGCACAACATACATACATTTTCTTTACTTGAGTGGCGGCCTCATATAGGACCGATCACAACATACATAATTTCCCCCTAACTCCAATAGTGATGAGGTAGGTAAGCCTTGGTTAAGCTTGTGGGTGGTTGTAATTCCAGGAGGAAGAACAACCGTAACATAACAAGGAGGGAGTCGAAGCGAACTTAGGCATCGACACCCTACCAACATTATACATAATTTCCCTCCTAGCCCGATGTGGAGGTCGGGTAGGTAAGCTTTGGCTAAGCTAGTGGGAGGTCGAAATCCAATGAAGGAAAACAACCCTAACATAACAGGATGGGAGTTAATTCTCATCATATATGTATTAACTCCCAAACACACGCGCGACCGGAACCCGGATTCCTCTCCATACATAACATATACTTATTAGTTAGAGGTTCCCTTATGGAACTTACCACATACATACATCACATAGTGTTACTAACTCGGTTAGACACATATGGGGAGTAATATCCCTTTTTGACAAACATGAATAACTGTATCCAATAACAATAACAACATATCCAACAAGTCACATACATCACTCATAGTAACAACATACACTAACGCATTGATAGCCGTAGTTAGAACGTTCTCATGGGTTGGGATGTTTATTCCGAATTCCGATCTCTTATGTGAACCTAAAGTCGGTTAACTATTATTTAACACATAACTAAGGTTAAGCGGTATCGGAATTAATTACACCACAATAATGAATTACTGTAAACTCATTTCATGCTTTATCTTGCAAGGTGGCAAACACACAGAAAAACACATTGGCATACAAGCCGGTGTAATCCGGTAGGACACAGGTTGCAAGAAAACCATACCTGTCACCGAAGGTGCACTCAAGTGTGCCATCACATGTTCCTTGAAAATCTCTTTGAACAACTGATAACATTATAACTATCTCCATTAACATCGGGGTAATATAATTATTTAACGACTAGTGCGCCCATAGCTAACCCCGTTATCCCGTTATACTTAATTTTACTCTTGTGATCTTAAGTTCACAACTCTCACATCAAACCTAACACTTGTCTACACATTTTAAGGCCTTTAAATGTCACCAAACAAGGCCTAAACATCATCCAAAACCATTACCATCCAATCCCCTATCATTAGAAGGCTGAAGCACACAAAAATGGAGTTCAAAAGATTATCGGTCATTTTAAAATCAAAATATACATAAACATATGCCAAAACATGTCAAAACAGATAGTACTCAAAAAGAGGAATCCAACGCCGTAAATGGCACTCAAAACGGAGTTCAAACGAAAAAGTTATGCAAAAACAAAGGTTGGTCCGAACATGGGTCCGACCTTGCATGTTCGGACATAAGTCGAGAGTTCTGAAAATTTTCCGTCGTATGATGTCCGAACTTCAATGTTCGGACACATGTTAGGACATACCGAAAACTGCAAAATCCATTACGGAAAACAACTAGAACCAAGCCACAAATCCCCAAAAACATACATAACTTATAGTAGCAAAATAGCCCATCGAAAACACATTTCCACGGGGTTTTAACGCATCATACACCCATTAAAATCAACCAAAAACATCACCAAATCAAAGAGTCAAAACACTCATTTTCTACCAAAATTTCGCCATAACCTCCCCATAAACTCTACACATTCATCCTCATCAATTTCCATCATTTTCATCCCTAATCTAGCCACACCCTTTCAAGGGTCCTAACAGCACTTAACACAATCCTCAAGTTCATCAACAACAATACAATCACCATAAACTCCATAACCACAATATCAATCACAAACTCAAAACATTTGGCTCTAAAGGCCCTCCATTCAACATTAATTCTCAAACCTCTTCTAACATCAATTGAACACATTCCAACATATATTTCAATCCACAATTTGGGTTCATTAATTTGTTTACCCATCCCAAACACTTAAACAATTATAACAAGGTTTAAGGTGGATTCCTTACCTTAATTTCACAAGTTTCCTTAATTCTCTTCTTGCTCCATATCTTCTCCAAAATCGGTTAAGAGGGCATGGAGTTTCCAAACTCCATCCCAACATTCAAGAACACAAAACACACTCAATTAATTATATAAACCCTTGCAATATTTCAATTCAATCACAGGGCTAGAACACAAGGTTAGGGTTTACCTTTGTGAAGCTTTCAAGAGGGATTTTCACCCTTGAATCAAGAGGGGAACTTCTCCACCATTGAAGGATCAATTTGGAGCTCAAGAACAAGGAGAAAACAAGGTATCAAAAATGGTGAAAAATTGATTACACCAAGAGTTGAAGGAAAAATGACTTTCTCTTGGAAATTTTTACCTTAGAAGGAAGAGGAGACTCCAAGCTTCTCATTGGTGCCATTTTCTCTTCAAATGGGGAAAACCCATGGAGGTCAACTTCATCCTTTTGGAATTTTGAAAAGAGAGGATGATAGAGAAGATGAGAGGAAGAAGAATATGTGATTTATTTTTGATTTGGAGCTCAAATGGAGCTTGGAGATGAAGAAGAAGTGAGGAAGCCATTGTTAGCTTGTGGAGGAGAACTCCATCGGCAGAGAGGGAGGAAGGAGCCGGCTGGGAAAGGAAAGAGAGGAAAGAGAAAAGGAAGGAGAGGGGAAAGAAAAGTAAGGAAGGAGAGAGAGTGAGGGGTATTTGTGCCCTTTGTTATTTTGGCTCTCTCTTGACTTAATAAATTAGCTAACTAGTCATGTGTGGGTGGGCTGTCTACATTAATAAAACCGGCCCACTAATATAAACATACTGGAGCGTTTTTCGTCTTTTAACAGAAAACGCTTGTTTATTTACCCGGTTTAGCACTATTCACTAACGGGGACCGTTTTCCGGAATTTTCTCATTCCTTTAATTTTAATGGTTATTAAACTCCCATTAATGTTTAATTATAGTTACATAATCAACTATTATTTTTACGGGGTCATTTTAAACTGTTTAAAGTCACGTTTTTGGGTTTTCTCGAAAAACGCGCTCTAAGACTCCGTTAGCGTTTAAACGCATTGTTTGGATCCGTTTCCTTCCGGGATTTTTCCCACACGTTCCTAATGTGTAATTAAGGTATAAAAATATATTTATAGCCCTAATGAAGGTTATGTACCTCCTAAAATAATTAAATACGTATTTTCACGTTTTGTGATTTTTACGCATTTCCTTTTTCTTTTTGGTTTTCATTTCTTCACCAATGATCTTAAGGACTTAATTAGCCTTAGAAAATTATAATTACATAATTAATTAACGCATTAAGGTTTGGGGTATTTCAAAGGTAGCAAAACTAGTGGAAAAATTCAGAATCCAGTCCTCATTAACTAAGACTCGGTCAATTTTCCCTAAGATACATATGTGGTCGAATTGATTATTACACCAGGTGAAGAACCACCCATAAAAGCAAAGGTCCTGCAACTCAGCCCTGAAGACACAATCAGTAGAGTCACAATAGTCTTTCAGGTGAGGATTGCGATTGCTGAGCCTATCTTGAGTGTAGAGGATATTTTTGAAGTCCCCAACCCCAACACACGGGCCTATAATGGTTGGGTGAGGTTGATGATATCCTCCCAAAGAAGGGCCCTGAGACTAGGGTTATTCCTCCCGTAGACTATCGAGATGGTAAAGTCAAAAGTGCCAAGGATAGAAGCCTTACATGAGAGGATTTGGTCGGAGCATTGAAAGGGGTGAGGGTGATGATAGAAGGGTTGTAAAAAATCCAGATGCGCCCACTCTGATGCACCCCATAGTTGTGGAAAAAACTTCAAACGGGAAAGAAGCGAGCTAGAATAGATTGGTGATTATGAATCGAAACTTGAGTTTCGAGGAGGCCAAACACACAAAGATTGTTGTTAGCCACAAATTATTGGATCTCAAGGAGCTTAGGGTGATCATTGCAACCCCTAACATTCCATACTGCCAGATTCATAGAGAGGAAGTAGAGGAGGAAAGGGAATTGCCCTTTTCAAAGATAGCAAATGGATTGGTAAGCTGGAGGGAGAGGTCCTCAGGGATAGGCTTTAGAGCCTTAGTAGGAGGATTCCTTCCGTTATTGGGGACCGCCTCCCAAGGTTCCTCAACATTGGGTGAGAGCACAAGCTAGAGGGAGGGGGACATCATCAGATCAGAATTATCAGGAGGAGATGAGGTTTTGGAGCCACCTGCACAATCGGGAGCATGAGGATCAAGGGGGAGCCAGGAGGCTGAACAATGGCAGGCTGAGCAGCTAGACTAGGGGAAGGGGGCAGGCGGCTAGATTAGAGAAGGCTGAGGATTCAACCTCGAAGATTGAACTCTAGAGGGCTGGACAATGGAAGTCTGAGGGGCCTCTCTCTCACTTGGAAGGTCTGGACTAAGTTGGCCTGAGGATTGAGCCTCTGAGCTTAGATGGGGGAGCCTAGCATGCATTGAGAGCTCACCCTCGGGGTAAGGCCCGGAGGAGAAGGGGAGAAGCGGTGGGAAGGAGGTTTAGACACCTAAGGACGCCCTGGCCGGGTTGATCCAGGGCGAGCATAACTTGGACAGCGGGCAGAGGAATGCCCAAGAAGGCTGCAAGAAGAGCAGGTGATAGGTTCCCATTCATAGACCACATGCTAAACCAATGAGCCACTGAGGGCATGGATCTCGATTTCTCTAACAAGATCGAGATTGAAGTCCACTTCGATAAGTACTCTAGCTTAGGAGATTCTAGTTTTTGAGGCCGTAGACTGATCAGTATGAAAAGGAGAGCCAATTTTAGAGAAGATCTTCCTGAGGCTAAATTGGGAGCAAAGGCTAGTATGAAGGCGTGGGAGCTGAATCCAAACGGAGATACGATTAAGGTCTTTCGGATTAAAAGAAAAGTCCAGGGACCATTTTTTAAGAACCAGAGGGGACGAGTACAGGAGCCAGGGGCCCTTGTTAAGAACTTGTTTGAGGTGCTCCTCTTTGTCGAATCGGAATAAGAACCATCCCTCATCATGGAGAAGAATTTGAGGGATAGCCACAAAGCTCCAGGCTCTTTTCACAAATTCTTTGACAATATTGAAGCCATATTTTTTCCCCCAGATATGACCAACTAACGCATTCTTCCAATAGTCGATTTCAGGCAATAAGTAATCTTCCACAATAGATACATATGGTTTATCAGGGTCTATATTGTCATTATTATCTAAGCGCAAAGACATGCCAAAATTCGATTTTTGTTTTGCAAGAAGCATATCAAGGAAAGAATGGTTAGTTTTAGTACCTGCCTTGCTAGAGTTTTTCGCTTTGCTTGGGACGATAGACCTGGAGGTTCTTTTTGCAATCGTAAGTCAATCTCTAGGAAGAGCTTTGCCTCCTAACGACGGGGTTATGGGGCCAGGAGCCCTAGAGAGGGGTGGGAATTCCTTATCCACAGCCACTAGCGAACAAGGGCCTGGCCGATTGAGGTAATCCTGCAGAGCCAAGTCAGGTGGGGGACCCGAAAGCTCAACGATCAAATCTAAGGCGGGGCCAAAGAGGGACATGAAAGAGGGACAATCTGGACACTCCCGTTTTTGTGAAAGATGGTCTGTGAGTCACTACTTGGGGGACCAACCCCAACATTTGATTGGATTACAGAGGGATTTTTCAGAGGAACCTCACCAACGGGACAAATCTCACTAGCAACACCACAGCCTCTATCCATAATCATAGCAGCACCACTGTCACCATCTGAGACCCTAGTTGACTGCAAAGAGTCAAGCGCAACCGGCTGTGGCTCGATTGACTCGGCCTTATGCAAACAAAAATCACCAGAGAGTGCTAATAATGTGGGCTTCAGCAGAAGAAAGAACGGGAACCGCAACTGACGCAATTCTAGCTGCCTCCATCGACGACGCGGCAAAGGGAACAGACGACGCAACTCCAGGAGCTTCCATCGACAACGCAGCAACTACTCCAGAAGCTTCAATCGACGACGCAGCAACAGGCGGCAGGGACAAAGGCAACAACCGAGAGGGTGGGCCACCCGCAGCGGATCCAGGAGCAATAGGGCCTGAAGGGGAGAGAGCCTGGACGCCAGAACCAGGAGAGGAGGTCGCGACACAAGGGATAACGCCAGAGCCAGGAGTGGAAGTCACGGCGCAAGGGAAGACGCCAGAACCAGGCTGGGAAGGCTGAGACGCAGCAAAACAAGGGCTAGAGAGGGCAGCCGAAGAACCAATCGACGGCGACGGAGCAAGGGGGAAACCACCGGACAAGCGCGAGTACTTGGATGCTTGCGGGCCATCTGGGTGAAGCAAAGAACATTTTCAACCTTGGTATATAATTTACAATACCTTATAATATATTCATATATTCCATATGAATTATAAAATTTCTATAATCAATACTAAGTCCATAAATTGACATTATGATCATAGTATAAATGCTATGTCATATAATTCCTCAACCTTATAATATAACTTAATAATTCTCTAATTCTCGGCATAGCACACTAATTTCCTTTAATTTCACTTTGGCCCACAAATATCTAAACTGACAATGTCATTATAAACCCTATATTATAATTCTAACTCCTTATTTAGATCAACTTAAGGTGTTATGCTAACTTACATTAATTACCGAACAAACCCTAATGTCATTCCTTGACTTCCACCACATTTTCCTTAAATTACAAAGTGGCCACACACACTTTTATAAACCTTACAATTTAATCCTCAATCCACATCTCTCATGATTTCCAATTTAATTCTAAACTCTCACCCAACATTTCCAGCAAATTATGAACATACCCCATGTGGCCTGTTCTGATTTAAGCCTAAACTTTTCAAAATTGCATTTTGACCCCTTATACTTTCTTAATCTTACAAACAACTACTCATCTTTCCCTAACTTACTTTTCTATCCCTAATTCCTCTTAACTGGTCAAACCATCAAATTTTCCTCCTAAGTTGACTAACAATCTGTCATTGACCCATGTTTTCCAATAATTATGGTTTGACCACATATGTTTTCTTGAGTTTACATTTAACTCCTTAAACTTATAAATTCTATTATTCACCAAATTGACCTCTTAACTCTCGGCCAAATATATCTATTATACTCCCCACTTTATTACATTAACCTCTTTAGCCCAATCATAGGTTATACACCTCCTTTACATTATATTTCTCCTAAGGTCATTTAAATTACCTTTTTGCCCCTTAATCATTTCAATTACTTTCCAAAGTCTCCCAAACTTTCTAAGTGTACCCAAACCACTCTTGGTACACTTAATACACCAAATATCACCCAGAATAATTTAAAACCTTAACCTATGCTCTAAAGCATAAAAAGTGCATTAAAGCTCCAAAAGCTAGGCTAAACATTTGGCTAAAGTAAAAGCCATAACATAAGCTTAAAGTATGTTATAAATGCACTAAAATACTCTAAAGTCTCGGCCTAATTTTTCCAAGGCCTAATACTTTCGGCTTATTACATATTTACCTAATTTTCTTTATAAATTTGACCTTTAAGTCATTAGATCATTCACCAACTTATCCAAATGGGTTTATAACCTTTTATGTTCATTATTAGGTCTTAATAGACTATTTTAGTCAGATTAATTTCGGCCATAAATATTTACCCACCATAATAACACTTTAAAGCCTTAAAATGTGTTTTAAGACTAGAATCTTACCCTTGAAGATGCAAGACTTTTTTTCCCCCACTTCACTCATGGCCCTATTCATTATATATGGGGGAGTTAGTTTATTTCATCAAACAATAGTCTAGATGATGATTCAAGAGTTTAGTAGCTTAGATTGGGGTTTACCATCACAAAAATGATGTTTTCACCAAGTTTGTTCCTTAAGATTTCAGCCACTCTATATCACATTAAGCTCCACTTTTTGACAGATTTGAAAACATGGAAAATATATCTTGTTAGGTTCTTTAAGACGCCATAATATAAGCTAGAGTTTGAAGCACAAAATGTGACTTAAGGAGATGGAATTACCTTTGGTGTTCTAGGGGAGATTTCCCCTCAATATTTTGGCTATAATATGAGAAAATTATGAGAGTATGATTTAGATTAGATCAATGGATAAAAGGTACCTTAAGAGTTCAAAAAGACTAGATTGTGACTTACCCTTGAAGTCACATTTGGAGTTTATTTTTGCTTCAACTTTAGGTCAACAAGAGGAGCTATTTGAGCTTCATTTTATATATGAAAAGATAAGGAAAAGAGTGTAAGGAAGGTGGTGATTCTTAGTTCTATTTAATATAAAATAAAGGTGGAACCTTAGAGCATGTTTTTGTACCTTAAGATGATTTAGACCTTCTTTTGCTCTATAGCCTGTTGACCTCCAAATTTGGGGCTCTAATATTTTTTCAGTTTTGGAAAGTATAGGAGAAGAGGTCTTGGTGTTCTCCTTGTGTTAGTGAAAGAAAGGAAGAGATTTGAGTAGAAAATGAGAATGGGTTTAAATCACCATTGATGTGTTCTTGGTGTTCTTCAAGCTTTAATGAGGAAGAAGATGAAAAATCAAAGAGAATGGAGGGAGGATGAGAGAGGAAAGGATCTTTGACTTACTTTGTTTAATGATGAAGGGATGGGTAATGACTAGTACTTGGGGACTAAGCCTAGTTTAGAAGATATTTTTGATTCAAAATATGCAGGGTGGCACTCCAAGGGGAGGAGTTTGTCAGCCTTATATTGATTTAAGGGGTTGTTTGGTTTCAATTTGTGTTTTAATGTACTGTTGTGTCTTATAATGTTCTAGATGTATATGTTATACACTTGGACTTGTATCATGTGTTATTTCATGACCAACATGGTTTCTTTGTCCTAAAGTGTGTTAATTTGTATTTTTTGAGTGATTGGTATACTTTACTATTCATTGTGAGTAGTAAAAGTACATTCTTTTATTCACTCTTGATGTTGGTGTTGTTAATTCATGTAATGATGTGTTACATGTTACATTAACTTTAGGAGTTGTTTTCTCCTTAATAATTTTCCCTCTTTAGTCCATTATTTTATGAGACTTAATGCTCATTTTCGGACTATACATATTTATTTATATATGTATGTTTAGAGGTTATAAAATTCCTTGATGAATTTGGCTAATTAGCCTTTCCTTTAATGTTAAATCATTGGTTTAAAACCTTTAATTTAACTAATCCCTCATTAATTAAGGTGATTAATGTTTAGGGTATTTCATTGCTCTTGTTCATGTTTAATGAAAACGTTATAATACTAATGCAAGACATGGCATTCACTCTTTTGATGGGTGTTGCAATATTCTATCTAGCATTTTGATTGTTTCTTATTCTTCTACATGGATGACCCCTATTCTCATTATTAGCCCTTTAATATCAGTCATTTTAGTTTTTCTCAGTTGTAATGTTTAATCTATGTTTTATTGTTTTTATAATGCAGATGGATATCCTACTTGGTGGGGATTTAAATGCATTATTCACTGATGTAGTTGTTGATAATAGAGAGTCAAGAGTTCAAAATGAAGTGTCGCTAGCTCTAAATGAGGAGTCACAAGGTCTCAATGAGGTGCCACAAGCTCTGTCAAAGGAGAGGGTAAGAAAGTTGATATTCTTGTCTGACAACACTTTTACTACATTAAGGCCAGTTAAAAAAAGAGCTAATCAAGAACTGTGGTGTCTATTACAACTGTGAGGCAAAGAATGGTACTAGTAATATGAAACTTCATGTAAGAAAATGTCCTAGGACATTCTTACGTGATGTGTGCCAAATGATGATTAACCAGACTTCCAAAACTATTAAGACAAAATTCGATCTAATGGTATGAAGGAGATGGATGGCTAAGATGGTGACAAAACAAAACCTTTCTCATAACTTTGTTGAGTTCTCAACTTTTATGGGCGCATGCAAGTACTTGAATCCTAATGTGCAGTTTACATGTAGGAATACTTGACGAAATGATTGCATAAATATGTTTATGGAAGAAAAGAGTAAGATGACAGACTTATTCTTTAGTTCTTGTGGAAGTTGTAGAATAAGTTTGACAAGTGATTGTTGGTCTTCTTCTACGGGTGACAGATACATTAGTTTGACTTAGCATTATATTGATAACCAATGGAAACTATAAAAGAGGATACTGAGTTTTAAGTTCTTTGCCCCTCCATATACTGGAAAGTTCATAGCTGAAAAGGTTGAAAGTATGATGACAGATTGGGGGATTGACAAGAAGATTTTTTCTGTCACTTTAAATAATGCAAGTGCTAATGATTCTGTTGTTACATTGCTGAGATCTCAACTGCAGTTGCGAAATGGACTTTTATGTGGGGGGGAGTATCTTCATACTTGTTGTGATGCTCATGCTGTGAAGTTGATAGTTCAAGATGGATGGAAATATATAGAAAATTATATCAATAAAGTCTATGATAGTGCAAGATATGTTAAAGGTTCTTAAACAAAGAAGAACAAGTTTTTTTCATGTGTGTCTAGAAGTAATCTTGTTAAGAACAAGGGGCTGATTGTGGATGTGCCTACACGATGGAATTAGATATATCTTATGCTTGAACGTGCTGCCTATTTTGAGCATGTTTTCGTAGACTTAAGTTTTGTTGACCATGATTATGACCATTGCCCATCAAAGAAGGAGTGGAGAAAAATGAAGAGTATTCGTAATTTTTTGCAAGTATTGTGCAATTTCACACTTAAGGGGTCAGCAGTCAAACACCGTACCTCTAATTTGTTCTTCCCATTAGTTTTTCGAATGTATAGTGCCATCAAAAGTGCAATGGAAAGATCTGATAAAGATTTGAATATCATGAGAGCTAGTATGTATGAAAAGTTCAACAAGTACTAGAGGGATTCAGTGAGATTATGGTTGTAGCTTATGGTTTGGACTCGCGCTGCAAGCTCATTTATGTTCAGTATATATATGAAAAGTTATATGATGATGGGCTTCTCGAAGCATAGAGTTTAAAGAGAAACTTTACTCACTATTAAAATGAGTACTCTCATTTGGATTCACAAAATTGTAGCTCTTGTTCATCCTCTAAGAAATGCAATTATGTTCGGCTGCAAGACAATGATATGTGGTCACTAGTTTGCATTACTTTACTATTTTTCTAAATTTAAGTACAATTCTTATTCATCTATTATGCTGAGGCTTATATTTATATTTTTTTATTGTTTTGATTGTGTTTGTTTGGGATTTTAAGTTATATGTGCCCTTAACTACTTCTTGGAGAAGTTGTAAAAAAGATCTAGATATTTTGGCTTATTGGAAGAAAAATGGTGTCAGATTTCACGTTGTTGTTGGTATGGTTAAACATGTTTTAGCCATTCCAATATCTACAGTTGCTTCCGAAAGCACGTTAAGCACATCAAGAAATATTCTATTGATTATCGGTCCATGGATCTGATATATTGTGGAAAGGTTGCTTTGGTGGAAAGACTGGATATTGGCTGAAGAAGGTAATGTAGTATCTATTTTTTTCGTTTTTTTTTTTGTATTCATAGTTTTAGTTAGATATACTAATCTTCTTTTTTTTTCAAACTTGTAGCTAAGGAACATGACCCTTTGATTAGTATGCTTGAACAATGTTCACTCCAGGATGAGTGACTTAAGATTATTTTCAGCTAGCAGGTAACTTGTTGCTTTTTATTTAGTGAAACTATTTATTTGGAGATTAACATTGGCCTGCTTTTATAATTGTTTTTTGATGTTGTACTGAAATGATTGTACCTATTTTTGAGTTGGTTGATTCTTTACTATGTTGATGCTTGTTGTTGAGCTATTGTGGTGCGTATTACAAGTTTCGGTTTTTAGCTATTGATGTGCCCAGTGGCGGAGCCACGTTCAGCCACAAGGGTATCTAGCCCCCCCCCCCCCTATGATTTCAATTTTCTCTTCAAATAATGTAGCGTTTGATTGATAGTTTATTCTATAGCCCCCTCCCCTATGAATATTCTAGCAATTAAAATTGTTTTTAGCCCCCCCTAATAGCAAATCCTAGCTCCGCCCCTAGATGTGCCCATTACAAGTTTCAGCTACTTTGTACTCCCTCGAGCAGAATAAAAATACACTATTGATAGGTACTGATTGTGATGGTAGTTTTTGGACTCTATTATTGATAGGTGAGATTGGTTTGTTCATAGTTTGAGTTGAATTATGATCAATCGCAGGACTAGAACCCATTAGCTACTAGATATTTCTATGTGATCTTGCTAGGTAAATATTTTGTTTTGTTTGCGATCTGTGAGATCTTTGAAATTTTGTTCATGTGTACTAACTTGGTTTTTGATATTCCTACACATTTGGTGGTCCTTTGCAGATATATGAGGACAACAAATGTCTTTACATTTTGAATACTAGTCCACTCTGTCATGGTTAAGGTATTATGAATAAATGTAATGATTTATATTCTTCTCAAATGTCATACACCATTCATCTTCTTCATCATCTTCATTGGTACATCACGATAGAATTAGTTTACCTGAGCTAGTAACTCAAACATTGAAGTAGCTTTTAATTTTCTTTCAAAAAAAGAGTGTGGCATGGTGAAATACCCCGTAATTAAAAACAGTGATTAATTAGGCTAATAAGTAATTTAGAAGCTTAATTAAGTATAAATAATTAGTAGGGAACAAATCTCGAAGAAAAACGGATCCTTAAAATGGATTAAAATCACTAACGAACCTTAAAGCGCGTTTTTCGAGGTAATCGGGAAAACGTGTCTTTAAGCGGGTCAAATAGACTCGTAACAATTTTGGTCAACTAAATAATCATTAATAAATATTAGTGAAGCTTAAGGACCAATAAAATCAATAAAACGAGAGATTAGTAAAAACTGTCAAAAACGGGAAGTTGTGGGGTAGAAATATAAATAACACAAACTTATGTGTCCACTTTTAAAATAAAAAGTGAAGTTGTGTGTGTGTGTATATGCCAGCCGATGGGGACTCCCCCTCTCACACTCTCTCACACACTCACTCTCTTATTTACAAAACAACAAAAAACATAAAGTAACCCCACTCACCTTTTTACTCTCTCTCCTCCAATTCATTCTCCTCACTCACGTAATGCCACTCACCCTCACTCTCTCATTTCCTCTCTTCTTTTCCAAACCGATGGCAGCCATGGGAGCTTGAACAAACACACACAAACTCCTCTTCTTTCCTCTTGTAACTCCCTCAAACATTCTCCAAAAATTATAAAAATACCACCATTGGAATCCTCTCCTCAAGAGCAACATTCCTATCTTTCCAAAATCCAAAAACAAGCATTTTCATTTTCATGGGTATGTCCCATTTGGAGCTTCAACACCACCATTAGAAGGCCCTCCTTCTCCTTGTTCTATTAAGGTAAAAATATCTTCAAAAACTCCATCTTTTTCTAGCCTCAAAGGCAAAACGAAATTCATGAACTAAACCCTTGTTCTTCCTCTTGTTCTAGCCGATTTTGGTTTGTTGGTGGAGTTGGAAATCTTGTTCTTGAACCGCTCCAAGCTTCATTTGCACTCTTGGAAGGTAATATAAATTCTAAACCCTAAAATGTACATTAGAACTCAAATAATGGTTAGGGTTAGTTTTAGTATTGAATGTGTGTGATGTATGGGTGATGTTAGATTGTTGAATACCAAAACCGGTAGAGAAGAAGGAAGGAAGGAGAAAGAGAGAAGAAAGAAAACCTAGAAGGAAAACAAGGTAAGAATGCTCATTGTGTAACCTTGTGTATATTTGTATATGTAACAGATTTTAGAAATAAAAAGGTGTATTGTAAAATGGTATTTTGTAGTAGAGTAATGTATAAGAGGATATAAGTATTTTGAAGCTTTACAAGTTGTGTAAAACTTATTGAAAACAGATTGGGGATTGTGTTAATGTGCAGGAATTTTATGAGTGTTTAGTAGTTGATATTAGTGTTTGAGAGCTTGGGCATTAGTGCTGTTTTGAAACAGGTGGAATGGGTAACAAAATGTAACTAGAATATGTGGTGAGAGTGTAAAAAATATAGGGGAGGTTATGTCCAAATTTATCTAGAATTAGAACACTTAGTGAATTTTAAATTAGGTGAATGATGTAAGTTGTAACATATTTTGAGATAGATAGATAGGGAAGATGGGGAGAGATAGATAGTTAATGTAGTTGTAATGTATTAGAGGTGTTAGAAATGACATTAGAAGAGGGAGTTGTAGATGGAGAGTGTTAGTGTTAAAATATGTAGCAAAATACAACTAGAGATGAAACTAGTGTGAGTGTTGTAAGGAACTTGGAAAATTATGTGAGTGAATTAGTATAGAATTGTGTAAAGAGTTAAGGAGTGAACTAGGTGTGTATTAAGAGGTTTAATTAGTGTTAAAAACGGGGGATTAAGTGTAGGAATAAAGGGGAAGTAATGGGTAAAAGAGAGGACTGAAACAGAAATAAAAATGCAAATACTGGCCGGACGACCTTGGGACCGAACTTGCAAGGTCGGTCGAGCCCAGATTTACAAAGCGGGAAAGTTTCTGGAGTCGACCGGACTTGCGACCGGACTTGCAAGTTCGGTCGGACTAGAAAATTTCCCCGTCTGTAACCTACTGGAATGGACCGACCTTGCGACCGGACTTGCAAGGTCGGTCGACACAAAAATTTTCCGTCAGGTAAGCTACTGGAATGGACCGACCTTGCGACCGGACTTGCAAGGTCGGTCGGGGCTAAAATTCCTGTAGCAAAACTTACTGGAATGGACCGACCTTGGGACCGGACATGCAAGGTCGGTCGACTCCAGAATTTCGAAACCAAAACTTACTGGAATGGACCGACCTTGCGACCGGACTTGCAAGGTCGGTCGGCCAGAAGGATTTCGGCAATGAGCTACTGGAATGGACCGGACTTGCAAGGTCGGTCGCAAGTCCGGTCCGGTCAAAAAAAAAATTATTTAAATTAAATAATATATATGTGTATATGTATATACCTACATATATATATATGTATGTGCATGTATGGAAGTATGCCAAAGTTAAGTAAGAAAGTAAAACTTAAGTAATGAAAAATAAGTAAGTAAAGTGTAGTGTAGGAAGTGTAAGGACATAGTAAGTAGGAGTTAAGTTGATGATAGGTAAATTAATCATTCAATTGTATGTATATAATAGGACTTGATTTGTGACACCGGAGGACGTTTGGAAACACGTGCAACGGTGAATGGTATGGATTCCTCATGCCCCGTATGCTATCTTGGTTACTCTGATTTGTGTGTTGTGTGCTAATTGATCACCAAATAAGATAAATGCACGAATCGGGGTTAATATGCATACTTGTGAATATGTAGTGTTGTATGTTGTGAATATTTTCTTAAATCTTAGTTTGTATAATTCATGAAATGTAAGGATGATAATGAATGTGTGTGTATGTATGTACTGTACCGTGACCTATTATTGTGTTTGGACTTCTAACTTATTCCTAACAAGCTAACCATCCTAACTTAAATGGTAATTAAATTGGAATGAGTAGAAGTCCGATATAGTTTCGGCCACGCGTGAGGATGCGGAGTCACGAGAGGTTGGCTCCAATTCCTGACTCTTAAACTGGTCCGCGGCCCAAATCCCTTAAGTGGGTAGCATCCCGGATTGGTGAGTCAAGTAAATCCCGGAGGTGGGACGGCGTAGTCCCCAGGGCCGGAGGTCCCGACGACTTAACTTGAGTATAAGTAAGTAAGTAAGAATGAGTAAGTAAAGTAATTGAAAGTAAGTAATTGTAAGTAAGAAAAAGTAAGTAATGAGTAAAAGAGTAAAGCATTCCGATTAACCCGGATGCATAATTTGGCTAACCTTGTGAAGGTAAGTGAGACGTATGCTATGATATTGTTGCCTTGAATTGTGTAATGAATTGTATAGCATGTATGTTGTATGAAAAGCATGTATGTATGAAATCAATGAACTGCATGTTTAGTGGACATCAAATAGTCGGCGTGCCCTAGCTAGCACGCGGTATATGCGGAGTCTATATGCAGCGTTTGCTGAGCCCCTTGGGGCACCATTTTTACTACACGCAGGTACCCGTGAAGGATGAAGACTAGGAGAGTTGAAGTTTAATTTTCCTGTCTTTCTTTTGGTTTGTAAACGATGAATTTATGATGGGTGTACTAAGTAGTACATGGCTACAGTTTTTGAATAGCCGGTGTACCATGGGGTACACCTTTTTGGATTTTGGGATAGAATGAGAATTGGTATAGATGAGTAGCCTTAGAAACTCATTCTTTGGAACTTAGAAATGATGTAATCGAATGTACTTATTACTCGGTGATCCAATGATGTAAGTATTTGGTATACGATGTTTTGGTAAGTAATTTAGTAGCTCGGTACGTTATGTTCATCAGACCGTGACTGTAAGTAAGGTAAGCCTAGCTAGCCGTATGGGCGGTTAGCGGCGTTGTACCACCCGCCGTAGTAAGTATGTAACAATTCCACTGCGAACTCGTAAGATTAATAGGGCAATTAGACGGTAAGCGTAGGATTAGCGGTTAGGGTGTTACAAAAAGTGGTATCAGAGCGTAGTTACGCTCTGATGTCCTCAGTACCGAGCATAGGGGATTGCCGAGTTAGGATTTCAACCGTCTTAATACGGATACTTAGAAACCTAATTAGGAACTACCGTTGTTGACAACGGATACCCTTAACGTTCTTATGAACGATACCTTGCTTAAATTCCAAGACCTTTGAGTCATATCTTGCAAAGCCTAACGTAACTGTTAAATATTCAGATGTCAGGCAGAGGTCCAGGTCGCCCCAGAGGAGGGGGCAATGACGGACCCGGCGCGCAGACGATAGCTGAGATCGTCGCCGCCACGGTAGCGCAGATGCTACCTCAAGTAATCCAAGCTGTACAACAATCCCAACAAAACCAACAAACTCAAAGGGGCCAATCCCTCCCCCGCCACCCAGAGAAGCGAACTGGGTAAAAGCTGTAGCGGAGCTCCGCCCTCCCTGCTTTAGGGGCGAGAGTGATCCGGCTAAGCTCGAGGCCTACATCTCCGAGATGGAGACGGCTTTCGAAACACTCGAAGCTCCTGCTGGAGTTCGAGTCAGAGTTGCTGCTTACTACCTAAGGATGCTGCAATGGATTGGTGGAAGCTGGTCAAGCATGAGCACGTCAGCGACCCCACATTCGATTGGGATTCTTTCGCATCACTCCTCCGTTCCAAAATATCCTGAGCATGTAAAACAAAGAAAAGGCTAGAGCTAGACGCCTTAAAGATGACAGACAAGATGACTGTCGATGAGTACTACCGCACCTTCACCTCCATCCTCCGTCTTTCCTGATCTAGGTACACCGGCCAGGGTTGGTCGATCGCTTCTATGGCGGTCTGAGCCATCGCCTTCGGTACGGTATGGGCTATACCAGTTTACCTCCCTTCAGGTAAATAACGGTTAACCCTTAGTATCATTTCAATTCCTTAAATTCCTTGAATTCTTGAATCTTTCTTTATTCCTCCTTAAATGAGAATCCCGGCTAATACCTGAGATTTCAGGAGTGTTATCACGCGGCTTCTCGCGTTGAGATCACTTGCCAGTTAAGGGATGAAGAGACCGCGCTGAAGCGCAAGCTAACAAAAAAACACCAGCACTGAGGAGCAAACCAGGGGAAGACTGGAAAAAGAAAAAGGGGAATTTCTTTCAGCAATCCCAAAAGAAATCCCAGGGTGAGAGCAGTGCCCATGCTGAGCAGGGCAAACCACTGAGCTTCTTCAGCTTGGTTATTCTGCACCGGTGGCAGCAAAGCCACTGAGATCACACCCACCAAAGGGTAAATTCCTAATCCAATTGTATTCGTATAAGTATCATATCTAGTATATCCACGCACACATGTGCTAACCCTCTAACCTCAGGTTCTAGCTCCGGTGTCGCCAAAACCTTCTCCGATGGCCGCACCTATGTGTGCAGAAAGTGCAACCAGGACCATCCTGGTAAGGACTGTTACGGGAGAGAAATCAAATGCTATAATTGCCAGAAGCTGGGACACACAGCTAACAAGTGCCCAGAGAATGGAAAGCGAAGGGAACTTCCAAAGCTATAAGCAGAGAGAGGGCAAGGAGGTGGCATCTGGCGATGCACCGGCCCAGCAGGCACCTCAGGGACAGGGATCCCGGGGTCCTCAGAGGGGCGCACCTCAGAGGCAGCCTGTTCTCCATGTTATTGACCGTGATGGGCCCGGTTCGAAATCCGGCCAAGGTAATCATCTAAACCTTTAATCCTTGAAGTAGCATGCCTAGTAGTAGAGTAACTGTATGAGTGAATGCATGAGTAAATAAATGAAGTGTATATTAAGCATGAAATGAAGTAGTTGAAACTAGTACTCACCGTATGATGAAATTTGTACCATAGGAAGTTTTAGTATCTGTTACCCGATACCGGTAAACTTGAATCGAGAAGAGATCGACATCACCAACCACGACTACACCAACAATCAGTGTCAGGTCATCCGACCAGGTATGATCTTATTAAAGGGATACCTGACACCCGAAGCGCAAATCTCAATCATTCGACGATGCAACGAGCTAGGAACGGGTCAAGGTGGATTTTACACACCCGAATTCCCGGTGGAGCGAAGATGAAGCTGAAGATGATGTGCTTGGGAAAGGACTGGAATCCTTATACCAAGACATACCAGGAGACGAACACAAGACGGAGCGACGCCACCGACAATACCACCAGAGTTTCAGACACTCATCACTCAAGCAGTAGAACTTGCACAACAATGTGAACCTGAACCGATCCCCGCACTTGAAGCGGATCTCTGTATCGTCAACTTCTATGAGAAAGAAGGACGACTTGGGTTACACCAAGACAAGGACGAGACAGCGGAATCTCTTGAACAAGGAGTGCCCGTAGTGTCTTGGTCCATTGGTGATGACGCCGTATTCCTGTATAGCGAGCAGAAGCGTGTGGACCTCGCAGAGAACTGGTATTGAGATCAGGAGATGTCCTAATCATGGGTGGAAACTCTAGGATGCTGTATCACGGGATCAACAAGATCAATGAATACGGCACCGCCGGCAATAATCAATGCCACACACATGAAACAGGACGCCTGAACCTTACCTTTAGAAAGTACTAAATTCCTAGTATCATGTAATCTATTAGTAACGTGTATTAGAGACACGTATGTATGATGGTTGGTTTATCAATAAAGAGCAGTGTTGATTTAATTCCACTTGTGTCCACCATCAATACTTATCCAATTGTGAATCCAATAGGTTGTGGACTCGGTACCGAAGGTAACCTGAGCATCCTCACCGAAGCACAAGCCGGCAAGAGCGGCACCATTCTAACGGGAACCTTCCCAGTAAATGGCATGATGCCAATGTGTTATTCGACTCCGGCGCCTCTCACACTTTCGTATCACCATCCTTTGTGAAGAGGTTGAAGCTAGATGCGGATGAGCTACCGAACTTCATGGTTACTCTCCCATCGAAGGAGCGAGTAAAGTGCACAAGTATTATCAATCAGCCACAATCCAAATCAAAGGCGAATCGTTTCCCATTTCCTTCATCGAATTCAATGGATTGGGATTCGACGTAATCATTGGGATGAATTGGTTGGAGCGGCACAAGGGTAGAATCCTCTGCGCCGAGCATCGTTTGCTGCTCAAGAGTCCTTCTGGGGTTACGTATCTTACCGCCAGAGACCGAGAGAGCCTTCGACCACACTCATATCTGCCATGGCTATGTACCGGGAGCTCAGAAAGGGCCAAGAGGTGTATCTTTGTTATGTACAAGACCTGGAGCGAGATCCAGAGTTCAGTGATGAAGTACCCATTGTATCCGAGTATCCCGATGTATTCCCTAAGGAGCTACCCGGCATGCCACCACCGAGAGCAGTGGAATTCGAAATTGATCTATTGCCAGGTACCGGTCCCATTGCCAGGGCACCGTACCGCATGGCACCAGCAGAGATGACCGAATTGAAAGAACAGTTAAGAGACCTTCTAGACAAAGGGTTTATACGCCCGAGCGTATCACCCTGGGGAGCACCGGTTCTCTTCGTGAAGAAGAAGGACGGTAGTCTCCGACTATGCATTGACTACCGCGAGCTGAATGCGGTCACAGTCAAAAATAAATACCCACTACCACGTATCGACGACCTATTCGACCAGTTGAAAGGAGCCTCAGTCTTCTCCAAGATCGACCTCCGTTCAGGGTATCATCAGATGCAATCAAGGAACAAGACATTGAGAAAAACGGCATTCCGTACCAGATATGGCCACTATGAATTCACAGTGATGCCATTCGGTTTGTCAAACGCACCGGCAAAATTCATGGACTCATGAATCGACTATTCAGTGAGCAGTTGGACACTTCGGTGTGTCTTCATCGACGACATCCTTGTATCCAAATCACCAGAGGAACATGAAATCATTTGAGGAAAGTGCTTGAGACACTGCGCGAGAACCAGCTGTATGCGAAGTTCTCCAAATGCGAGTTTTGGCTTGATCAGGTATCATTCCTTGGACATGTCATCTCGAGCGCAGGTATCTCGGTTGACCCTTCTAAGGTAGAAGCTGTACGATCATGGCCTAGACCCAAGACTGTTACCGACATTAGGAGCTTTCTTGGTCTAGCCGGTTACTACCGGAGATTTGTAAGACTTCTCGAAAGTCGCTAAGCCCATGACTACTGATGAAGAAAGATGCACCGTTTGTATGGACACACGAGTGCGAGCTATCATTTCAGAAACTGAAAGACTCATTGACCTCAGCGCCCGTCCTTACTCTTCCAGAGGGCACAGAGGGATTTGAGGTATACTGTGATGCATCAGGCAAAGGAATGGGATGCGTACTCATGCAGCATGGCAAGGTTGTTGCTTATGCCTCCCGCCAGCTGAAAAAGCATGAGGAGAATTACCCGACTCACGACTTAGAGTTAGGAGCCATTGTCTTCGCCTTGAAGATATGGCGACACTATCTCTATGGGGTAAGCATCACCATCTACTCCGACCATAAGAGCTTACAGTATGTATTCACTCAGAAAGAACTCAACTTGAGACAGAGAAGGTGGATGGAGTTTCTCTCAGACTATGACATCAACCTGCAGTACAAGGAAGGGAAGGCAAACATGTAGCCGATGCCCTGAGCCGTCGAGCACACTCGCTCCATTCGCTACTCGCTTCTTCTAGCTTGGTTGACGAGGTGCGAGACGCTCAGTTGAGCGACCCTTACCTAACCGAAATCAGACAAGAAAGACGAGAATGGTACATTTGAGAAGAAAAGTATGATTTTAAGCTACATGAAGATGGTTTGATTCGGTTGAATGGCAGGCTATGCGTCCCCCGAAGCAATGCTGAGCTAAGGATCGCATCCTGCGAGAGTCACTGTTCACATTATCAGTCCATCCGGGAGCCTCAAGATGTACAAAGACATGAAGAGGTACTTCTGGTGGTCTGGAATGAAGTCAGATGTGACAGAATTGTATTGAGATGCTTGACATGCCAGAAGGTAAAATTTGAACACCGTAGACCGGGCGGAATGGTACAATCGATGCCAATTCCGGAGTGGAAATTTCATGATATCTCCATGGATTTTGTTGTAGGACTCCCACCTGCTAGGGGAGGACTCAACATGATCTGGGTTGTAGTAGATCGCCTTACCAAGGTTGCCAGATTCATACCGATGAAGGACACCTGGAAGGTAGTAAAGCTAGCTGAGCTTTTTGATAAGGAGATTATCAGACACCACGGAGTCCCTAAGACCATAGTATCTGACCGCGACACCAGATTTCTTTCGAGATACTGGAGAGCTACAAGGGAAGCGTTGGGTACAGAATGAAGTTGAGTACCGCCTTCCATCCTCAGACCGACGGTCAGACAGAGAGGACCATCCAGACACTGGAGGACATGCTTCGGGCATGTGCCTTGGACTTTCAGGGGAGTTGGTTAGATAAGCTTCATCTTATCGAGTTCTCGTATAATAATAGTTATCACGCCTCGATTAAGATGTCGCCTTTCCAAGCTCTATACGGTAGACCTTGCCGTACACCCTTGTGTTGGGATGAGTCAAGTGAAGCGGTCATAATAGGACCGGAGTACCTTGAGCAAGTGCAAGCCGAAGTGCAACAAATCCGAGCTAACATGAAGGCAGCCCAAGATAGACAGAAATCCTATGCGGATGTGAGACGACGCGACCTTGAGTTCGCCGTGGGCGACCAAGTGTTCTTGCGAGTTTCACCTATGAAGGGTGTCTTCCGTTTTGGTCAGAAGGCAAGCTAAGCCCAAAGTTTGTAGGGCCGTACACTATCACCGAAAGAGTTGGATCGTAGCCTACAGGTTAGCACTACCTGAGGACTTGGGACGTGTCCATGATGTATTTCATGTGTCACAACTCAAGAAGTATTGCTGATCCTTCTCATGTGTTGGAGCCCGAGAGATATCCATTGAACCAACATGAGATATGTGGAAACCCCAGTGAGAATCCTTGATAGGAAGACCAGAGACACTCGCCATAAGTCTATACGAATGGTGAAGGTCCTATGGTCAAACCATGATGTCGAAGAAGCGACATGGGAGTTGGAAGATGCCATGAAGGCTATACCCGCAGTTATTCATAGACTAGAGAGTCTAGTATTTAGTATACGGGTACGGGTCGTACCCCTTTTAAGGGGGGTAGAGCCTTTTGCTTTTGCATTGCTTCGGGGTAAGCATTGCTTAGTGTGTAGGTATTGTAACAGATTTTGTATGGCACATGTAGTGCAAGTGAATTTAGTATGGATGTGTATGTATGTGTAATGTGTAATGAATGATGTGTATGTGCAATGTATGGTGTATTGGTGTAATGTGTATTGTGAATGGTAATGGTGTAGTGTATTGTGGTATGGTATGAATGGAAATGATGTATTGTGTATGTGAATGGTGTATGATGTTGAAATGTGTATGCTTGCAATGTGGAATGAAGTAAACACCTCATAGGTGTAGTAAGACACATTATGGCAATTGGTTTGCATAATGAGTAAAGTTGCAATAAACTATTAACCTTGAGCAACTTTGAGGGCAAAGTTTCTTAAGGGGGGTAGATTGAAATACCCCGTAATTAAAAACAGTGATTAATTAGGCTAATAAGTAATTTAGAAGCTTAATTAAGTATAAATAATTAGTAGGGAACAAATCCCGAAGAAAACGGATCCTTAAAATGGATTAAAATCACTAACGAACCTTAAAGTGCGTTTTTCGAGGTAATCGGGAAAACGTGTCTTTAAGCGGGTCAAATAGACTCGTAACAATTTTGGTCAACTAAATAATCATTAATAAATATTAGTGAAGCTTAAGGACCAATAAAATCAATAAAACGAGAGATTAGTAAAAACTGTCAAAAACGGGAAGTTGTGGGGTAGTAGAAATATAAATAACACAAACTTATGTGTCCACTTTTAAAATAAAAAGTGAAGTTGTGTGTGTGGTGTATGCCAGCCGATGGGGACTCCCCCTCTCACACTCTCTCACACACTCACTCTCTTATTTACAAAACAACAAAAAACATAAAGTAACCCCACTCACCTTTTTACTCTCTCTCCTCCAATTCATTCTCCTCACTCACGTAATGCCACTCACCTCACTCTCTCATTTCCTCTTCTTTCTCCAAACCGATGGCAGCCATGGGAGCTTGAACAAACACACACAAACTCCTCTTCTTTCCTCTTGTAACTCCCTCAAACATTCTCCAAAAATTATAAAAATACCACCATTGGAATCCTCTCCTCAAGAGCAACATTCCTATCTTTCCAAAATCCAAAAACAAGCATTTTCGTTTTCATGGGTATGTCCCATTTGGAGCTTCAACACCACCATTAGAAGGCGCCCTCCTCTTGTTCTATTAAGGTAAAAATATCTTCAAAAACTCCATCTTTTTCTAGCCTCAAAGGCAAACGAAATTCATGAACTAAACCCTTGTTCTTCCTCTTGTTCTAGCCGATTTTGGTTGTTGGTGGAGTTGGAAATCTTGTTCTTGAACCGCTCCAAGCTTCATTTGCACTCTTGGAAGGTAATATAAATTCTAAACCCTAAAATGTACATTAGAACTCAAATAATGGTTAGGGTTAGTTTTAGTATTGAATGTGTGTGTATGTATGGGTGATGATGTTAGATTGTTGAATACCAAAACCGGTAGAGAGAGAAGGAAGGAAGGAGAAAGAGAGAAGAAAGAAAACCTAGAAGGAAAACAAGGTAAGAATGCTCATTGTGTAACCTTGTGTATTTGTATATGTAACAGATTTTAGAAATAAAAAGGTGTATTGTAAAATGGTATTTTGTAGTAGAGTAATGTATAGGAGGATATAAGTATTTTGAAGCTTTAAAAGTTGTGTAAAACTTATTGAAAACAGATTGGGAATTGGTGTTAATGTGCAGGAATTTTATGAGTGTTTAGTAGTTGATATTAGTGTTTGAGAGCTTGGGCATTAGTGCTGTTTTGAAACAGGTGGAATGGGTAACAAAATGTGAACTAGAATATGTGGTGAGAGTGTAAAAATATAGGGGAGGTTATGTCCAAATTTATCTAGAATTAGAACACTTAGTGAATTTTAAATTAGGTGAATGATGTAAGTTGTAACAGATTTTGAGATAGATAGATAGAGGGAAGATGGGGAGAGATAGTTAATGTAGTTGTAATGTATTAGAGGTGTTAGAAATGACATTAGAAGAGGGAGTTGTAGATGGAGAGTGTTAGTGTTAAAATATGTAGCAAAATACAACTAGAGATGAAACTAGTGTGAGTGTTGTAAGGAACTTGGAAAATTATGTGAGTGAATTAGTATAGAATTGTGTAAAGAGTTAAGGAGTGAACTAGGGTGTATTAAGAGGTTTAATTAGTGTTAAAACAGGTGGGGTTAAGTGTAGGAATAAAGGGGAAGTAATGGGTAAAAGAGAGGACTGAAAACAAATAAAAATGCAAATACTGGGCCGGACCGACCTTGGGACCGAACTTGCAAGGTCGGTCGAGCCCAGATTTACAAAGACGGGAAAGTTTCTGGAGTCGACCGGACTTGCAAGTTCGGTCGGACTAGAAAATTTCCCCGTCTGTAACCTACTGGAATGGACCGACCTTGCGACCGGACTTGCAAGGTCGGTCGACACAAAAATTTTCCGTCAGGTAAGCTACTGGAATGGACCGACCTTGCGACCGGACTTGCAAGGTCGGTCGGGCTAAAATTCGCCTGTAGCAAAACTTACTGGAATGGACCGACCTTGGGACCGGACATGCAAGGTCGGTCGACTCCAGAATTTCGAAACCAAAACTTACTGGAATGGACCGACCTTGCGACCGGACTTGCAAGGTCGGTCGGCCAGAAGATTTCGCAATCTGAGCTGGAATGGACCGGACTTGCAAGGTCGGTCGCAAGTCCGGTGTGCGGAAAAAAAAAAAATTTAAATTAAATAATATATGTATATATGTATATACCTACATATATATATATGTATGTACATGTATGAAGTATGCCAAAGTTAAGTAAGAAAGTAAAACTTAAGTAATGAAAAATAAGTAAGTAAAGTGTAGTGTGAAGTGTAAGGACATAGTAAGTAGGAGTTAAGTGATGTAGGTAATTAATCATTCAATTGTATGTATATAATAGGACTTGATTTGTGACACCGGAGGACGTTTGGAAACACGTGCAACGGTGAACGGTATGGATTCCTCATGCCCCGTATGCTATCTTGGTTACTCTGATTTGTGTGTTGTGTGCTAATTGATCACCAAATAAGATAAATGCACGAATCGGGTTAATATGCATACTTGTGAATATGTAGTGTTGTATGTTGTGAATATTTTCTTAAATCTTAGTTTGTATAATTCATGAAATGTAGGATGTATATGAATTGTGAATGTTGTAGTGTACTGTGACCGTTTATTATTGTGTTTGGACTTCTAACTTATTCCTAACAAGCTAACCATCCTAACTTAAAATGGTAATTAAATTGGAATGAGTAGAAGTCCGATATAGTTTCGGCCACGCGTGAGGATGCGGAGTCACGAGAGGTTGGCTCCAATTCCTGACTCTTAAACTGGTCCGCGGCCCAAATCCCTTAAGTGGGTAGCATCCCGGATTGGTGAGTCAAGTAAATCCCGGAGGTGGGACGGCGTAGTCCCCAGGGCCGGAGGTCCCGACGACTTAACTTGAGTATAAGTAAGTAAGTAAGAATGAGTAAGTAAAGTAATTGAAAGTAAGTAATTGTAAGTAAGAAAAAGTAAGTAATGAGTAAAAGAGTAAAGCATTCCGATTAACCCGGATGCATAATTTGGCTAACCTTGTGAAGGTAAGTGAGATGTATGCTATGATATTGTTGCCTTGAATTGTGTAATGAATTGTATAGCATGTATGATGTATGAAAAGCATGTATGTATGAAATAAATGAAATGCATGTTTAGTGGACGTCAAATAGTCGGCGTGCCCTAGCTAGCACGCGGTATATGCGGAGTCTATATGCAGCGTTTGCTGAGCCCCTTGGGGCACCTTTTACTACACGCAGGTACCCGTGAAGGATGAAGACTAGGAGAGTTGAAGTTTAATTTTCCTGTCTTTCTTTTGGTTTGTAAACGATGAATTTATGATGGGTGTACTAAGTAGTACATGGCTACAGTTTTTGAATAGCCGGTGTACCATGGGGTACACCTTTTGGATTTTGGGATAGAATGAGAATTGGTATAGATGAGTAGCCTTAGAAACTCATTCTTTGGAACTTAGAAATGATGTAATCGAATGTACTTATTACTCGGTGATCCAATGATGTAAGTATTTGGTATACGATGTTTTGGTAAGTAATTTAGTAGCTCGGTACGTTATGTTCATCAGACCGTGACTGTAAGTAAGGTAAGCCTAGCTAGCCGTATGGGCGGTTAGCGGCGTTTGTACCACCCGCCGTAGTAAGTATGTAACAATTCCGCTGCGAACTCGTAAGATTAATAGGGCAATTAGACGGTAAGCGTAGGATTAGCGGTTGGGGTGTTACACATGGAACTTTTGAAGAATCTGCATGACTGAATCGATAGACTTTTAGGGAAGTAGTATTTTAGATTTTTTTAAGTTTATTAAAAGTGAAGTGTACAAAGAGATTAACTAATTAGAGCATGGAGTATTAGAATGTAATGAAGTTCATGATACACTATGATACATTTTTTTAACTCATTGGGGTATCTTTTTGACTTGTATATACCATGTTTATATAGTTCGGTTTATCTTAAGTTAGCAACTGCTATTTAAAAGTTCATTGTTATTCTCTTGATTTTTCAGTCATTGTAAGTTGGATTTTTTTCGTAAAAACAGGTCATCGGGTCTAGTTAGCAGGTTGGGTTCTCGGACTTAGTAAATAAGCTAAAATAGGCCAGGTCAACGTGTAGGGTGAGGGTTGCTTTGTTTTAACCTGAGATGGGTTCGGGTTGATCAAATTGAACCTGTAACGGGTTCAAATTGTGTTTGGGTTGAATAAATATATTTTTGGGTCGGGTTATGCTTAACCCTACCCAAAACCCATTTTTAACTACCCTACTCACAAATATGTAGCATATTTGTTGGTTGTTTTATGTTGGTATATTTATAGTTGTTTTGAAAACTACTGTTTGGCAGTATTTGCAGCATAAGTTAGTTATGTGCGGTGCGTTTACGGTTTTCTATACTACAGTCATTAATATTAAATTACCATTAAAATATATTTCATTAAATTAAATAAAGTAACTTGCAACAAATATTATAAGTTAAGTAGTTTGTTGTTATCAATGTCCTCCCACACTCAAACTTAATAAACTCAGTACGACAAAAGTTAATACATCATAAACTGTTGTTTGATCAAAATTGAAACATGTAATGTACATTAATATGTTTCTATTTTTTACCCCATCTCTTTTTTATGCAGATTTTGATTTGGACTTCTTAGATACCACCTAAAATTACTTCAAATTTTAAGTTAAATATGCAGCCGTGTAATAAATATTAATATGTTTCCATTTTCAAGGCCCCTGATATTTTTTAGCTAAAGTTAATTAGTCAATAGTTTATATAAATGTATAAGTAAGAAATTATAAATAAAAATATGATAATTAATTAGTGAACTTTATTACTGTATATAACATACTACCTCCGTCCCGTCATAAGTGTCATGTTTGCTTTTTGGCACGTTTTTCCACTTTAATATTAAACATATAAAATAAAATAATTTTTAAAAATTAAATTGTATAATATATAGTTTTTCACATAAAGATTCTATTGTAAAACATAGATTTATAAAAATATATTATCTTATATGTTAAATATTGAACTCAAACGACACATCCAAATAGTAAACTGGACGGTCAAGGTGGGACGGAGGGAGTACAAAACAATAAACTAATTGACTGTAAACAAATATGGCTAAAATATTATTGTATGTACATAAAATTAAATATTGAAATCGTATACTATATTTTTATAAAATATTACCATTAGAATATGGTACTGGTAATCTTAAAAACTACTTTAAAAAATATTTATCCTAAGGTGGGAAAAGACGAGTAGCATAAATGTGGCATAAATGCCGCATAAATGTCACATAGCAAGTATGCTCTAAACGAATGATGAAAAGAAATATGCCAAAATGTGGCATTTATGTCAGACTCATTTATGCCACGTTTATGCTGCATACGAACAAGGAATTGTATGGTTTCCTTTTTCTTTAGTTTTGAACGATTGATGCATCATTCAACATTAATGAAGAAAATTGTATAAGTTCATATATTTAGATGTAGGAAAATGAAAGGTGGGTCAATATAAATTATTAGTGGTTAGGGATGTCAATCTTGAGCTGAACCCAAAATCTGATCCAAAACCAACCCATAGAAAATCGGGTTTGAGTTGAGATTTTTAACCCAAATGATTTTCGGGTCGGGTTCAGGTAGGGTCATAAAAACCCGCTTTAGGTTGAACACCCCAACCGTAACCCAAAAATTAAAAAAAATTAAAAATAGAAAACATGTTATATTTAATGACTTAATTTAGTGGTTGGGATTAATTTGTGACTAAAGTAAACATTTAATCAGTAACTATGATTAAATGTAGCACATAATAATTAATTAATATTGAGGTATTATATTTATTAAATAGTCTAATATTTTAGAAATTAAAACAAAAATAAAAATGGGTCGGATTCAACCTGCTTTGGGTTCGAGGTTATATTTTTTATAACTCGTTACGGGTTCGGGTCGGGTTCAGGTTGAGCTAAACTATTTTTGGTTCTAGTTCGTGTTGAGCTCAACCGGAACCGAACCCCGATTTTGACACCCCAATTAGCAGTGTTGAATAGTGATAATTGAGATAGGGTTGATTATAGGCTTAAGTGCTTGTGGAAAAAGAAAATAAAGAGAGTTCATTATTTTTGATCAGAAAGCGGAGGCTCTAAGGCCTTCTTATTGAATCAGTAACAGAATTACAATCTTTCTCCAAGACTGGCAATATACAATCAGGGGCAGATCTGAGTATATGCAGACCCATCTCACACCCCAAACCAAACTTAGCAAGAGCATCAGCAGATCCATTACACGCTCTAGGGGAGTATGTTATGCTACAATTACCTAAAGCTACTGCAGCTTTACACTCATCTATAAAAGGTCTATACATATGATTGTTGGGACACAGAGAGCATAATTCTACCACCGTGGCAGAATCAGAGCAGATTGTAACATTCTTGAGTCTCTCCATTTGAATGATGCGTACTGCGTGAAGGAGAGCAGCAACTTCCGAGTGCAGAGCATCTCTCTTTCCTTGCACAGCAATGAAGCCAATCACCCATCTTCCTCTGTAATCCCGGCACACACCTGCAGCAGCAGAAACATCAAGACCCGGATTAAAGGAGCCGTCTATATTAAATTTCAGGTAATCAATATCAGGGGGGGTCCAGTATATCACTTCCCTGTTATCCACGGATGTGCACCTAGGACTATTGAGCTGCTTATCCAAGACAGATTTCATGTTCCACGCACTTTTGTTATGTTGCACAGCTACAAGGATGGACCGAAACTGCAAGTACATTCTATTCTCTGCACCAAAAACTTTTGAATTTCTCCAAGACAAGAGCATGAAGCAGATAATCGGAAACAAAACCTTTAATTTATCTTGCATCAGAAATGGACCTTTTTTGCCTAAATAGTTTAACAACCAGGCATCCAGAGGCAAGTTATAGAAACAAACTCTATGTTTAGAATCCACTATCTTATCCCAGACTCTACTTGCCACTTTACAATCACGCAATATATGTAAAATAGTTTCTTCTTTGCCACAAAAATGGCTAGAAGAATCAGAGGTGAAACCAAGACTGAATCGTCTAGAATTTGTCATCAACTTATTAAGACAAACACGCCAAAGGAATAATTTAATTCTCTCTTGAACTTTTAGAGGCCAGATTTTTGCAAAGATATCAGAGGACACACCAGAATTAGTATTCTCAGCACTGACATCCGAGATCATCCTATAAGCAGTTTTGACACTGTAGGAGCCTGTCGGATCCAAATACCAGGAAATAAAATCAGGATTACCAGCAGGAAAAACCATAAAACTGTTGAGCAAAGAACAAATATTGGCCGGAAGGTATTAAGACAGGCGATCCCACTGCCAACCCACACCTTCCTTCCAATAATCTGCAACTTTATCCAGCAAGTTATCCAAAGGAACATCTTTTGTGGAAACACTTAAAAGATTGGGGAAGATTGCCCAATAATCTGACCAGAAATTTACAGTCTTACCATTCCCAATAACCCAAACAGAACCTTTTTCAATGATTTCAGAACATTTACGAATGTTTCTCCAGTTTATAGAACACCTGTTCAAGTTCAGGTTTGAATACTTACTCAGCAGAGTTTTATAACATAAATTATTGGGTTTATTGACCAGATTCCACAGAATTTTACTAAAACAGGCTTTATTCATCTCACGCATTTTCCGTAACCCTAGTCCCCCTTTCAATTTTGGTGTACAGATCTTATCCCATCCTACATCATGGAATTTTCTCTCCCCCGAGTCATGACCCCAAATGAAGTCACGGCACAATTTATTTATCCTGTCACAGATATTTGCTGGAATGAGTTGACACTGCATGGTATGTATCGGGATTGAAGAAACAGCACTCTTAACTAAGCAAACACGTCCTGCCATTGAGAGAGACTTTCTTTTCCAAGTCGCCAGTCTCTCTTGGACTCTTGACAAAATAAGATTAAAATTTTGGTTTAACTCTCTCCCTTGCTTGATATAGACACCAAGGTACTTACCAAACTTCCTAGTAGTAGGCATTCCTGCTTCCAACCCGATAATCCTTTTGCCTTTCAGCACTAACATTCCTAGAGAGGAGAACCACAGATTTTTCAAAACTGACCACTTGACCAGAAGCCTTACAAAACATGTCCAAACATTCACGCATAACCCTCACCTGCCTAGGACTAGCAACCCCAAAAAGAACTAAATCATCAGCAAAAAAGCAATGCGATAAATTAATATCTTTCCTACCCAAACATAGAGGAGACCAGAGTTTTCTATCTACATGAGCTTGAATAATCTGAGATAAACGCTCCATACACAGCACAAAAATGAAAGGGGACAAAGGGTCTCCTTGACGGAGGCCCCTTTCAGCTTTGAATGGGTCGGTCAGCCTGCCATTCCAATTTATTTGAAAAGAAACTGAAGTGATGCAATTCATTATGAGAGTTTTAAAACCAAGAGGAAGCCCAAGACAGTCCAGGGTCTCACTAATGAAATCCCACGACATGAATCATAGGCCTTAGCTAAATCAATCTTCATAGCTAAGTAGCCCTCTCTTGCCTTTGACTTATCCATGCAATACACAGCCTCTTGGACTAAAATAATGTTTTCAAAAATGCTAAGGCCCGGCACAAAGCTTGCCTGGCTGAAAGAGAGTTCATTATTGAACGTGAAGATCTTGGTCCTACCCGGACATTCAAGTTGGTGGGAAGGAATAAGGGGATCAGTTAGTCCGAGGTTCAAATTCTCTAACCTCCACTTTCTCATTTTAGCATGTCACACACAGCTTGTATGTGGTTTGCAGGTGCTTGAGTCACTTGTGGGTTTATCCAAAGCGTACTCTAAGATAGGTCACAGTCTATGCCCACGTTTTCCATGATTGGTATGAGATTTCGATGGGCAAAAAGGCTGCACGAATCTAGAGATCCACGTTATTCTATGGAGCTGGATGTATTTGGCATGCAAGAAACAATCTTATTTTCAGAGGTGAAGAGCTCCTAGTAGACAACACTATGCGAAGGGCATTATTAGGAGTATGGTTTGAGCAAAGAGTTGTTGAAGGACCGCCCATTTCATAGTGAAAGATGTATAGGTGTGGAGAATTTTTAGACCTAACACTTTGTATTCTTTTTCCTTCATGAAATTTTTTCTCATTGGGTTTTTGTCCATAGAGGTTTTAACAAGGCAAGTGTCCAGAGTAGGTCCCTGTGTCTAAGGGGTGTGTGTAGGCATATTCTTGTAACTTGCACTTTTCTTGTCATGGATTGAATTTTAATTATAAAAAAAAGTGTACTCTAACAATAGCAATTGCAGGTTCCCAAGTATTAAAAAAGGGAAAGTTCATCAAATATTATTGAGTATTTGCTTAATTTATGATATACCACTATCTTTTTAAAATTACACGGGATAACACTAAGTTTTTAATAATTTCACCAAATGACATTTTGTCACATATTCTGTTTATTGCTCTATTCTAAAATATCCCTTTTAACTAAATTTGAAATGCCAAATTTGGAATAGTCAATGGAAAAAACATTTTTTTTTCTTATTCACTTAGCTAAGAGTAGAGCTGATCAACACTCACCCAGCCCAGCAGCCTGACCCGGCTCAGCGGTCAAACCCGACCTAGCGGCCCGACCCTGCCCAGCTCAAAAATAAAGCCCGAAAAGTCCACCCAAAACAAAATCGGGGCGGGTTTGGATAACAAATCGAGCCCCAAAAAAATCGTGCAGGGTCGTGACAAAACTTTGGGCCCGTAACTAAGTCCGGGTTGGCCCGGTTTATTCTTATTATATATTTTAAATTAATTTTAGGAAATTTTCATCAAATACCATTGAGTTTTTGTTTAATTCATGATATACCACTATGTTTCTAAAATTACATAGGATAACACTGAGTGTTTACTTATTTCACCAGATAACACTCTGTCACATATTTCGTTAACTTTTCTGTTAATATCCCTAGAAAAAAAGACTAAATTGCCCTATTATCAGTTAAACTAAGGTGGTATCTTATGGAATTTATCAATATGACAATTCATTGTGAGACAATTAATTAATAACAGGAGTATTTTTGACATTTTTCACGAAAAATAACAAAGAAGTTAACAGAATATGAGAATATATAAAACCGAGTCGGGTGGGCTGGGCATCAGCACAGGTTAAAAAAATCAAGGCCTGGCCTGACACATTTCGGAAAATTTTAATCGAGCTTGAACAAAAATAAGGCGCATTTAGGTCTAAAATTCAAGGACGGGGCGGCCGAACCCGATCCGCCCGTCCGTTTGATCAGCTCTAGCTAAGAGGTATATTTTAGACTTCACTAGTGGTGTTATCGAAGGAATGTATAAAATATGCGACATAGTGTAATGTGGTAAAATTAATTAAAAATTTAATATTATCTGTATAATTTTAAAAGCATGTATCATCAATTAAACAAAACTCAATGATATTTAATGAAATTTCTTAAAAGGAAAAAGAAGTCGGAGATCTTGAGTTCAAATTCAATAGAGCATTTCAAAAATTAAAAGCACTATTATGTACGGACTATTAGATACTAAGAATATAATGGATGGACTATTAGATACTAAGGCTTCGTTCGATAGCCACGATTCACTATTAATCTACTTTTTTAAAAAGAGACAGGACAACTGTCACTCACTAATTGGATAAAATCCTTACCATAATACAGTTGTCAAACTCCTATTCACTAACCATAGTAACATCAATGTAAACGCATGTATTCCTGTTTTTGAATGCCGCTAACCAACGGTCCCTAAGAATATAATGGACCGCATGTTATACAAATATGGATCCATTTTGCAATAGTACAATATACTGCCCAGTATCTGTGGGTATTAGTCATTAGATACATTACACGATTACCGGCCCAATATCTATGAGCAGACTACTGCATTATTGTTAAGAAACTAAATAATACTTTTAATTTTTTGTATTTTGTATTACCTTAATTCATCCTTTTTTTTCTTACAACATTAATTTTAAATTTACTTAAATTATATCGTAAAAAATAAAAGTAAATTGTCAATTTTTTTCTCTAAGACTTATTTCGTGGTCAGAGGTTAGTTTTTGGTTCCAGCTTCTAATGCTAAGTACAGTTACCCTCACTCAATGTCTCCATCTACAGTACAATAACTTTATATTTTTGGGTCGGGTTATTACAAACCATAAGCATCTCATAAACCAGGCTTACGAGTTAATAAAACCCCAAAAATAGTGTAATCGATTATGGAGTCAAAAGTTTAGGGATTACACACTCAATTTATGTCAAGAATACCATTTTAAATAATAATGTAAATTGTTGGATGCATTCAGTGTTGAAAATTATAATCAAATATGACATGTAATATGTATATTTTAATCGGCAAATTCTTGGTTAAAGGTGAATGTAGCCAAGGTGGCTACATCTAAGGACATTTTAGTCAAATTAGAATAAAAAATATCTTTATAGTAGGGTATTTTTGTAATTAATGAAGTATAGTGGGACAAAACAGAAATCAATTCAAAAAAACATCGGCGCCGATTTAGTTTTTTTTTCTTTTTCTTTTTTTAATCTTTATCACAACAATATTTTAAATAATTGTAACTTTTAATATATAAGTCTAAAATGAAAAAAAAATTATATCATTGATCATCTAAATTCAAGCTCTTCAAAACAAGACCAGTCATGGATATGTTTTGATAACTTTTTTAAAAAAATATTTTTACATGTATACAGGGATATTTTAATGTGAGGATGTATGTACATGTTTTAATGTGAGAATGTACATGCTTTAATGTGACGATGTACATGTTCAAATGTGAGAATGAACATGTTTTTAATGAACATTTGTACATGTTTGTATGGTCATCTGTACAAGTTTTCTCCCTTATATGTACAGATTTTAATCTAAGGATGTACATATTTGATGATTCATACAGATTTATGTAACCATCTGTATATTTTTAATGTGATGATGTACATGTTTTTACGTGTGGATGTACATGTTTTAATGAACATTTGTACATGTTTGGATGACTATATGTACAAGTTTTCTTTTACGTTCTATACATTATACATGTAATTTTTTTAAAAATTGTCAAAATATATCCATGATGACTGGTCTTGTTTTAAAGACCTTGAATTTAGGTGAACAATGATATAATTTTTTTCATTTTAGCCTTATATATTTAAAGTCACAACAATTTAAAGTTTTGTGATAAAATAAAAAAAAAGAAAAAAAAAAGGAAAAAAACAAAGAAAAAAAAGAAAACGTAGGAGGCCGGGGTGAAAAAAAAACAAAGAAAAATTAAACGCATGCTTGCTGCACCACGCTCCCGGAGGCGGGGTGAAAAAAAACAAACAAAGAAGAATTAAACGTGCACTTGCTGCACCACGCTCTGGATTGTAGCCATCTCTGGCTACAGTTACATGTAGCCAAGACTGTCTGATTTTAATCGTCAATAGAAAATGTTATGCTTCTAATGCAAAGTAAAGTTGCCCTCACTCAATTGGTTCATATATCATCAATAGTTTAAAAATACAAAAATCACTACTACATATAAGATCTACAGAGGCAACTTTTATTGCCTCTGTAAATCAAGAAATTGCCTCTGTAGACTTTTAGAGGCGAGAAAAGTATTGCCTCTAGATTGCCTCTAAAAGATCGCCTCAGTTGAATATGGAGGCGACAAATTTCTCGCCTCTGTAGATAACAAACTACTGGGGCATGATAATCTCGCCTCCGTTGCTATGGATCTACTGAGGCAAGCTCATTATCTCGCCTCGGTTGGGCTGGCTATGGAAACCCACAGTCATAAGCAAGGGAGGCAAAATTCTTGTCTCACCTCCGTTGATGTCAAGCAAATGTGGCAAGCAAATTTTCTCGCCTCCATTGCTTAGTCTACAGAACAAGGAACAGAGGCAACCAGGTCTACTCGCCTCCATTGATCTTGAACAAACGAGACAAGAGTGTTAACTCGCCCCCATTGCTTTGTTCTAGACACTGTGCAACAGAGGCGACATGAGTAGGTCGCCTCCGTTGATCTCTAACAAAAGAGGCAGTTAAAAAAATTCATACAGGGCTCACATCATAGCTCCATATATCAAGGTCTAATGCAAACCAATTACGGTGAATTTTTATTGCAGAAAAAGAATGTGCTTTACATTAGTTTTTGATTCAATCAAACTAGTACTAAACTGACTAATCGAGCTCATTACAATCAATGTATCTGTTTCATGAAGGATTTCTTTAACATAAGTGGTGGGTACACACTCAGGTGAAAGCCATCTCTTAATTATATAGATGATTCTCCCACAATGAACATAATTCCACTGCTGAAAATGATTTTACTCCATCAGCAATTCGCTTCTTCCTGACTCCAGTACAAAATGCTTCAACATCAAGTTCCCCCATTCTTTTCACATATATAGTATGTCGACCAGATGGTGAACAGAACTCAACTCCTACAAAATGGAAAGTAAATTTCAGATTATGGAATCCATTTTACTACATGAAACTAATGACATTTCTAGCAAAGATCAATTACTTGTCAATCAAAATTTCACAATTCTTTCTCCAATTAATAAGATTTAGGTACATACACATGTTTCTCCAACGCACCACTATTTGGGACACCAAATCTTAGCTTAATGAGCCAACGGGAAAAAAATGATACAAACATAAAACCCTACGATCAGATCAAAAATTGAAAGCCTTTCTCTATTAGTCCCATGATTAATACTTTCTAATCAGGACAATACATACTATCTCATGTTTAATCACCACTAACAGCAGGAATCTTTGGAGAAAAGTATTCTAGAACTAAGATGAATATACACATTCCACACGAGAATAAGCAAACAGAATTCATAAGCTTGAGAGCATAGGACGGGACAGAAAGGAACTCACCTCTCTTGGTAGGGGTGTTAACGGTAAGGTTAACCGCATATGCGGTTAACCGTATACCGGTTAACCGGGTAATACGGTTTTTAAAAATTCGATACCGTTACCATTCCATTTACATCGGTTAACCGCATTCAGGTTAACCATTTAGAGCGGTACGGTAATTCAGGTTAACCGAAACCGGTTGTAGATTTTTTTTTTATGTAAATAACCTTGTGTAATGATAACAAACTAGATAAAAGTGAGCAGATAAAAACAAGAAAAAACTAGAAAACATCATGTGCAAGCACTAGTTTATATACGTAACATATAAAACAAATATTGAATCCACCATTATACAATACTCATCTAATAAATTCATTATATAATATATAACCTGCACATTTATAATCGCAATGACATCAAACAATCCAAGAATATAAGGCAAAATCAATTCACATAGATATGAATAACATAATTTACAAGTTGATTTATCAACTAAGTGATAGTAAAATACATCTTAAAAGATTTAACAAAACATAATTACAATATACACTATCTATAATGCTAACTTCCTCTTCAATGCACATAATATATTATGTTATAGGTAAGGAGTGTCCTTTTTCTAGATTCTAGATTATCTTTGTTCAAGTTATCAAAATATAAGTTAAAGGATATACAAAAGACTAGCACATAGCAAATAATGTTAAAATATCAAAAACCAAAATTGAAAACTATATGTATATATATAAATATATAGTTATATATATAACCGGTTAACCGTGGTTAACCACGGTATAAAATTACATACCGTTACCTAAACCGCATATGTCTAATTATAACGGTACGGTTAACCGGTTAGACGGTACAGTATAAACAGGTTACGGTATGGTACCGCGGTAACGGTTTTTTTTTTGCACCCCTATCTCTTGGGTCCACCAGTTCAGCAAAAACCCCATAAGTATCCTCCCTGAACTCATAAATATCAATTATAACATGAAGTGCCACCAAAATCAGACAACAGGTGGTGGTTATTGCGAAGAGCAGCAGCACAAACACAACCTGAGCACTCGCTATCCCAAAATGGCTGATGCTGTTTCCAATCTCCATCCAACTCCCCGTGTTGCGGACCTGTCAATCGTCGTCCAACAACAAATGCCAAGTAAAAGGACGCATGAGTTATAAATACACAATCACAAATTAAGAACAGCCAGGCTCATTACACAAGTAGGACTCACCAGGAAAAAGAAATGAACCGTCATTCACTTTGACCCAAAATAATTTGCTGACCATGTTTCTGTTTTTTTTCCAGTCTAATGAAGTATAATGCTTAATCCATCACCAGCTTACGCTCCCATTATTCTTTCTCAAACTAGAAGCTTGCTCTTTATTGATAATACTTCAAGGGAGTGATGTGTATGACTGCAATACATGGACAGCAAGATATACTATCCACCCAATATAACCAAGTAGTCAGTTAATTACAAAACCTCTGTTGTCTTACTCATATATCTATATATCCATCCTGTAGTCAGTTAATTACAAGTGATAATACTATTTTACTGATCTCTCTAGCTTCCCTGGCAGGGCCCTGAGTGTGAAATATATCAAGACTCTTATGCAATCTCGAGAAACATAAATTAACTTTTTTTAAGCAAGCTCTAACGCCAAAGAACACAACTATAAGATTAAACAAGTAGTAACAGAAAACGTTAAGCAGACAAGTTCAAGACACCTGCATAATATATAACAAGTTCAAGAAACCTGCATAATGACATGGCAGCTTAGGATTAGGAATGGTCTCTCTAACTAAGTGGATACAGAGTGTAACAAGCATAAGAAACAGAGTAGAATTTATCTTCTGTTTGCTACCAGATCCAGTAATACTGTCAAGTTTGAACAAATTCCCGTCAAGATATTCATCCAGTTACTGCTGCAACAGATTATTGATTTCAATTAATTTATATTCAACAGAGATAGATGGCAGCATAAATATGGCATACAAAACTGGGAGGATCGATGTACACAGGCTGGCTAGCTGTTTGTCAAATACATTTGATAACTATATATAAGAAGCAAACAGATATAGAAACAGCAGATTACTCACCAGTGAAAAGCACAACCCCTGCAGCCAACTCGAGAGAAAGGAAATTGATTCGCTATTACACTGCAGAATGAAAATAATGATAGTAATAAGCAAACAAAGATTCTCAATTGAAGGATCACAAGAGACCAAACAGCTTTGATGTTGATTGAATCAATAGAAAATAAGGTTTTAAGTTTCTAGAATTCAATAGTGAGATTAATTAATTACCTTTGGAAGTTCAAGCAATAGGTATGTTTGAGAGGTATAAATAAAGAGAGGTATTAATTAATTACCTTTCGATCCCATATCCTGTCTTATCAATTTTTCTCCTCGTTCAAAGTGTCAAGTTAAATCTATTAATGGACTTTCATACCTGTAAAAGAGGATAACTCAACAAGAGCATATATGATCTGTTTGATATAAAGATATATATGTTCATATTCGCCAGGTTTTTATTTGCCAAGGACAAGAAATCGGTCGTCAACAATGGTGGGAATTATGTCAGGTGTACACGCACAAAATGGAACACTTAATGATTTTAGAGGAAGAAAAATAAGAAGGTTCGGTAGAAAAACGAAAAGTAAATTAAACTAAAGGTGCCATGCTGCCATGCTGATACATATAGTTCTTTCACGGGCAACAGATATTAGGTAATTATAAAATTGATTGAGTACATTTAGCAGTACATGAGTGAAAGAGACCACTTCAACATAAGCTTCTTTAAAGTTTAGAAAAATAAAAAGTATGTACCTGCAAAGTACTAAAAACTCGATCAATAATTTCCCAAGCCTTACATAGCAAACGAACAGCAGTAGCATATAACACTCTGGAAAGAAAGAATAACAAAACCTCAGGTAACATCATGAATAAGCAGATGAGAAACAACAATAATGGATATACTACACTATGCATGTCAAAACAGAAAAGTTCAATATAATGATTCATTTGATTCGTTATTGATACATTCGTGTATCACCCTTCTAAATCCTCATTAAGGCCAAAACTAATCTCATACTAATGACTGAATCCTTAACAAATTAAAGCAAAAGAAAGATATTACATACTAAAAAAGAGTACCTTTTGCATCAAATGCTCAGGTATTGAAGAAGATAACAATCTATGTGTGGAAGGCAATCAGTCATCTCCTCACACACAGAGGAGAGGCTAAACAGATGGTGAAATACCTGCACAAATTATAGAGACCAGGAACTGACAGCTAATATATCCCCTCACATAAACTGACAGCTACTTTAGTTTTCTCACATACACCCATTACAATGTGGACATATCTACTCACTAGAGTAAAAACAGGTTCTAGCACTTAATTCCCTTACTACCCATGGAATGGCCACATGTCGAGAGAAAAGAATGCGATGTAAACCTGATATAGTGGAAAATAGGAGTGTCACGGAGACAAGTCAAACCTGAATAACAGCATAGATAATAGTCCCAATTGTTGATGAGAATCCTGAATTTAGTTCAAATCAATGGATTAGCTTGTATTGGAAGCTGTTGTAGCTCTTGAAGGTAATTCTGTTGTAAGAAAATTGAAGTAAGAAAAAAAAATTTGCTCTAGAGTCAGCTCGAAACAAGTTATTTCGCAATGGTAACTTATGAAACCACTATTCTCAATTCACAATGTTACATGATTCACTCCCACTTGCGTTACCTTAATAACAAATAGGATACAACACATATAGAAAGGTGACAAGCTGTTTGGCCAGATTTCCGAATTCTTGAGAGGCCTTACCTTCTCTAGCTTATTGAAGCTTAAAGGAACAGAAGAACTTACCGGTGATCGGTTCAAAGAGAAATAGAGATAGGACAAGTTTGAGCGTTTGAGTGAAGGCATACGAACTCCTTCCTAAACTTCTTGTTGCTCGCGACCTAGTCCGGAACTCGTCGGTTTTGGGCGTTTGAGTGAAGGCGTTGGTAGATGAACGGCTGTAGCTCAACATTAAATTCAAACAACTCACCTCAACAGCAAAGCAACACTCGACAGAGAATGCAACCGGGTTTTTACCTTCTAACTGATATCCCGGATAGCATCCCACCCATAAGACGAAGGAGAAGATGGAGAGTTGATTCCTTCTGGATATTGTAATCGGCTAGGGTTCGCCTGTCCTTTAACTGTTGTCCAGCGAAGATCAGACGCTGCTGATCAAGGATAAATCCTTCCTTGTCTTGGATCTTGGCTTTTACGTCGTCGCCAGAGTCGGAGCTCTCGACCTCGAGAGTGATTGTCTTACCGGTGAGCATTTTTACAAAGATCTGCATTTTGGGAGGATGATTCGTATTCTCGTTCATTCAGACATGGAAGATGAGAACGAGGACAATTCTGAAATAAGAGTGTTTAAGACCTAAAAGACTTGTCTCTATAAATCTTCCATGAGAGGCGACCTGACAGGCTTGCCTCGGTATAAGTATTAAACAACCGAGGCAACTAAGTTATCTTGCCTCTGTAAAACCATTAACCGAGGCACCTATTGTAGGTTGCCTCTATTAATAATTTTTAAGAATATGCAAAGGAGGCGAAGAGAGTGCCTCTATTGATCTTATCAACGGAGGCAAGAGATTAGGGTCGCCTCCCTTGATCGCACCAACAGAGGCCACAATCTTGGTCGCCTCCATCGATAAGACAAACAGAGGGAGCACTCTTCCTTGCCTCTTTTGCTTTCTTTATGGAGGCAAGCTCTGTATTGCCTCCTTTGATCTTACTAAAATTGCCCCATTGATAGACATTGTTGTAGTGAATGGCAAGGCATAACCTTTTCCATTGACGATTAAAAAATATATATATATTATATGTCATATTTGATTATAATTTTTAACACTGGTTAAAAATGTATCCAACAATGCATTTATAGATGTTTACATTATTATTGAAAGTGTATTCTTGACATAAGTTGAGTGTGTAATCCCTAAATATTTGACTCCATAATCGGTTACACTATTATGAGGGTTTTATTAACTCGTAAGCCTAGTTTATGATATGCTTATGGTTTGTAATAACATTATGAAGAAATTGATACAATGTATATCATACATTGTTGGCTTTCATTTTCCTATCTCCATTAATGTCACTCAATTGTAAAATTTTTGTTACTAAATTTACATAAAAAACAAGAAACTTTATAGTTGACAAAACAGTGATATAATATTATAAATGAGATGACGTAAAGCTTTTACTTTTAAAAAATAACCTAAATGAGAAGTTCTAGACTAGCACCTTAATTTTTAGATTCTATAATTTTAAGTTATTTTAGGATTTAATTGTAATTAGTTGTTTTAACCATTCATAAAACAAAGTTAAGGTGACTCTATACCCAAAAATTATGAAAAGTTCTTGATATACTGGGGTTCAAGACATTCTTTCTCTAAAGTGATTTTGTTATGATGTATTGTTGTTTATACTCTCACAAAATGATTAGATTAAGTTAATGTTTTATAAATTATTATAGTTTATTTATTTTTCTCTGTACTCTACATATTTTGTGCAACTTGGTACATAATTAAGTTATTAGATTTAATAATAAAAGATTTTTTTAGAGTACGTTTTAATTGTTGTCTAATTATGATTACTAAATTATCAAACTATCAATAATCTTTTTTATTTGTAATTTTTATTATACTTTTAAACCAATTTTAACAAAAACGAAAAAAAGAAAAAGAATACCCACAAAAAGAAAATACTACATCGTCTTTTAATTTTTTTTTAAAACATTTATCTAAATAATATTGTAACACACCACAGTAACAATATCTATGAAGGGAAAATTAAATGACCCGCCCATGAAGTTTGGCAAAATTATACACTCCATCCATGTAACACCCCTACCGCTAATACCGTCATTACCGTCCAATCTCCTTATTCAATCCAGATTCACGCAGGGGATACTTATATACTCAACGGTGGGTGATACACTGCCGTTAGTCACCCACGTGACTAACAAGGCAACTACTACTACATACAGCATCGGTCTGATGGACCGGAATCCCGAGTACTACACATCTACAATACATACTCCATTTATCAATCGAATACTACAATGTTCCATTCAACACTTTACTCCTTCATAAACCATACAATACAAAATACATAACCGAGTTTACTAGGTTCCCAATACAAATACAATGCTTCTTCCAAGTTCATATGTACTCATTAAGAGTCTACATCTACCCATTCCTCACAACTACTTACTTCCTAAGTACAAGGGTGTGCCATTTAGTACACCTCTACATTCTACTTCTAGCTATCCATGTGTAGCCACCGGTCTCTTACCTTGACCATATCCGCTTCGGGTACCTGCACACTAAAAACGTTCCCCCTAGGGGGTCAGCTTTCGCTGCATATGATAACCGCATACCCCGCGTACTAGTGAGGGTACGCCGACCACTTGGTCGAATACATTTGATTGATTTCATTCAAACATACATGCATACATGCTCTTATACATAACATTACAATACATTACGTAAGGAATACATACATACACGTCAATACACACTCTTCAATACATACATGGTAACCCATACAAGCCATCAGATACATTCTTACCTTTCCGAGATCCGCAATACACAATACATATACAATACATACGCAATACATACACGATACACCATCCTTGTTAGCTCATGTTGGTCCACCCGGGTTAATCGGGTGGAGATTACTCTTTTACTCGTTCCACAGTACTTACGCATACATACTCATACTCATACATACTTACTTACTTACTCTTACTCATGTTAAGTCGTCGGGACCTCCGGCCCAGGGACTAATCCGTCCCACCACCGGGATTTACTTGACTCACCAATCCGAGATGCTACCCATTTAAGGGGTTTGGGCCGCGGACCAGTTTAAGAGTCAGGAATCGGATCCAACCTCTTGTGTCTCCTCATCCTCACGCGTGGCCGAAGCTATATCGGACTTCTACTCATTCCAATTTATTCCTTACTTATGTTAGGAGTTAGGTAGTTAGGAATGAGTAGAAGTCACACATCCAAGCCACATACACATTACATTGTTCATATACACATCCATACACAATACAATACAATATACAAGTACGCTACGAGATACAAATACACTTCATCATTATTCATATATTTCATGAATTATACAAACTAGTGTTCATGACAGTAAACATCAAGAACAGCATAAGTCAAGCACAGGTAAGTGCAATATAGTCCGATTCATGCATTTATCTTATTTAGGTGATCAAATAAGCACACAAATCGGGGTAACCAGATTAGGATATAGGGCATGAAGAAATCATACCTTTTTACTGGAATTTACTTTACCGAGTGCTCCATTGTTCCTTTGGTTCCCTCTTGTTCCTTGATTCTTATCCACGAACCAATGACTAAATGTCAAATGGTTCAATTAATACTAAGCATTCCAATACACACATTACTACTACTCCCGTACTCACCCCGTTGTCCCATTGTTTCGGTTTAACTTAATGTTCATATAATTACAACTTCTTTACTTGCTCCTCATACATGTTTATACCTTTAATGACCCTTAAACATCATTAATCAAGTGCTACTTAACTTGTACTATCATTACCATTCTCTTCCTTACCTTAAAACTCATTTAATAAGCTTAGAATTCATTTTTGGTGTTGGTCCGGGACCTTGTCCCTATCCTTAGTCCCGGACCAACCTTGGTCATAAGTCTCTAATGGTTTTTTACAAGTGGTCCGGGTCCTTGTACCCTAATCAAGTCCCGGACCTGGCAATTGAAGAACTCTCGAACGAATTTTTATTATGGTCCGGGTCCTTGTACCCTAGTCAAGTCCCGGGCCATCTGTTTGGTATTCTTTCGGACGGTTTTTATGGGGTGGTCCGGGTCCTTGTATGGGACCTAAGTCCCGGACCACCCAATGTTTGCAACTCTCGGTGTGTTTCAATATGCTGGTCCGGGACTTAGTCCTGGACTTAAGTCCTAGACCCTGCAAAACTTTCTACAGATTTTTTTTTTTAAGTTTTCAAAATCTGGTACAATCCAAACTTTGCCTAATTGATTTCCCCTTGTTCCTACACTTAATCCCACATGTTTAAGCACCTAATTAAGCTCCTAAACATGCTCAAATCCATTACCAACTCATTACTCCTTTTCATACTAATTCACACACCAATTCTCCACACTTTCCTTTCAACACTTACACAAATCCTTCCTAGTTTTGGTTTGCTACAGATTTTAGTTCCTACTTCCCCCATGCATATTCTCATCTCTTAATGCCATTTCCAAGGCCCACAATGCATTGCCTTACCTCTTCAAGTTCAACACTCTTTTTACTAGGTCTTGCACATAAGTTCTCCTAGTTTCTCCAACACATTTCAACAACTCTTGCTACAGATTTTTACCTTCTTATTTCTCATACTAAAACTACCATTCCATAATTACCAAGAATCTCTATTAACTCCAATACACACCTTGGTTCTCCCATTCACCAAGTCATCCATAAATGCACATATTCCTACCAAAATTTTGCCATAGTTTACCCACAATTCTAACTTCTCCACATACACACTTTTTCATCAAATTCATTCCTAATCTAGCCACACCCATACAAGGGTCCTACCAGCAATCAATACAATACAAATCCATCTCAATACATCAATACTCCATCTCACAACAATACCAATACTCATACACAATGGGCTTGGCTTCAAAGCCTACAATTCAAACACTTAGCTCACAAATACTTAAACTTCCACAACTACGCTACTAATACACTAGGTTAGGTTCTTTTATTTGTTTACCCATTCCCATTACACTAATGCATTAAATTGAGCATTAAGAAGGAGCTCTTACCTTGAGCTTATATTTCCTCCAATTCTTTTTCCATTCTCCTCTTTTCTTTTCCACTTCTTCTCTTCTCTCTTTCTTGCCCAAATCGGCCATATGGGGAATGGAGTTGCCAAACTCCATTCCCATAACCTAAAGCACACAAAATAGGTGTAATTAACATACTAACCCCTTAGATTAATACTAGTTCATTGAAATGTTTTAAACAAATTCCTAGGGTTTACCTTTTGAAGCTTTTAGGAGGGGTTTTAGCCCTTGGTTCAAGAAGGTGAATCCACCACCATTGCAAGGTTGATATTGTGCTCAAAAGAGAGAAAGAAAAATGGAGTGTTACAATGGAAAAAATCGGCTATCAAAGGAGATGAAGAAAACTTAAGGTTCTCATGGAGATTTTTACCTTAATGGAGAGGGACTCCAAGCTACACATTGATGCTATTTTCTTCACCAATGGGGTATACCCACGAAAATGAACTTCCTCATTTTGGATTTTGAAAGAGAGAAGTGTAGAGGAGGATGAGGGGAGTACAAATATGTAGTTATTTTTACCTTTGGAGCTCAAATGAAGGTGGAGCATGGATGGAAAGATGAGAAGCCATTGAAGTTTCTCTTTGGAGCTCCAAAATCGCCCATTCCAAAAGAGAGAGGAGGGAGAAATCGATGGGTGAGGAAGGAGGGAGGTGAGAGATAGAGAAATGAGTTAGTGAGAGAAGAGAAAGGGATAAAGTAGTTTTTACTTTATTGCTTTTTGCTTTTGGCTCTCTTATTTAATTAGCTAGTTACATGTGTGTGTGAGGGAGTTATTTGACTTAATAAAACCGCCCCCTACAGTATACTAGTTGGAGCGTTTTTCGTCTTTTACAGAAAACGCTCGTTATTGTACCCGGTTTTGGTACTATTCACTAACCGGGCCTGTTTTCCGGAATTTTCTCGTTTAATTATTTTTATTGGTTATTAAGCTTCCATAACTGCTTAATAATTATTATTTAATGATTCGCAATTTTTACGGGTCCGTTTGACCACTTAAAGTCACGTTTTCGGGTTTTCTCGAAAAACGTGCGCTAAAGCTCTATTAGCGTTTTAATGTATTATTTGGATCCGTTTTCTTCGGGAATTGTTCCCATATATTATTTAGGCCCTATTAAGGCTTTAGAATCCATTTATTATGCTAACCGAGGTCTCATACCTCCTATAGTTATTTAACGCTTATTTAGTGTTTTTCGCTTTTTAAGTGTTTCTCTATTTCTTTTGGATTTATTTTTCCTTACCAATATTACTTAGGCACCATTAAGCCCTTAAATACCTATTAGGATAATTTTAACCACTATATTTAAGGTCGGGGTATTTCAATCTACCCCCCTTAAGAACTTTATCCTCAAAGTTGTTCGAAGTTATTGGATTACTATACTTACTTATTTATGTTTGCCTAATACCAAAGCCATTCATTCCTCCTCCTTACAATTCCCAAATTCCTTACTTAAGGTTTCTACCTTCCATACCATACCAACGTACCATAATTACCCCAATCCGAATCACATCCAACCATCCGGTTTTACTCTACAAGGTTTATACATACATACAGTGCAAAGCTATCCCCAAAGCAATGCAATACACATTACGATCCCGCAGGCACTCAGGTCATCTCGACACGGACTCCTCTATGTCCCGCTGCCCTTGGAATAGTACAGCATGCTACACTACCGTCTTCCCCGATACAAGCTTCTAACAAACCCTCAGCCTCCGGTCTAAGGGAAATTCTTTCACAACTACTAATTAGAAGTTTTCTAAAACACACAACTCCAAATTCCAATTTAAATTCATTACTTCTATCCTATGTGTGATTCTTGTGACCACTTGAGGGGAGCATCGAGAATCATTCGACCCTGATGTGATTAGCATCAGTGTTGAACTATCTCTCCACTCCAGTTTGTGTTCGGTTTCCCTTGATCTGATCAGGATCAAGTTCGACTTCCCACATCAGTTTCAAACAAGCAATTAATTCAATTATTTTCATGTTTATCTTTTTACTCTTCCTAGTCATTCATACATCTTCAAAGGATGGAGTTCGGTCCATCAGTCATTCTCAATCTATTTCCCAAATGCTTTGCTTCAGGATTCTATACCTAAGTGCTCATTTCATCAACCTTCACTACTTCCATCCATTACTCTCCATCGTTTCAAAATTTTCTACCTAAGGATTTTCATACTTGTAGAATAGTTGTCCTCAATTTACTTCCAATAACTTACCTAGGTATACCCTACTCCTAGACTTCATTCATCTATTACTCTCATTCATTTCGTACTACCTCTTCAAAGGCTACAATACTTGTGGAGCTCCGCCCACTACTCATTATTCTTCTTTACTAATACTCTTACACTGGGGTTACAAGATGGGTAAATTCGTCCTATGGTATTTGCATCTCTCATGCCTAATTACCACAATTACTATGTGAATGAATACATATGTTTATTTAACATAGTATCAATCATCAATTCGTTTCTCATTTGTGTTATGCACATTATAGTTTATGTGTTTTATTCATGAAACTTACATTATGCGGTTTTCACTCTACCCCCCTTAAAAGGGATTACGCCCACGTAATCTACCATATGTTATTATTATTGAACATTGGTTTACTTAATTGGGCAATCTGAAGCGTTTAGCTTCACTACGGTCTATTATATAATGTACTTTGGTCAAAGGGGTGTTAACCATACTAATGGTTTAGTCCTTGCACCAAGAATTCCTATATGAGTTTATTTGACTCATAGCCGATTCGGTTCTAGCCTATTAGGCTTCAAGGCATTGATAGCCCTTCTCTCATACTTACTAGGTACATTAATCTCGTAGCTAGGGCCCACTAGCTTCTGCTGCGCGACCCTGATAACCTTAGTGCTTCCTTCGCTCAATGGTTGTTCTAGATGTGTTACTCATCGCCTTTTATCCCACTATTGTAGAAATAAGGTTTATTGACACAAATGTGGTATTCTTTTACCGCGTTTGAATTCAATGGGTATAGGTTATAACCAGCTCGCTGGTGGTCTATTATGTATACTATTCGTACTTTCACGAGTGTTGATAAGCTCCTCCGACTTATTGTCGGGCGAGGTTAAGTCACTACTTAGTTGTAGTACTTCCTCTGTTGTCAATAGCTTCTAAATTATACCAGTTCTTCTGGTTCAGTACAAGTGTTCTTTACTTGTATGACCTTGCATTTTCTATGCGTTGGTCCTAGTGACTTTCTTAAGTCTCTTTCCACTTTTTATTCCATTGGAATTCACATTTTGTGATTGTTAGTGTGTTGTACACTCTTTGTGCTTCTTTGGCCTTAGGCCGCACGGTTTGTTGCTAAGCTTGCTTAACTGGCTTGTGCCATATTTGTTGGTGAAAAGAAGGGTTTACTACGATTTACATTTTCCATATCCCTAGCCATCCCATTAGATCATTAGCTGCACAAGTGTAATACCAAAACACTTAGTCATACAGAGTGCAGAGGCGTAAACGCTTGACAGTAAGTCACTTATGTGATAGGAAAGAATATTTATGCCTGTCATCTCATACTTATACTCCGTGTTATTATCTACTACTTCCTCATGGCGGTCGCTTGTTGCGCACCGTATCCTTGCTCATTGTATAACATTATTTTTACAGTTTCTGTTACTGTGGTAGTTCCTCTTCACTTATTGCCATTGTTATTGGCACCATTTCCTTATGGTGTAAATACACTAGGAGTTTCCTGTGTTTATGTGTATGACGGTTGTTGTAGCATACCGCAATCTTATTATCTTCCCAATGTGGAGATGTCTTATTCAACTTAGGTTTTATGTGTAGGTTAGCTTACCTCACATTCTATCATCATTTATGATACAATTTAACAAGTACCTTGGTTGACCAGGGATGAGATAATTCATCGGGTTATAAGCTCTCTTGAGCGTTAGTCATTCGTGGTGTTCAATGTGTATTCACATTGATTGTTTTTGACAATTTCTGTCTCCCAGTGCTGAGCATTGGTTATAGGCTCTAGCTGTGAAGTTTTACCTTTGTATGTACATCACCGGGACATCCCCAAGGAACTTCAGGGGTTTTCTGGTCCCGTTCTCTAATTGAAGAGTATTTTATCACTGATAGGTGAAAGATCTTGTTGAGGGGTTTGTCGCCACTCATACGTCTCATAGCAAGGTTACTATGTTAGTACTTGCTTATGTACTGCATATGGAGTATACTTACTCCTTTAAGTCGCGATGGTTTGGAATGTCTTTTCCTTGTTTCATCGCCTCTTGGCAATATCTATATGCGTAGGCTCTATTGTTATAGTAGATGGAAGCCTCTTCTAAGGGTTCACATCTTCACCACCTTGGTGGTCTTCGATTAATGAGGGGTACTTTTCCTTGGGTTTCCCGTAGTGTCCAAATGTGGACTAGGCCAATGTTGGCATCATCACGATTCTTATGCCCCTGTGCTACCATTGCTACAGAAAGTATGAAGGTAATTAAAAGCTTGTCAACTATTACTAGACTGATGCTCTAGTGACAGTGACACTGAGTTGGCCATTACTCCAAGCCACTCAGGATGTTGGGTTTGAATTGATGGTCCAGTTGTTGATTTCTTTGTCGCATGAGGCAATATCTCTTGTAAGTCTTGTTATCAAATGGTGTGGGTTATGCAACCGTTAAGGTTTACATAACATAGTTGGTTGATGGCTTTTAAGCCTTATTGCTGCAAGCTATGCTCTTTGCAAGCTGCTTGTTCATGTTTCCACTCCATTTATACCCCATAGGTTGGAGGTATTACTAGGCTCCATGGTAAGTCGTGACATCACGCTTCCGTTCATAGGAGACCCTTTAGGCAATCTGGTGTTAATTCGGGCCTTCTGGTAATTTAGGGTATTTCTGTTAAGTGAAATCCCTTCGGTGTCCTAACCGAATGTTCGTTCTAGCTCATGTGCTCTTATCATGACGCTTGTTCAACTGTTGTTATCTCAAACACCCTTCAAGGATTGCTCCTGAGTGCTGTTAGTTATGCCGTTACATCCGGCTAATGTTTATGGTATGTTGTGTCTACTATACCGTCTTGTGGTATTGTATTTGAGTTATTCCCTTTTTGAGTTATAATGTCTCCCGCTCTTGGGTAGATTGTTTATACTTTCTCCTAGTGTTCTAGGCTAGGTTTAATATCCTCTCCAATGATGGATTACGCTCCTTGGTAGTCTTGGCAATTGTTCTTGGGATCCTCGTCCCATTCATTGAACATTGTGGTGTTCACATTAGGCATTTGCCTTACGGTGTTCAGGTGGGTATACTCCAGCTATCTGTATTTTCTGATGTCTTCGAGACATATCCAATGTCTATACTTATTAGTCTGTGCTTTTGGCACATCTAATTCTTATTCCTTATCCTCAGATGGATTTTCTGAGTTCTTTTATGCTAATTACTTAGCTGAGTTGCTTCTCCTTGATCGTCTGAGGTGTCCAGCTGTTCGGGTTTGAACTTACTCCTGGTCTGTAGAGCGGAGTTGACTACTTCCCGTGTTTCGTACACCACATGTATACATACGTGGGGTACCGTGTTGATACGTTACCACTTACCTAACTATATGTCAGGCCCGCAAGCTCCTTTGGAGTGCGGTTGTCCCACATCCCGTAGTTGGGTACACTCGTAGTGTTTGTCACATGCCTAGGTGAAGTATTCTATTGTCAGCTCCTCTTGTATCATCTATGATACTCACCGTAATTTTGTTGGTTTGGTTTTAAAATCCAAGGTTTTAAAAGAAGGGTTGTGGTTTTGAAAGAAAATTTTGGGTTTTAAAATCATAGTGCGATGTTAAGAGAAGTTCTGCATGGTGTAGCCCTGTTTGTGGTCTTGACCAAGTCCAGCTTCCCGCTGACTGGTATGTTCTTAATACAATGGTCGGGCCGTCAGGCCTTTCCAATGTTCGATTCTTTTAGCTTTCAGGATTTGTGATCCTATGGTTATTTCACTGCTGTCACGGTACATTACTATGTACCTGTTGTGTGTTAAAGTTCCTCCACATGTTCCTGTTCTTACTGCACTTGTCGTGGCAAGTGCGTGGTACTGGTGGTTTTTGGGTAATCCTATACCGGTCACGGTATGGTTTCCACTTGTATTTGATAGTCTTGTTGACTCTTCCTTGATCCACTGATCATTTACTTAGGTTATTCGATCTTCTTAATAGCTTCTTAGTGAACTTGACGTGGTTGTCATTGATCGGGGTACTTCTCCAATCCTTGGAGATTCCCATTCGTTTGTTCTACGTTTTTCCTTGTGGCTCGTTCCCACACACTTGTTGTGGTTACTGGGCCTTAACTTGTTTAGGCACTACTCCTGTAGTCCCGTTGGATTATATCCCGTGAATGTTCTTGTAGTTGTCTGAGCCATGACGGCCAGGTGTTGCAACCTTGTTGGCGTTGTAGTTTGGAGTTAATCACTCCTGACTATGTCCTTAGTCAGTTGGTATACCATTTGTGGTATTATCTAGCTATTGCTGTCCCGCAGACTTGTGTCTTGGGTTCCATTACTGCTCCTTTTCCATTTTGTTGCACGGTTAGTGCTTCCTTTCCTGCTGTTGGTTGTCTAGCCAGGTTTCGCGACTGCTAAGCACGTCGCCCCATGCTGTAGTAAGTTGTAGCCTCCTTGCAGTTGGAGTGCTCATTCCACCGCTATTAAGTGCGGGTATTGTTGTTCAACCGGGATCCATCTTCGGGTCTTCCATTTCTTGGAATCTACTATATGTCACGTTCTTTCCTCTTGTAGGAATATCTCATTACTGCCAGATCGGGTCTTCCCGAGTATGAGAGGGCTTTTCCTCTCTCTGGCGTCCTTTCCCAAATTATACAATGGGTTTGTGGAGGGCGGGTCTGGTATTGTAGGTATCCGGTACTTACTGGTGGTCCTAACTAGCATATCTCTAATGCTAACACTCAGCCCTTAGCCCTAAGCTTCTAATTCCTAACTCGGTATTTCCTAAACTCGGTATTTCCAGTCATCAGTACCACTTTTTGTAACACCCCTACCGCTAATACCGTCATTACCGTCCAATCTCCTTATACAATCCAGATTCACGCAGCGGATACTTACATACTCAACGGTGGGTGATACACTGTCGTTAGTCACCCACGTGACTAACAAGGCTACTACTACTACATACATCATCGGTCTGATGGACCGGAATCCCAAGTACTACACATCTACAATACATACTCCAATTATCAATCGAATACTACAATGTTCCATTCAACACTTTACTCCTTCATAAACCATACAATACAAAATACATAACCGAGTTTACTAGGTTCCCAATACAAATACAATGCTTCTTCCAAGTTCATATGTACTCATTAAGAGTCTACATCTACCCATTCCTCACAACTACTTACTTCCTAAGTACAAGGGTGTGCCATTTAGTACACCTCTACATTCTACTTCTAGCTATCCAAGTGTAGCCACCGGTCTCTTACCTTGACCATATCCGCTTCGGGTACCTGCACACTAAAAACGTTCCCCCTAGGGGGTCAGCTTTCGCTACATATGATAACCGCATACCCCGCGTACTAGTGAGGGTACGCCGACCACTTGGTTGAATACATGCGATTGATTTCATTCAAACATACATGCATACATGCTCTTATACATAACATTACAATACATTACGTAAGGAATACATACATACACGTCAATACACACTCTTCAATACATACATGGTAACCCATACAAGCCATCAGATACATTCTTACCTTTCCGAGATCCGCAATACACAATACATATACAATACATATGCAATACATACACGATACACCATCCTTGTTAGCTCATGTTGGTCCACACGGGTTAATCGGGTGGAGATTACTCTTTTACTCGTTCCACAGTACTTACGCATACATTCTCATACTCATACATACTTACTTACTTACTCTTACTCATGTTAAGTCGTCGGGACCTCCGGCCCGGGGACTACTCTGTCCCACCACCGGGATTTACTTGACTCACCAATCCGGGATGCTACCCATTTAAGGGGTTTGGGCCACGGACCAGTTTAAGAGTCAGGAATCGGATCCAACCTCTTGTGTCTCCTCATCCTCACGCGTGGCCGAAGCTATATCGGACTTCTACTCATTCCAATTTATTCCTTACTTATGTTAGGAGTTAGGTAGTTAGGAATTAGTAGAAGTCACACATCCAAGCCACATACACATTACGTTGTTCATATACACATCCATACGCAATACAATACAATATACAAGTACGCTACGAGATACAAATACACTTCATCATTGTTCATATATTTCATGAATTATACAAACTAGTGTTCAAGACAGTAAACATCGAGAACAGCGTAAGTCAAGCACAGGTAAGTGCAATATAGTCCGATTCATGCATTTATCTTATTTAGGTGATCAAATAAGCACACAAATCGGGGTAACCAGATTAGGATACATGGCATGAAGAAATCATACCTTTTTACTGGAATTTACTTTACCGAGTGCTCCCTTGTTCCTTTGGTTCCCTCTTGTTCCTTGATTCTTATCCACGAACCAATGACTACATGTCAAATGGTTCAATTAATACTAAGCATTCCAATACACACATTACTACTACTCCCGTACTTACCCCGTTGTCCCATTGTTTCGGTTTAACTTAATGTTCATATACTTACAACTTCTTTACTTACTCCTCATACTTGTTTATACCTTTAATGACCCTTAAACATCATTAATCAAGCGCTACTTAACTTGTACTATCATTACCATTCTCTTCCTTACCTTAAAACTCATTTAATAAGCTTAGAATTCATTTTTGGTGTTGGTCCGGGACCTTGTCCCTATCCTTAGTCCCGGACCAACCTTGGTCATAAGTCTCGAATGGTTTTTACAAGTGGTCCGGGTCCTTGTACCCTAATCAAGTCCCGGACCTGGCAATTGAAGAACTCTCGAATGAATTTTTATTATGGTCCGGGTCCTTGTACCCTAGTCAAGTCCCGGGCCATCTGTTTGGTATTCTTTCGGACGGTTTTTATGGGGTGGTCCGGGTCCTTGTATGGGACCTAAGTTCCGGACCACCCAATGTTTGCAACTCTCGGTGTGTTTCAATATGCTGGTCTGGGACTTAGTCCTGGACTTAAGTCCCGGACCCTGCTAAACTTTCTACAGATTTTTTTTTTAAGTTTTCAAAATCTGTTACAATCCAAACTTTGCCTAATTGATTTCCCCTTGTTCCTACACTTAATCCCACATGTTTAAGCACCGAATTAAGCTCCTAAACATGCTCAAATCCATTACCAACTCATTACTCCTTTTCATACTAATTCACACACCAATTCTCCACACTTTCCTTTCAACACTTACACAAATCCTTCCTAGTTTTGGTTTGCTACAGATTTTAGTTCCTACTTCCCCATGCATATTCTCATCTCTTAATGCCATTTCAAAGGCCCACAATGCATTGCCTTACCTCTTCAAGTTCAACACTCTTTTTACTAGGTTTTGCACATAAGTTCTCCTAGTTTCTCCAACACATTTCAACAACTCTTGCTACAGATTTTTACCTTCTTATTTCTCATACTACAACTACCATTCCATAATTACCAAGCATCTCTATTAACTCCAATACACACCTTGGTTCTCCCATTCACCAAGTCATCCATAAATGCACATATTCCTACCAAAATTTTGCCATAGTTTACCTACAATTCTAACTTCTCCACATACACACTTTTTCATCAAATTCATTCCTAATCTAGCCACACCCATACAAGGGTCCTACCAGCAATCAATACAATACAAATCCATCTCACTACATCAATACTCCATCTCACAACAATACCAATACTCATACACAATGGGCTTGGCTTCAAAGCCTACAATTCAAACACTTAGCTCACAAATACTTAAACTTCCACAACTACACTACTAATACACTAGGTTAGGTTCTTTTATTTGTTTACCCATTCCCATTACACTAATGCATTAAATTGAGCATTAAGAAGGAGCTCTTACCTTGAGCTTATATTTCCTCCAATTCTTTTTCCATTCTCCTCTTTTCTTTTCCACTTCTTCTCTTCTCTCTTTCTTGCCCAAATCGGCCATATGGGGAATGGAGTTGCCAAACTCCATTCCCATCACCCAAAGCACACAAAATAGGTGTAATTTACATACTAACCCCTTAGATTAATACTAGTTCATTGAAATGTTTTAAACAAATTCCTAGGGTTTACCTTTTGAAGCTTTTAGGAGGGGTTTTAGCCCTTGGTTCAAGAAGGTGAATCCACCACCATTGCAAGGTTGATATTGTGCTCAAAAGAGAGAAAGAAAAATGGAGTGTTACAATGGCAAAAATCGGCTATCAAAGGAGATGAAGAAAACTTAAGGTTCTCATGGAGATTTTTACCTTAATGGAGAGAGGGGACTCCAAGCTACACATTGATACGTTTCTTCCAACACCAAGCGACTTCGTTTCTTCAAATACTTGTGTTTGACGACCATTCAATGAAATTTTACTTCGCATTTTTGTGAATCTCTTTATTGCAAACATTGTGTTAATGTAGTAGCCTATGAGTTCTTCTTTTATAGACATGAAAGTAGGATCATATCATTCCTTAATTCATATACTTACTCTACTTTAAATTATAATTATAGTGACTAATGGCGTAAAAGCTACACACACAAATGAGCGAGAGAGAGCGAGAAAGGGAAAGAGAGCGTGAGAGGGGGAGGAAGTGGAGGAGCTCGCATGAACGGCAGAGGGAGAGGAAGTCGCGAGACTCTGGAAGGTGCTCGAATAGTCGGCACCGCTCCAGGTGGTGGCCCCAGTGTAGCCCTTGTTGCAGGAGGCGACGGTCCTCTTCGAAGCGGGGAGAGAATAGATCGAGACGGCCACAGAGGAGAGTCTCTGCCCCAACGTTCTGGGGGTCCCAATGCTCCAGGCGATATTCTCTCCGGAGGTCGAGTTCGGTGTCGCGGCGGGGTAGGAGCTCTCGTGAAAGGCTGCGGCGACGAGGAGTAGACAAACGGTTCGGGGTGGTTGGTGTGCGAGATCAGAAGCAGAAAGGAGTTGGTGGCGAAGGTTATTCTGGCTCGACGACTTGCGTTGGAGCTCCTGATGATTCCGGCATTCAATATCCGACGTTGTTCATCGACAATCTGGATAGGTCGGTTGATGCGAAGGCTATTAGGTGGTTGTTGCGGATGGATGGTGATATCAGCCAGGTCTTCATTTCCAGGAAGGTACGACGAAATAATCCCCTCGCATTCGCCCTGGTTAGAATGAAGAGTGTAGAGCAAGTCGAGGTGGCAAGAGGGAAGGTCCATGGCCGCACTTTTCTAGGGCGCAGAATCTTTGCCTGTAAAGCAAGATATTCGTTCGAGAAGGTAAAGAGAGTCTCGCCAGTTGGAAGCAGGAGGCAGGAACAGGGTAGTTCGAGATATTTCCATGCTTCGGCGCCTGAGCCCGATGGAGTTAGTCATGGTCAGCAAGGGTTTCGTCCTGTGTCTGGGGTGGCAGGTGTTGTGAATGCACAGAAGGATGGTGACGCCGTTTCTGGTTTGAAGGTTGAGTGCACCGGCGAAGATGTTTCGGTGGTGGTTGAGTCCGGCGCGGTAATCGAGCTTTTGTGCCCTGGGACCCCCAATCGTCGCATCAGAGTTTGGCTGCTTGCTAGAAGTTGCAAGGACGGTGAAGAGGGTGTGACAGGGACAGGAGTTAAGGCTGAGGTGGCGCAGACTATTCCCGAGGCGGTTAAGAATAATTTGTCCAGTGAGTTTAATGCGGTTGGAAATCCTTTTGTTGGAAATGGTGGGAGTGGGGCTCCTAATTGGGTCTGGAGCAATGCGGCCCCCTTTGTGTCGGGTTGGACGTTTCCTGTTCTATCTTCGTGGTCTGGAGGTTGTGACTATTACGGGATGTGGGGATATGGACCCGGGTGGGGCAGAGGGTGGTGGTATCCAACAAGTCAAAGTGTAGGTGGTGCACATTGGGGATATGGTTTCTCTGGTCATATCCCTACTCCTCTAACCGCTCAGCCCTACAACGGGGTGGCCAATTCTGGGGGACCCTGTGATCGCCAGCCCATTTCTATTCGGAATCCAGTTAGTAGGAAGGAGACAGCCCAAGATCCGGTTGTTGAGGAGATTATGAGAGCAGACCCTCAGAGCCACCTGGACGACATGTGGCATTGTAAGATGGTTAACAATGAGATGATTGAGGCCGACTTCGAGTCAAGCAGGATTCCGATCAGTCCAGGGAGTTTCTAGCATGATGTCGTTCTCGAGACCCCACGGGGCGAGCAAGAGGCGGAGGAAGGGGATGGTGATGATCTTAGGGCTTTGTTTGAGGACCCTGAATTCCCCCCGGGATTTGAACCTGGAGGTGGACCATCTGGGTCGGTTGATCGTGTGGATGATGAGTATGTCAAAGAGGAAGCTAGGCAAACTCTCCTACTAGCAAAGGAGCTTGGCTGTCAGGTTTTAGATGAAGGGCGTGCCCTGAGCAACTTTGAAGAAATGATCCGTGAGCAAAGAGTCCTATAGGCAGAGATGTTAGGAGTCCAGAGACGGTGCAAGGGTTTGTGCTGATAGCGGTTCGCATACCAACTCCAGAAAGAGCTTTGGAGCTAAAAAAGACCTTGTGGGTTTTAGTAAATTCTCTCGTCTTAGTAAGGCTGTTAGTAGGGGTAAGAGGAAAGTAAGGGTAAAAGCTAAGGGTTAGGATGTTTTGTTTTGAGTGTAAGGGTAGTGCGGACAAGGTATGGAATCCCTTTGTGCTTTTCGTGGCCATGCTGATATGGTTGTCTTACCGCATTTGTGGATCTCTTAGGCCTTGTGCCTCAAATTATCAAAAAAAAAAAAAGCTACACATAGATGCTATTTTCTTCACCAATGGGGTATACCCACGAAAATGAACTTCCTCATTTTTGGATTTTGAAAAGAGAGAAGTGTAGAGGAGGATGAGGGGAGTACAAATATGTAGTTATTTTTACCTTTAGAGCTCAAATGAAGGGGGAGCATGGATGGAAAGATGAGAAGCCATTGAAGCTTCTCTTTGGAGCTCCAAAATCGCCCATTCCAGAAGAGAGAGGAGGGAGAAATCGATGGGTGAGGAAGGAGGGAGGTGAGAGAGTAGAGAAATGAGTGAGTGAGGAGAGAGAGAAGGGATAAAGTAGTTTTTACTTTATTGTTTTTTGTTTTTGGCTCTCTTATTTAATTAGCTAGTTACATGTGTGTGAGGGAGTTATTTGACTTAATAAAACCGCCCCCCTACACTATACTAGTTGGAGCGTTTTTCGTCTTTTACAGAAAACGCTCGTTATTGTACCCGGTTTTGGTACTATTCACTGACCGGGCCCGTTTTCCGGAATTTTCTCGTTTAATTATTTTTATTGGTTATTAAGCTTCCATAACTGCTTAATAGTTATTATTTAATGATTCGCAATTTTTACGGGTCCGTTTGACCACTTAAAGTCACGTTTTTGGGTTTTTTCGAAAAACGTGCGCTAGAGCTCTATTAGCGTTTTAATGTATTATTTGGATCCGTTTTCTTCGGGAATTGTTCCCATATATTATTTAGGTCTTATTAAGGCTTTAGAATCCATTTATTATGCTAACCGAGGTCTCATACCTCCTATGGTTATTTAACGCTTATTTAGCGTTTTTCGCTTTTTAAGCGTTTCTCTATTTCTTTTGGATTTATTTTTCCTTACCAATATTACTTAGGCACCATTAAGCCCTTAAATACCTATTAGGATAATTTTAACCACTATATTTAAGGTCGGGGTATTTCAATCCACGAGGTTTCAAAAATTATTTTCTCCACTTATGTGATTTCCCCTATTTTACATCCAACAACTTTTCTAATTTTTGTTCACTTTAAAAGATGCTTAAATGTTGTCTGAAATTGATGAAATTTTACATGGACGACGCTAAAGTGTTTGTAATACCCCAAATTTCTAAACCGTGATTAAGGCCTTACTTAACTGTAAACCTTAGGAAACCCTAATTTCTAAGGATGGAGAAGGTTTTAATTAGTTGGAAGTGCATGGTGAACATTAGAAACTCTAGTTTCCCGGGAATCACCCGGTAAACCTTAGTTTCGCAGGATTCCTGAAATTCCTGAAAATTACTAAATTCTTCAGGAACTGAGAGTGGTTATCAACCTTAGGAAGTGTGTTAGATACTTTTGAGAGTGTTTTGAGGGAATAAACAATCATATCTTTCTTCTTTTAATATAAGACAATCCAATTACATTTTTCAGTATTTAGTGGTTCTAGGCAAACGAGGCTTCGGAAGAGCTTAGAAGTGACCCGAGGAAATTCCTGAAACTTGATAACCCACACTAGTATTAACATACCTACACATATAGTCTTAATACCCATGAAAAGCTCAAGCCAAACATGGCCTAAGGTGGTGGCCGAAAATATCAAGGAGGAGAAAAAAATCTCGGTTACTATTCACAACTATTCACACCTCCTTACTATTTGTAATGATGATCAAGGCAACTTGCTCCCTCCTTATCCATTCAAAGGCGGTTATGTATGGATGGTTAGGATTGGTTTTTGACACTTGGCACAAATCAATGGCTATGGACAATTCTAGAAGTAATGATTATAAGTTAAAGGATAAGGATGAAATTTAGTATAAAAAGGGGGGTGGAGGTCGGCCATGGTAGGTGAGCAAGGTGGCCATTCTTCTTCATCTACCTTTCTTCTCCTAAGATAGAAAACACCATTGGAGCTTAGGCAACAATACTCCTCCATTAGAAACACAAGTTTAAGGTAGTAATTAAGCTAAAATCAAGGAAAAAGGCAAGTTTAAGGAGTGGAAGCCAAAATCCAAGGTGGGCGACTTGGTTGGTGGAGATTTTGAGTCCAATAAACCTATAATCAAGGTAGAAAAGCTCCAAAATGGCTAGGAGAGGACAGGTAACATTTATGCACATCATTTTCACCTTTAAAGCTTATTTTCTTTCTTAAGTCATTCTATTTGGTTACCTACGAATCCTATCTCCTATTTTCTTAAAAGTTTTACAGTAAAATATGGATGAAAAGTTAGTGAACATCCTATAAAATCAAGTCGAAATAAGGTTGGGAAGTAGGAAAACTCTAAAGAACTTTGAAAATGGAGAAAAATGAGCTTTAAGCTTTAGGAATTTTGTAGATGTGTTTCCGACATGGGTTTGAGCTGAAATTTTGAGGGTAGTCTTGAATAGGGAATATATGGTTATGGTTGAAAAATCAAGTCGAATGGAGAAATTTAAGTCGGTTAGACAAGGTAAAGAAGCTAAAAATGAGAAAATGTGCTTTAAGCCTTTCTGAGTGGTTGAATGGGTTTCCGAATTGATCTTGAGCTGAAATTTTGGGGAGATACTTGTGTTGTTGATATTGGATCATGGTTAAATTTTTAGACCTATAATCTTTTGGGAAGTTATTTAAGTTGGTGAATAGTGATTTTGGGCAAAAATGAGTTTTTAAGCTTTCTAAGGTGGTTTCTTGGAAATTGTTTGATTCTCTGGTTTATTGAAGCTTGAATGGTATTTTTATGATGTTATTAAAGTGATTTTACAAGTGGGTGAGCTTGATGTGTGAATTACTACTTGTGTTGCTTGTGCTTAAGCTGGTTTATGATATCTTACTTATGGTTTGTAAATGTGTTTAAGGATAACCTCTTATGGTGGTGGTGGAAATTATTGTGTAATGTTGATATCATGGTTATCCTAAGGCTATGCCTCTTGTGAGAGCCTTTAAGGCCAAGCCGATGTTCCGGCAACAATATAAGCTCCTACTAATGAATTGGAGCTGCCACTATGATCTACCCCTATTGGGCAGAAGTTTTCAATAGGGGGGTGTGCACACTTAAGGACATATGGTGGGTGGTGGTGGTGGACTTCATTTGGAAATATCTTGTATATGATATTAATTATAACTTGATAATTCTTGGTACAGGTAAATGGTGCGTGATCTATTCTGATTTATTATAAATGTTAATATTTGTTGGAAACAAATGTTTTAAAGAGAAAATAAGTTTTTACGGGGTGTGGTAGTGTTACTCAGTTTTTACTGATTTTATTTGTTTGTACTTTCTTGTGTATATGAACTTTGTGAATTCAGGGTAACTGGGATGGTCACCTTCTCTGCACTGAGGACGAGTCCACCGATACTTTCTATATTTTCATGTTTGTCACCTATCGTAGAAGTATTCAGCCTGGGGTCACCGAGATAGTATTAGAGGAGTGGAACAAGAAGATACAGGGTTTTAGGCACCCGGAGAATGGCAGCAGTCAGTCTATCACTCATGATGTTTCCACTGTGTACGAGTATATGGAGATAGTCCCATGTTAGATCCTAGTGATGTAATAGTCTTTTGATACCCCTTGCTTTTGGTGTAACATAGGAGTAGGAGCTAACATAGTAGTTGGCTGAAGGGGTCTTTTGGTACTAAGGTGTAAAGTGACGGGTTGGTTGTGTCACTCTTTTGGTAGTAGAACAGCAATGTAAGATAGCTAACGTAGGGGTGGTGGTGGTAATAGCCTTACACTTACTAGTCTTTAGTAAGTGTGGCGGTAACCCCTGGGGATAGTATTAGGGGACCTTTTGTAAACTGACGCATATATAATACGAGCTAATGATGTTATTTCAGTTATAGCATATCTCTAAAGAATTTTTAAAAAAATGACTAAGTAAATGGTGGTGGTAAACCGGGGCGTTACAGTGTTATATTTTGGTTCAGTGATAAATCGAAAGTTTTTTAAACTCAAATGTGACCCGTGGGACTCAATGAAAATGTGCTCACATGTTAGATGTTTCATTGGGCCTCATGGGTCACATGTGAGCTTAAGAAACATCGAATTTGACATAAGATCAAAATATAACACTTTAGCATCATCCATGTATGATGTAAGGTTTCATCAATTTTGGATGATGTTTAAGCATCTTTTAAATTGAACAAAAGTTTGAAAAGTTTCTAGATGTAAAATAGGGCAAATCACATGGGAAAGAAAAGTAATTTTTGAAACCTTATTAGTAGAGTATATAATTTCGCCAAACATCATGGTTGGGGCATGTAATTTTTACTAATATAAAAAATGACACTTTGTGGCTTGGTCAATAGTAGAGTGATGTCCTAAAACCAAATGTTTTGGATTTAAAACTTACCTACCACCGTATTACACTACAACATATAAGTACAATTGGGACAATTTTTGTTGCCCCAACAGATCAATATTTTGCACCAACAATAAATTTAGTGCAAGTTTAATGTTGCACCAAGGTTGCACCAATAGATACGCTACAATAGCTTGTTGGGGCAACTTTTTAGTGTCCTCCATTTGAAAGTTCAATGGGTGCAAAGCTTACGTGCACCAGTTGATCAAATACAATCAGTGCACTTAAATATTGCACTAATTGATGCTAATCAATTAGTGCATGTTTGCTAGGTTGCCCCATTTGATCAATACCAAAGGGTGCGAAGTTTATTGTTGCACCGTTTGACGAATATCAGATAGTGCAAAATATTTTGTTGCCCCATTTGATCTCCTTCTACCCCTACGTTTCCTAGTACACTATTGGTGCAACGTCTCTCTTTGCACCATTTGATAGTTAACAATTGGTTCAAATTCTATTTATTGCACCGTTTCATAGAAAACAATTGGTGCATAATCTATTCATTGCATCGTTTGACGTTTTCAAATGGGGCATTCAGCCATCATTGCACCACTTGGTGCATTAACATGCTTACCCGCAACTCAACACAAAAAGGGCAAAGCTTACAAGTTGCACTATTTGATATCCTTCAATTGGTGCATTTTACTATTATTACTCTATTTGATATCACATTTGGTGCAAAATCAGTTGCCCTATTAGATCTTTTAGATTTTTTTAAAAAAAATTCAGCATAATAATTCTCATTCCATTTGATCTTTTACTATAATTACTATGTATAATCTTTTATATTCTATAAACAAAACATGAAAATTACTAAAATGAGTCAATATCATATATTCTTTACCGCAAACAGTATATACCATTTTGTTTCACAGGTAACTTTGGATTTTCTACATACAAAAATTGTTCAGAAAAACAGAATACAACTGCTTCTATTGTTCAATACCTAAAAGTTCTAAAATATGAGTCTTGGCAACAACAGCTGCTTCCACAATTTGATGGCTGCATACTTGAAAGTGAAAATGAAGCTAATCAGATTGGCGTTAGCAATTAACAACTATGTCCCACAGCTCAGATCATAGAGACGACTCCAGTAGACTTTCTGGAGACAAAAATATTAACAGTACTATGTACAGACATGATTTTAGTCATCTGGGAGGTACGACTAATTGTAAGCATTAATTAAACAGTCAAAGGGGCCATTCTGGGAGGTACCATCAGGCAGAAAAGACGGTTTAACAGCGAGCAAAGCAGGCAGCAGCCAACAGTAACATCCTAGCACCAAACTCAACATTATCAACACTTGTATCCATGTTTCAGAATCTAGGTCTCGGTCTTAACTACATGGTGGCTCTCTCCGGTAACATATATACATACATACATCGTTCATTATAATCAAAATTATTGCTTCACAAATCAATACAATACATGCAGGAGCACACACTCTAGGCAAGGCAAGGTGCATCTCATTCAATTCCCGTCTCACTACTGATCAAAATAACAACAATGACAGATCATCACCAAACGTGAATACTTCCTTTACAATGCCCAAGACTCAAGTAAGTGAATTCTGGAGACAGAAATAGTAACAATATTAAGGTTGTATTGGAGCAACAAAGCTCACATAGCAATGCTCATATAGCAGCAGCAACAAAGCTCACATAGCAGCAGCATAATTCCATAGAAACCAGGAAGAATTTGGATGATAAACAACCAAAGCATAGGGTAAAAAGTCCAAATCGAGCAATAGAGATATGAATAAATAACTTACCAAAAATAGTTGTTATGAACCAAGAACTTTCGTCTTGCAAAGATAGCTCCTATGAGTTGTTAGCATTAACTCCAATCAACATCAGTAAACAAAAAAAGAGAAACAAAGAGCTTGTGTTATCCTACAACATTAGCTGACTTTTATAACGCAAAATGCTACACTAAAAAACTATTTATTCAATAAACAATTTCTCATCTCAGTCTATATAACAGAAACAACACAGCAATACCAAATTAACTCATCTTACATTATCATATTATACTTCTTATGATAAAATAATAGCCTTCATATATTTCAACGTACCTACAAATTTACTGAACATCTACAACATTTCTGCTTTTAGATCAGCCCATAGTTTTTCTTCCCTCTCTAAAGCTTCTTGCTTATTACTTTCAATCTCAGCCGCAACTCTGCCCCCTCCTAGCCTTCTCTCCCGTTTTTCAATCTCAACCCTTAATTCTTGTTCTCTCTCCCTTGCTTCTCTTAATTCCCTTTCCATTCAGATCTCATCTCTTTTTTCTCTCCTCCTTTAATTGTTCATCTCCACTCTTCCAACTCTCTCTTTCTTGATGGCACAATATGCCCTCTTCCTAACCCCGAGCATATCCTGATGAGTGGCCTAGAACCATCTCATATGCATCCTCAATTGTTAAATCGTCCACACCCTTCTCATCAACCACTTTTGAATGAAGCTCTTTGAATTTTTCTAAAACTATTTCTCTCTCTTCTTTCAACACACCATTTTTATCCCTATTATAAGATTAGAAAAGATAATGTTCAACAGAAAACGAAATATGGAAGAAAAGAGATTTCAGTAGAATATGAAAGCAAATAGTGTAAACAATTCCAAAAGGAAATTTTATTTGTTAAATGTAAAAGTTTGAATGCTTAGTTTGTCTTACCCTTTTGTCGTTATCCAAAGTTGGATATACTTTGGCTGATCTATTTGTGATGTAGTAGCATCGGATGAGCTAGTCTCATTATTTTCTTCCTCAGCTCCCTAAAAAAAGAAACTCAAATATAAGTGAATAAAAACATAACATATGATAAAGATTAACAAAATTAATAAAATAGTGTAAAACTTTGGCTTTAGAATCTTACTATTTCATGTACTACTCTCGCGATTGATTTTGATCCGGTAAAAGAACGAATCTTCATCAATGAAGCATTGACCCGGTTTTTTCACTTCTTTCCTACACATCACAAATTAATTGTAAGTTATTACCTTTTTTCATTAGTATATGAAATAAATACAATATGAAAGGACATTACTTACCCTTTGTTTTGGACAGCTCCAGTAGTTGTACACGAGCCATCTCCATTGCTCCTTGTCAATATCTGATGGGCAACTTTGCTCGATGTCTCTTAAGGAACTATTATTAAAAAATTATTTCTCTTTAGCATTTCTCTCCATTTTCTATACAGACCAGACATTGTTTCTTCAGTGCTCTTTCCACGTGTCCCCCCTCTTGCAATTCATACTTACTCTACGTGAAAAAGCGGTTTTATTTATCAATTTCAGCAATAATAAAAATGTTTAACAAAAAAATGTTATAAAACAAACTTATTCAACACATATCAGTAGTTAGTTTATACCTTGATTTTCTATAAAGACGATCGATTACATCATCTGGCATTTTATTCAATTTCTCAACATTGAGAGGGCAAATCTCCTTTACCCACTGACTGCATTCAGCAACAAACTGCCGTGCTCTTTCTCCAATAGCAGCACACCACTGTTCTGGAATACAAACAGGAAGTCTCTATGGCTGGGAGCGTCGTAGTTTTACATATTTCAAGGCTCTGTTCTAACCATGACATGGACCTACAAAAAAAAACAGGTAGTTCCAAATGTATTAAATAAACAAAACACAAACAACGAAACAGATAAATAGAATCTAATTTACAATTTAAACTGCTAGCACTTACCCACTCTTTTTCTCTTTTTACCATTTGACAACTGAGGCTGAGTGGATTCAGTTGGGCCTTCTGATGGTTCAATAGCAATTTCTGAACTCATGATAGCAAACTAAATCTAATATAAACATATAATATAAGAAAGAATTAATATGTAGACTGTAAACAGACCAAACTGACTAATAAGATAGACAAAGAATCCTTTGATTTACAAGCAAGTAAATGTTGTGGATGGATAATGTGCAGTTAGAACAAAAGGTATAAGGCAGTATATATACTCCTATCATGTTTGTTTAATTTGGTATATGAAGAGTAGATTTATAAAAGGTCTTGTTCATCAGCTAAAACCTAAGGCTAGATGCACTTTATAAAAGCAAGCAAGCATCAAGATATACGATTTTATTCTGCTGCTGAGTTCATTACATAATGCAACCCATTTATGCTAACTAACTACATAGATGAGAATGATCCATGTTGAAAAATCAGAAAACATCAGATCAGATCAATTTCCAGGAGATTTCGAGCATACAGAGAGCATTTCTCAAGTTGCAGAAGAAACTCATTTGGCAGACAATGAATAAAATTAAGCATTATACCATCAATGTTTGCCTGGAACAATCAAGGAATTAATTATGCAGCAACTACTTTAAGACAGAATATAATTCACCCAAGATTATAAAAATCATCTAATCTGCTACCGAAATAGAAAACCCGTCCTCAACAACTAGTAGCCCTGTACGTAATTATCAACATTTTTTTCACATTCTGCTGTATTACTCTTTGGAGCAAAAAAGGAACATTCACACTTAGAATGTCTCACTTGATTAAGGAGGAGATGCAAGTTCAGGATCAATTTTTTAACAGAATGGATTAAGAGATGGATGATGAATTTTGATACGTGAAGTTGGGAGTGTTTGTCGGAGTGAGTATTGTTCCGAAGGAATCCATCCAATGTCAAATTTGTAATACGATACCCTAATTTTGTATCTCTGAACATAAATCTCAAAACCATGAGCAACCGGAAGTGTCAACCAGTAGAAAGGACAACGAAAGAAGAGTAAAATGCATCGTGATTCTAGTTGTATACCCTAACTTCAATGTCTTTAAGCATCGTGAGTGTATGTTACAAAACAATGGCATTCACCGGTTGAAGAACCCTAGCCATGGAGAACGAGAGATACTAACAAGAGAGAGAGGTTACATACCTGAGTTTCTTGCTCGTGTGAAAGGCTGTACAGTTCGCTTGAGAAGAAAGAGAATTGAACGGGAGCAAAGCGTGCAAGTAGAGTCACTTCGCTAGAGAAGAAAGAAAATTGAGCTAGAGGAAGCGTATGTTCTGAATCGGTGTTTTTGAGTTTGCTGGAGGAATACGTTCTGAAATTTGTGTTATTGAGTTTGCTCGTGACTAGTAACAAGTTTAAATTTATTGTAGTGGCCAATGTAGTCGAATGATAACTCTCACCTCAATGGTTAAGGCTGTGTTCGGTATGGTTGTTTTGTGGTTGTTTTGGTCTGGCTGTTTTGTGGTTGTTTTATATGTGGCAGTATATTATTGGAGTAGAGCGTAGGACCCACGTGGGTCCCACGTGGGGACCACCCCCAAAACAGCCATGAAACGGCGTCCTCCGAACGAAGCCTAAGCCTATTTCGAACTATCTTGAGATCTGTAGTGCGAAACTTAGTATAGCCCAGTTTTATTTTTTTATACTTGGAAGTCTGTTTCCTCTTCCATTACATAGGCAATCCAAAATATCTATCCGCTCAATGATAAGTCTCACCTCAATGCGTATGTTCTAAATATCTATCCGCTCAATGATAAGTCTCACCTTAATGCGTATGTTCTAATTCTCCTCTTTCTGCAGTTGATGCCCTCGGTACGCATGTATGTTAACTAGCAGGACAGTGCTGAAGATATAGAAATGAATTTGGAAAGTTTCTTTTCTATGGGGCATATATCTCTTTTTATCAGTATCCTTCTATTGTTTTGATATCAATGAGTTTATCACAGCAACCATGAACCGGCATAGGCTTGAGAAAGAGGAGAATTTGTTGAAGGCGTTCAAGTTCTTTGACATAGACAACAGCGGGTTAGCAGTGCTTTCTGTGCAAAGCTTCGAATGCAGCTTTTTTTTCTTCTTCTTTTAATTACTGGAGTTGCAACTTGTACACTTTATGACAAAAAACCAGGCATATAACAAGAGATGAGCTGAAACAAGTGATGGCACAGTACGGTATGGATGATGAAGCCACAATTGATGAGATTTTAGAAGATGTTGATGCTGATAAGGTAAAACAACTCCTGTCTGATGAGATTTCAGTAAGCTACTGAAGTACAACAAAATGAGGTGTTCTACCAACAGTGAGAATGAGGTGTTCAGCCAACAGATTCTAGATGTTACTTAGTATGTAGACTAAAGAGAGGGGTATATAACCGTAAGCTACTGATGTACAAAAAAATTACAACTCATAGGGCAATTGATAGAATATACTTTTTTTCTTCCACTGCCCAACCAAGTATCTTTCACCTCGCTTTCTTTTCCTTGATTCTATCCTCCCAAACTTGACATTTGGAATTCCTTCGAACATGTTTAGAATGTCATCACCAGAGAGGGGAGCAGGAGGTGGTCTCCTCTCTGTTTCTCCATTAAAAGATTTTTTTATCAAGTCTAAACCGATGATCAGGAGTCAAAAATCTACGATGACCCAAGAAGTGTTGCTTACTTCCATGCTTAAGTATCACATAACAAGTTTCGCTATGACAAATAGGACAAGCAAATCTCCCCGCAGTAGAGTAACCAGACAAGCTAGCATAAGCTGGAAAATCATTGATTGTCCATAGTAATGCTGCTTTCATTTGGAATTTTCTGCGGCTATGTGTGTCATAAGTCTCCACTGCAACTGCCCATAACTCTTGAAGTTCTTCAATAAGGGGTTCAAGGAACACATCAATGTTGTTTCCGGGCTGAATTGCTCCAGGGATCAAGAGGGACAAAAAACGGAATGCATCATTCATAAACATAATAGATGGTAGATTGTAGGGAACTATATAAATAGGCCATATGCTATACCCTCTACCATAACCCTATCCAGGATGGAACCCATCAGCTGCAAGACCCAACCTTACATTGCACGGGTCACTTGCAAAAATCGTATTAATCTGATCAAAGTTCTTCCATTCACTAGCATCCGCTGGATGTTCTATGATACCATCATCTTTACGCTTCTCCTTATGCTACCTCATTTGGCATGCAATGTCTCAGGAAATAAAAAGTTTTTGAAGCCTTGGTGTGATTGGAAGATAGTGTAGCACTAATCGGGGAACTCTAGGATGTGATTGTGAAGCCCCTTGTGATTCTGAATAAGGGCCACTATCATCAACATTTGCAACACCTTCTTCCCACCTAGACTCGAGACATTCAGGACATCTATCAACATGGGCATACTGGTTCCGAAAGAGAATACAATGACTCACACAAGCATGTATCTTCTCATAGTGCAAACCTAAGTCTTTTGTGTATCTCTTTGCTTCACCAGAATTCTTAGGAAAACAAGGGTCGAAATTGAAAGTCTTATGTAATTCTAGGAGTAACATTGTGAATGACTTATTACTCCACCGGCCAGTTACCTTAAGATGCATCAAAGTCACAATGAATGATAACTTCGAATGAGTGTTGCACCCTGGGTATAGTCGTTCTTTTGACACTTTCATCAATCTGTTACAATCCTCTGGCAACTCACCGTTACCATCCACATCCTCCCCGCACTCCCTGCTCCCCTCTTCCTCAGGCTGAGAGAACACATTTGTGGCATCTCGAACCAAAGACGCCATTTCATCAGACATCAGAAAATCATCCTCGTCAAAATTATCATCTTCATCCTCATTTGTTTGACTTTCTAAAGGAACTTCAATTTCTTCTTCCCCATGTCTGGTCCATGGATTATATTCGGGGTCTATTCCGTTCTTAAAAAGATGAGCCCACATAGTTTTTCGATCTTGAACAGAGCGATTTACACAAATCAAGCAAGGACAAAACAACTTCACATCTAAACCAAGCGTAGTGTCTCTAAAAGCAAAATCCAAAAACTTGCGAACACCCTTTATATAAGCCTCTTGTGCTATACCTGACCACCCTTCAAGCCTCATCCAGTCTCTATTATTATCCATCGTACTTATGAAAAAAGGTGACTACCTAAAACCCCTTTATACATAATCAGGTACAAGATCAGGTTTGAGCATCAAACGTTGATAACAAGAGAAAAATATGAGGGTTATGAGATGGGAGTAGCTCCGTTTCCTTACCAGAAAAATATGATACTGTGTCATACTTATAACAATGTTGTAATGTAATCCAACTTAGAACTTTCATAGGTGTGACCAAAAATTTTGAACCGGGTAATTCATTTAAAAAATATTCTACAGATTAAAAAATCAGTATGTCATATTGACAAAGAAATCAATCCTCATCGATCCTTCCCGAAAGATCAAAAAAATATTCCACTAACTCTTTTAATAACCTTAGCCACGCAAGGAATAATATTATTCTGAAATTTCCAAAACAGAATCTTGACTCTAAGACTACATTTGGAGCCTAGTAAACTACATATCAAAACTCCCTTTTCTAAGGGCTCACTAGTTGGACCTGAATAGCTCTATCACATTCCTTAATCATATCATAGGTATACTCTACTGAGAAACAATTATCATGCTTACAATGGTGCCACACCAAAAGATCTTTCACCCCCCTCACACACACATTGATAGAAATGTTTTGAACAATCTAAACATCAATAGGCAGTAATGTTTAATTGAGCTTTGATATCCCAGCGGTTAAGTCTAGAGTTGATAACACGGTAAACATTGAAATCTGAATCAAGGATAAGGATAGGTGAAATATGTTTGAAAGAGTGTGGTCTAGGAATCTAGGAAGATGATGAATATATAATCACAACATGAACACACTGACACACACAACACAAATTTCAGATTTAACATGTACACATTCAGTATGTATTTTTAGTAGATTATTAGTTAAAAACATGAGTAGGAGACAACAACAGTGGTCACCAAAATAGTGAAACAATATGATGATGAAAGAGTGGTACCATCAAATTCTAGTCTGTAACGTCGTCAAAGAACAAAAGGAATCAATCGAGGGATCAATTGTATACTCATTTGTGAGATCATAATAGTTTGTCACAATAAAATCTGAGTGCTTAAAAAGACGTTTATATAAGGTGTTTACCAGTAGTTTGGAACGTTTTCTAACTATCCTCAAGAAGCATAGGGATGGCATTATGATGGACTATAAAACACATACACAAATCATGAATTGAAGAGGCAAGCAGGTTACTGTAAAAAGAAGATCTACAGAGAGTGGTCTCACTAGCTAGTTAAATAAATTACTTCAATCCAAGCTAAACTTACAGCAAGCATGCACAAAAGGGATCCAGCTAGGGCCATCACCAAACCTGATACATACATACATATACAATTGAGTCCAACACCAAAATATAGAAAACGGCACATCATTTTGTGTTTGTTAGTTCAACGTACCAAAGTATGGGACAAGAAATGCAACGCAAACGCTGGAAACAACCAGAGTTGTTCTAAGAGCAATTATGCAGCCATAGTTATTAGAAAGCTGCTTAGGCAACAGTTCCTCCAAACAGCTAGCAAGTGGATTGAGCAACAATGGATATGTAAAGCAATATACAGTCAAGGAAAATGGTAGGTACTTGAGAATGTAACTCAACCACATGTATTAGATTAAGATAAAAAAAAATTGGGTGACAAAAAAGGATATTTGAACAGTGGAGCGATAACCTGAAAGGGATAGAGAAAAGGGTCATCTATAACATCATATTACTACACCAGAAATGAAGAAAGCAACAATTAAGTTACATTAATTATGTGAAACGATGTATCCATTCTTATCCAATTCGATCTTCCTTGCTATCCTACGTTACCTGGTTTCGATCTCAAGTGTCACAAGGGAGAGAGAGAGAGAGAGAGAGCCTTTTGCTAGAATCGAGCTCAAGTTTGTTTGCCAATTACTGCGTGTCTTTATTTCATGGGGGTACACCCCTATTTATAGTGTTTTACATGTGTGAGTACAATTTTACCCTCCTCTAGCAGCTTTGGCCGGTCACAGGCGACCGGCCACACTACGTCTTATCCTGCCTGAATCCTATTTCCATCCGGCTAGAGGTGGCCGGATGCCCTATGTGTTTCTATTTCCATCCGGCTGAGGGGGGCCGGATGCACTTTTCGGCTTAGTACCATTTCTTCCCTTCTCATCAGTCCCACAAGTTCTATCTTTTTGAATTTTGATGAAGAAAGTAGAACTTCTGTGCTTTGTGTCCGAGGAAAAATTTTGCGGCTGCGGCCATCTCGAGGTTCTTCGCCCTGTCTATGTTTCACCTTTTCCCCATCTCAGACCTACAAGTTCTTTTTCTTCATATTTGGAGAGAAAGAACTTCTTCTTCTTTTTTTAAAGGTCATGTGCGGTGCTCGTGACTCGTGCTTGTCTTGCGCCGCCCTTTTCGAATTTTCTCGCTTATTTTCGATGCAGAATATGTAAGACCCTTCTGATGTCAGAATCGTCTTTAGGAAACGTGTAGCCCTCTTTCTTTTTCCTGTAAAAAATGCCTTTTGTCTGTGCATATTCATATTTTTATTTATTTGAGCGGGAAAAGAAAACTTCTCTTTAAAGCCTGAGTTTTTGAGCTTCCTTCTCTTTCCTCCTTCGTCTCGTTGCCTCCGCTATTTTCTCTTTCATCTTTCTGATATCGTGCTCTGCTCTTGCTTTCATCGCCGTCGCTTCCCAATCCCGTGCTTGGTTTCTCAATGTCTTCTTCCGGCGCAAAGAAGAGTAAGGCTGCCGAGAGCTTTTCCCCAGCTACAGAAGCGATTCAAGGCTCTTGCTCCTCTAGCGGCTTTCGTCCTTCCTTCCTGAAATTCTCGAAGCCTTTTTTGGCTGGCCGTGAGCCCTCTCCTTCTACTCTCGACTTTTCCTCTCTTTCCAATTGTCTTAGTGGCGTCGAAGTCCCACTTGGTACCAAAATTTACCTTCCGTCCTCCGACTCTCACCCTAACGATGATTTCGGTTTAGGGTACGTAGTTTACGCCGATTTCTTTCCCTCTGGCTTGACCATTCCCCCACATCCCTTCGTGTTGGGCTTTTTGCTCCGTCGCTGCTGTTCTCTTGCTCATTTACATCCAAAGGCCATCTCGTACCTTCACGCTTTCGTCGCCCTTTGCGGAGAAAATAAAATTCGGCCGGAGGGCACCGAGTTTGCTCGATTTTTCACGGTTAGGGTTGACCCTGACAGCCTAACCATTATTGCGAGGGTCGGATACTCTCTCTTTGACTATAAGAAGGTACATGGGTGGAGCTCGCGGTGGTTCGTCATCGTTCCTCCATCCGGCCACTACTTGGGCGTCCCGTACTGCTCCAAGGTCACCAGAGGTCAGTTGGTCTGCTCTAGTACTTCTCCGGCCGAGCTACCCATCTCAAAGATTTTGAAGGCTCAAAGCCGCGAACCTTTGACCATCGAGGCGTTCTTCACCAAAGCACGTCTATCCTCCCTGAAAACCTAATATAGTAAGTGTTGATTGTTAGTGGAAATTTTGCTTTCTCTGCTAGTTCCCTTATTGTTTTGGTGTGTTGCATGCAGATTTCTTCCAGAAGGGAGACAAAATTGGCCCTTTCCACAGTTGGAATTTTTTCGGCTTCAAGAGTGGGGACGAAAGGGTCAACTACTATGACTCAATATATGCGGCTGTTGGTGCGGCTGAGCAGCTCTTGGGAGACACAGTTCCTTCCAAGAAGCACTCCAGGCAAGAAGCGGGAGATGACCAAGCGGGGCAGTCAAAGAAAAAGAAAATCTTGGAATCCCCTGAACGTTCTAACGCCGGATTGCCAGGTACATGGCACGTGAGTCCAGAGTCTGGGCGCCGTGTCTTTCTTCCTTTAACCCCTGGTTCGGGTCTAGACCTTGGTTCTCGCCCGGAGCGGGAGTCCGGTCATCCGACTCCAATTTGCGATCTGTTTCCTGACTTGTCGGGTTACTTTTCCTCAGATCCCGGTCAAGAAAATACTCTGGAAGCCACAGGGCTTTGCACGGATCCTCCGGCCGAACAAGGTTTTCGACCTATCTTTCTTTCTTATGTGTCTTTCTGTCTTTTAAATAGTGCTCCTCCGTTTCTGGTTTTGTATGCGTTTTATCGTTTCTTCTTATAGTGCGGTTGTGTCCGGTTTTGGTTACTACGACAGTCTCTGTTCCTGTCAAGCATAGGCTAAAGAAGAAAACTACATCAAAGCCAAAGGCTCTGCAGTCAGAAATATTAAGAGATGATCAAACCTCTGGCCGTCCTGAGGCTTCAGCCTCACTTTCTATTGATATTGCCGCAGCCAAGGATGCGGCGCGGGAAAGGACGATGGAGTACCGACCGGTGCCCGAAAAACCTGAACTCTGGAGCAAGCAAAGAGAGGACATCATGGCTTCCTCTTCTTCTCCCCCTCCTCCCGCTCAGGAGTCCTTCACTGGTCCTTCCCAAAAGGAAGGATGGTTCTATCATCGCGGGCACCCCCTCCCTCTAGTCTCCTACGAATCAGCTAAGTACTCTACTGTCTGGAAGGAGGCAATAAAGAGGTCTGGTCATCCGGACGGAATCTTTGCCCCTCCGGCAACCACCTCCGCAATCAAGGAGAAGTTGCGGGCAGGAGATGGGGGAGCAGACGCCATTATGCGGCACTCCCTCCCAATTAAAGATGTTTTTGACTTCGTGTGGGAGGGCATCTTTCGGGTTGGTGCATCCTTCCTGTCTTTGAATAATTCATCCGTATCGTTCTTGCTTTGTTTTGCTTCTTTTTTTATTTTGGTGATCTATGCTGCTGTTTTTAGGTGATGTCTATGGCCCAGAGCGCTGAGGTTCACTCCGGCAATCTCCAAAGCAGGCTCCGCTATGAGGAAAACCAAGCCGACAATGCTCAAGAGGAACTAAAGCGGACTCGCTCCACACATGATGCCTATATCGACCAATTCAATACGAAGTTGACCGCAAGGTGAAAGAAAGAAACTGAGTCTTAAATAAAGAGCTACTGTCGCATCCCGGCAGGAATGTGTCCGCTAGTGCGATGAGTATGAATTACAAGTGAAGGGCCTCCGGGAAGAGATTTTTACCCTAAAAACTGGATTCTTCATGCTGATGATACCTTGATAGAGGTACGAAACTGTCTTGCCTTTGGAAAAGATGAGCTGACTCGGTGTTTTCTGACTTGGACTTCTGTTTGTACAGGTGCGCCTGCTCATCGGAAAGAGGTGCCAACTTCCAATCTGACAAATCTTTTCTCTTTAACGAGAAAAATTCTTTCAAGCAAGAAGTCGAGGCGCTTGAGCTGGAGAAGCAGGCCCTTACCCGAGAGAATAAAGCCCTTGTTGAGGAGAAGGGAAAGCTTATCCAGGAGCTCAACAGCTCGGCAGAAGAAAAGGCCGCACTGGAGGAGCAGTCAAGAACCTCTTTTGAACAGGAGAAGCAATCACTGCTTTAGAGTTGCTCCGTTTTAGAAGAGGAGAAGAAGGTTCTTGCTGCGGAGAAAGCTGCCCTGTCCAGCGAGAAAGCTAGACTGGAAGAGCGGGTGAAAGATTTGGAGAGTGCCATGTCCCGTCTTCAAATCGAGAATACCGAGCTGTCGAACAAAGGCCAGCCTCCGGATTTTGACTTTTATTACCTTCATTTTTCATTCTCATTTTTGCCTTTCTTGCATTCCGGCTAGGCCCGAGCTCCGAAAACCTGTTAAAGCACATTCGAAAGCTAAACGACCGAGTGAACAGCGTTAATGAAGAGCTATGTTTGGCCAACACTCAACGCTACATGTACCGGGCTCAGGTTTTGACTCTTGAGAGCCAAGTGGCCAAGCTCACGTCATTCTCTCGACAGTCCCAGGAGGAAATACAGAAGCAAGGCACCATCAACGCCCATCTCAAGGAGTCTTTTGCTTCCCAGTGCCGTAGGATAACTAACATCTGTCGTCAAGTTGTCTCGGAGCATTTCTTGGAGAAAGGGGAGGTGCTGGATGATGAGCTATACAACGGGCTGGAGTTCAACGCCATTGCCCAGAAATCTAACTTTTTTGTGGAGCTCAAGAGATTCTGCTACAGCCCTGGTGAAACATGCTTCGGCCCGGGTCAAGCCTCTTTTCTTCCGGCCGGAAGCAACATCCAGCCATCCGTCGGGGGGATGCAGCACAATGCGGGGAGATCCAAGTCTTCTGAGAGTGTGGCTGACAGCGGTGACAAGCTAGCTGCAGAAAAATAGGATAGGATGGTTTTTTTTTTGACATGTATCTTTTGCGGTCGTTGAATTTTTGTGATGATCACACCCTTTGTAATTGATTTTACCTCAATACTGGGAGGAATACAAGTTTACCTTTTACGGCCTTTGTTACCCTTTGCCGGAGCTTACAGGTCTCGAACTGTGCTTTTGTCTCCATTCCTTTTTTAGCCAATTTGCATACTACTGAGGCATTTCTTTTTAAGTAGCACTCTTTGGGCGCAATGCCTCATTACATGCTTTTTTCTACGTGAGTTTGGTTATCCTAGTGCTTATTTTTTGATATGAAGAGCTCGCGGCTTATTGATCGATTTTTTATGTACATTTTTTCCTAAGGCCTTTAAAGCTTGCGGCTTTTTTGCCGGATGCCTTTGTCCGGATTTTACTTTCAAGGCATGACAGCCTGCGGCTCTTCGGCCGGTGCTTGCTTTCAAGGCATGATAGCTTATGGCTCGTTGGTCGGTGCTTACTTTCAAGGCATGATAGCCTGCGGCTTGTTGGCCGGTGCTTACTTTCAAGGCATGATAGCCTGCGGCTCGTTGGCCGGTGCTTACTTTCAAGGCATGATAGCCTGCGGCTCGTTGGCCGGTGCTTACTTTCAAGGCATGATAGCCTGCGGCTCGTTGGCCGGTGCTTACTTTCAAGGCGTGATAGCCTACGGCTCGTTGGCCGGTGCTTACTTTCAAGGTGTGATAGCCTGCGGCTCGTTGGCCGGTGCTTACTTTCAAGGCATGATAGCCTGCGGCTCGTTGGCCGGTGCTTACTTTCAAGGCATGATAGCCTGCGGCTCTTTGGCCGGTGCTTACTTTCAAGGCATGATAGCCTGCGGCTCGTTGGCCGGTGCTTACTTTCAAGGCATGATAGCCTGCGGCTCGTTGGCCGGTGCTTACTTTCAAGGCATGATAGCCTGCGGCTCGTTGGCCGGTGCTTACATTTCTTTTTTTTTTAAAAAAATATACCTCTTTATTGAAGAATCATAGATTTTATACATAGAACTTTTTCAAACACTCCCCATGCTACGAATGCGGCAATTCGTACCCTTCACCGTCTTTTAAGCGATACGAGGCTCGTCCAGTCTTTTGGTGTATGATGTATGGTCCTTCCCATTGGGGCTCTAGTTTCTTGGGCTGCTTGACCTCTCGGAGGACCAACTCTCCTGGGGCAAAACTCCGCTCTTTTATTCTCTTGTTAAAATATCTCTCCACTTTGGATTTATCTTTTGTCATCCTTACTGCGGCGGCTACCCTAGCTTCATCGAGGAGGTTTAGATGGTCCTGTATTCCTTGATTGTTGGTTTCTTCATCGTATGACTCCCACCTTACTGATGGTACTATAACTTCTGCCGGAATGACAGCCTATAACCCATATGTTAGTCTCTAAGGTGTTTCCCCTGTTGGCCCCCTCTCTGTTGTCCTGTACGACCAGAGGACTTGGGGCAACAACTCTACCCACCTTCCTTTCCTTTCATCGAGTTTTTTCTTTATTGCTTTTACTATCTGACCATTCACATTCTCAACTTGTTCATTTGCCTGGGGGTGGGCCACCGATGCGAATCTTAAGTCAATCTTAAATTCTTCACAGAACGCCCGAAAGCTTTCGCAATTGAACTGTGTCCCGTTATCAGTTATTATCGCCCTTGGAATGCCAAACCTGCATACCACATATTTCCAAATGAATTCTTGCGATTTTTTGGCTGTGATAGAGATAGTGGGCATTGCTTCGACCCACTTTGTGAAATAGTCGATGACGACATACATGAATTTGAACCTCCCAGGTGATGCCTCCGGGAATGGTCCTACAATATCTAATCCCCACATGGCAAAGGGGATTGGGCAGAGGATAGACTTTTGTTCCGCCGGAGGATTGTGTATTCTGTTTCCATGTTCTTGGCATTTGAGACACTTTCGTATATACTCCTTACAATGTTCCATCATTTTCGGCCAAAAGTACCCGAGCCTCAAGATTTTGTGCACTGTGGTCCTTTCTCCTTGATGGTTTCCACAGGATCCATCATGTACCTCTTTTATTATCTCAGCCCCTTCGGCCATGGTAACACATTTTAGCGCTGGTCTTGTGAAAGATCGCTTGTATAGCTGGTCATTCTCAATGAAAAAGGGCGCGACCCTTCTTTTTATCACTCTGGCCTCCTTTTCTTCTTCCGACAACTTTCCTTGGCGTATATACTCTTTAATCGGAGTCATCCAAGATTCCGTCTCTTCATTTGTTTCCACGGTACAAACCTGAGCTTCGTCTATGCTCGACGTAGCTTTAATTTCTAGGCATATTTCATTAGGTACCCTCTCAGCCATACTTGCCAATTTTTCCAAGGCATCAGCCTCGACATTCTCTTTGCGAGGGAGGTGCTTTAACTCACATCTTTGGAAGTTTGCTTTTAGCTCTTGGACTTTGAGCAAGTACCTCCATAGCTTTTCCTCTTTGACTTCATAAATGTTGTCATTTTGTCTCGCTACCAACATAGAGTCTGAGTATACTTCTAATTCTGCGAAAAGTAAAAAACTTATAAGTTTTATTTTTAACCAAGATTTTATAGGAAGGAGGGAATAGAGAGGGTATCTTCATATGGGACCTGTTACCCCCAGGGCGGTAGCCACTTCCAAACCCTGGATAAGGGCTTCATATTCAGCTTTGTTGTTGGTAACGTCGAAGTCTAGCCGGAAGGCGTAATTTAAGCTTTGTCCATCCGGCGCTTGCACTACTATTCTGGCCCCTGCCCCAGTTTTGCATCGAGCTCCGTCAACCAAGATAACGTATGGATTCTAGGGCTGTCTCTCTTCTTTTGCGAAGCTTGCTTCTGTTATGAAATCTGCCAAGGCTTGAGCCTTAATCGCTGTTCTGGGCAAGAAGTGAATTTCATATTGTGTCAGCTCTACTGTCCAGCTCACCATCCGGCCGGAAGCATTTGGGTTGTTCGTTATTTGCTTGAGCGGCCAATTGGTTCTGACAAAGATCCGATGTGACTGAAAATAGGGCCATAATTTTCTTGATGCTACCACCAATGCAAACAAAATTTTCTCTATGTTTGTGTACCGTCCCTCTGCTGGACTTAAAATTTTGCCAGTATAATAGACTGGTATTTCCTTTTTCTCTTCCATGACTAAGACAGCCACAACTTCCCAATCTGTCGCAGACAAATAAAGGTAGAGGTCTTGGCCAGGGGCGGGTACACCTAACTTAGGCAGATCCCGGAGCATCTCCTTGATTTTTTCGAATGCATCTATACATTCTTGTCCCCACTGAAATTTGTTGTTCTTCCTTAGGATGTTAAAGAACGGGATTGATTTTTCCTGAAGCTTCGAACAAAATCTGCTTAACGATGTGAGTCTCCCATTTAGGGCTTGGACATCTTTGATATTTTTGGGTGGAGAAAGGTTGAGAATTGCTTGAGTTTTCTCTGGGTCAACTTCGATACCCCACTGCCCGACAATGAAGCCAAGGAACTTTCCTTTAGTCACACCAAATACACACTTCTCCGGATTCAGCTTGATTTGGTATTTGTCCAGAGTATCAAATGCTTCCTCCAAATCTTTCATGTGCTGCTCTTTCGATGGACTCTTTACGACTATATCGTCAACATAAGCCTCCATATTCCGAGCCAGTTGTTGATTAAACACTTTATCAATCATTCGCTGAAAGGTACCCCCAATCTATCTATTGATGGTAAGGGATAGAAATCTTTAGGACACGCCTTATTCAAATTTGTGAAATCCACACACATTCTCCACTTTCCATTTGTTTTCTTCACCATGACAACGTTAGCCAGCCATCGTGGGTATGTTACTTCCCTGATGAATCCGGCTTTGAGGAGCTTTTGGACCTCGGTTCGTGCTGCCAAATCTCTTTCTTGCCCTATTACCCTTTTCCTTTGCCTGATTGCCGGATGCTTTGGATCTACTCTGAGCTCATGCCGGATAACGCTTGGGTCTATTCCAGGCATTTCGTCCATGCTCCAGGCGAATGTTGTCCTTCTTTTTTCCAGGAACCTCATTAAGTGAGTTTGCTCTCCACTGTCAAATGCAGTTCCTATTTTAAAAAACTTAGAAGAGTCAGATTTTAGATGTACCTCTCTGGGGGGGCCTGAGTCGTTTGATGTCCTTCCTTTTCTTGACTTGGCTCCGGGGGAAAAGGTAACTTCCCTTTGAATTCCTTTTGTGATCCTACGGTTTTGACCACCTCTTCGCTAGGAAGACTGTCCATGATGCGGACTTCACACATCCGGGCCATCTTTTGGCTTCCCCTTATCGTAACCAACTTCTCGTTTGTGGTTAAATACTTTAGCTTCAAGTGATGAGTACTGCATATAGCTTTGAAAGCATTAATTCCTGGTCTTCCGAGATACATGTTATATCCAGAAAGACCTGGCACAATAAAAGTCGTGAGTTTCTCCGTTCTCCTTTCATCCCCTTGACCCAGAGTCATCGTAAAATCTATACTACCGGAAGATGTGGTAGAGACTCCTCCTACAAATCCTCCTAGAACCGTCGAATATGGCTTGATCCGGTCCTCAGGCACTTCCAGCCTTTTAACCGCTTCTGCTGATATGACATTTGCTCCGGCTCCGCTATCAATCAGAATTCCCTCCATCATTCGATCGTTTACCTGCGCACGAATGACAAGTGGATCGTTGTGTGGGTATAGCACTCCATCTTCATCTTCATCGGAAAAGAAAATTGGAGGGAAGCTTTCTCTTTTGGCGATCTTCCTTTCCGGGAGTTCCTGATGCACTTCATGAATGTACCTTTTTCTTTCATTAGGGGTTAGTGGTCCTACCTCCGAAAAAAGTCCTGTGAGTTTTCTTAGAGAAAGTTTTGTTAGCCTTCTTTTGGGAAAGGGGGTTTGCTGTAAACATAATGCAAAATGAAAATACCATTCCTCTTATTTCTTAACGCAACGCTTGACAAAGTTTATGCCTATATATTCGATTTTTCGGAAGACAATCTATGATCAGTCTTATTTTTAAGAGGTTTGTTGCTAGAGGAAAAAGGGGAAAACTTTTACTTTCCTTCTCTACAGACCTGTTATCATACCAACCGATTTGCTGGGGTCAAGCCTGGGGTGGACTTCCTCCTCCTACCGGCCTCGTGGTGCATTCTGGGCGCCGCCCTGCTGACCGTCGTATTGCCTTTGTGCTCCGGCTTGTTGCTTTCCCTTCTTTTTATTCTCTTCAATGATTCGGAGTTCTTTGGCCAGGGTAGCACAATTTACAGTTCGGTGGCTGCGGTTTCCATGATACTCGCAGAATGCTACTGGAATCTCCCCTTGCGGCGGTTTTCTTGGCTGGGGAAGGTACCCTTCTCTTACTGCGGCAGCGTATTTTCCTGGATCGATGTAGACAACGGTCCTCGCCCCTTGATGCTGCGGTCCCTGAGAGGAAGATCCGGCGGTTGATTTGTAATATGGTCTGTACCTCGACCCCCTCCTCCGGCGCTTCCGCCTTGTCCTCCTTTCTTTTCTGATGCAGCTGTATTTTTGAAGCTATCTGCTAGCTCTTTAGCCTTATTCTCTGCTATTTCAGATTTCAAAAAGTCGTGGATCATTTCTGCCAATTCTCCATGAGTTTGTGGTGCTTTTGTTGCAATTTTTCCAGCAAGCCGAGGCTGAGCCAAGCCATTACCAAAAGCTTCAATCAAGATTTTCTCATCGACATCGTCAATTTCTGCGACTTTCTTATGGAAGCGCTCACTGTACTCCTTCACAGTTTCTCCCTTCGCTGTTTAACATTCATCAACTCTATCGTCTCTTTCTTAACCCTCTTGTCGCGGTGAAATATTGTTGAAACTCTTCAGTTAGTTGCTTGAAGCTGGTGATGGACTGCGGCGGCCTCGTGGAGATCCATCCCAATGCCCTCTTTGAAAGCGTTCCTGGGAATAAGTTGCAGAGAGAGAGGGAGTTGATCCCTTGAGTATTCATGGCAAACATGAATTTTTTGATATGTTGGGCGGGATCTCCTGTCCCATCATATTTCTCAATTGCCGGAGCAACGAAGTGCGGCGGGAGCTTTGCTTTCCTTATCCTTTCCGAGAAGGGGTACAGACTCATGTCTATCTGGTCGTCCTCTTCCATTTCTTCTTCGCTAACTACTGTATTGTGCTTCCGATCCTTACTTTCTTCGCCATTACTTCCCTTTGAATCCTTGTTTCTCAATTGCTCCATGGCCTCAGTCATTTCATCCCACTTTTTCTGATATTCCTCATCTCTTTGCATCAATTCCTGCTGCAGAGTCTCGTTTCCTTCTACAATCTTTTCATCGATCGACCCGACCAACCCCTTCAGCATTTCTTCGAGATCTCTTTTAGAGATAGCTTCTGGCATTTCGGGGCTCGTTTCTTCTTCGGTATGATTATTCTCTCCAGCGGCGTTCTTCGGCGCTTTCTTAGATCTTGGAGCCATTTCCCGTGTTTAGATCCTACAAGAAATATGATTAGTTACTTCAGATTTTTCCTTACCGACATTAAAGATCACTTCCCTGCTTTTGTGTGGTCTCGTGGTTGCTTCTTGCTGTTTGTTTCCCACAGATGGCGCCAAATGAAACGATGTATCCATTCTTATCCAATTTGATCTTCCTTGCTATCCTACGTTACCTGGTTTCGATCTCAAGTGTCACAAGGGAGAGAGAGAGGGAGAGAGCCTTTTGCTAGAATCGAGCTCAAGTTTGTTTTCCAATTACTACGTGTCTTTATTTCATGGGGGTACACCCCTATTTATAGTGTTTTACATGTGTGAGTACAATTTTACCCTCCTCTAGCAGCTTTGGCCTGTCACAGGCGACCGGCCACACTAGATCTTATCCTGCCTGAATCCTATTTCCATCCGGCTAGAGTGGCCGGATGCCCTATGTGTTTCGATTTCCATCCGGCTGAGGGGGGTCGGATGCACTTTTCGGCTTAGTACCATTTCTTCCCTTCTCATTATGTAATAATGGCATGATACTCAACTGTTACACATAAGGCAATCTTGGAAGCAACAACACCATCAGGCAGATTAAGCGTTATCTGAGAATTTGTAACTTCACCAAACAAGCGGAATCCCAATACTGCAACAACGAAATACACTAACGTCGACAAGATGAATCTGCATCAAGCAACGAAATTACATCAACAGTTTGAACGTGAGAGTGAATGTCAAAGAAGTAATAAACACACAAACACATGTCATGAGATTAATCGATCAAACTCACATCCATATGAGTGCTTTGTTGAATTTGGTTTTATCATCAAAAGTAAACTAGGATGGCATACAAATGAGCGAATCTGTATGCTATTAATTATATATATTCATGACTTCTTTCACACTATTGACAAATAATTTATTAGTTAAGTTTTTGAACTTAATAAACTACGTAGTTACTAAAATCAAGTGAAGAGTTATTTATTGTCACATTCAACATAATTTTTGTGTCCTACCAAGAAGGGTAAGACCCTCAAATTCAACCCAGATTCGCTCATTTGGGATGGCAATGACTTTAGCCATGAAATTTCTAACAGACCATCAAAAGGGACAGAAATTGGGATGGCAATGACAGAAATTGGTAGAACCCTAACTAACTCAATTTGGGGGTTTTAAGCATATATGTTCCTTGTTCTCCAGCCAGGCTTGCAAAATTACCATGAGTGAAGAAAAGAGAGGTCTGTGAAAATTACCGGTTATAAGAGTTATCAGCCTCGTCTTTATTCTACGGTTGAAGATGACCGTGATTGAAGAAACGAAGACTGTCCGCTCTCAAATGAAGCTTTTTCAGCCCTGAGTATCAATCTGGTGTGTGATAATGAAGATGATCGTGATACTCTGTTGATTTTGCGTGAGTGAAGAGAAGAATATGAATGTGATACTCTGTTGCTGAATACAACTAAACGTGAGTGAAGAGAGGAATACATCCGCGTGATACTCTATTTTTGCCAGTGAAAATAGTAATACGGTATTAGGGTGAAATAATATTTTGCACCAATTGTGCACATCAAATAGGGCATTAACTCTGTTGCTCCTAGTTGATGGTATCTATTAGTGCAATTCTATGATGCACTAACATTTATTTTGTACAAATAAGGCGACAGTACATAGGTCCACTATTTGACCAAACCTAATAGTGCAAGAGAATAATTGCACCATTAGACAAATAGGGTAAATGCAATATAATCGCACCATTTGATACTAGATATTAGTGCAAGCTAAAGTATGCACTAATAGTGAAATACCCCAAACCTTTATATGTTGTTTAAATATCAAATTATGGTATACTAATGCTAAAAAGTGCCTTAGAAACATTAGTGAACAATTTAAACCATAGAGAACACTATAAAATACCATAAAGGCAATTAGAGCAAAAATGTGCTCTAAGCTTGGGATAACCTTGGTTAGGACTCTAAGAGCCTACCAAGACCTCAATTACATGTTAATAAACATGTTAAATCAATTACCAAATAAAACCAAGCTTGAAAGCAAGTTAAAACATAAAATGTGCTTTAAGAAGTCTTAAAGCACATTTTTGAAAAATTATCTTAGAAATGGGTTTTGAGTGGCTAAATGCCCATAATTACTCTTTAATCAACATGTGTACTATTTAGTATCACATTAGGAAGTCTAAATCAATGGGAAATCAAAATTTTCACAATTATGTGCACTAATTTGTGAATAGTGACCAAATAGTGCTAGTTTAAGACATTAGTCAATATAAGTCAATTGATTGGTCAACAAAGACCATAAAACACCCCATTTGACTAAGGGGGCCGGTTTTCAAGTGTGACTCACCAAACTTAACTAACTAAATAAAGAAGAAAGGAAAAAGTAAGTAAATTCACTATTTACCTTTACACTTAAATATCTTTCAAAACTTACCTCTCTCTTCATTCTCTTCTTCTTTGTCATTTCCCACCGTCTTCATCCTCTCCTCCCTTCTCCATTGCAGTTTTGCTACAGCACACACACCATCTCCATCTTCCATTGCTTATATCTCCTAGCTCCATGTACCAAAATTAATTCCAAGACCACCATTCTCTTAGTTTAGTCAAGCTCTACAATCTTGTCTTTTCAAATCTCCAAAACCACCATTCCGGTGCCAAGAGGAATCACAATGGAAGGAGCATGAACTCATCTTTTTACACCTCATTGTTCTCCTTTGCTTCAAGGTAAGGAAAACCAAAGAAAAACTTCATTTCCTCTTGTTTTTGTATGTGACCGAAAATCACCTCTTCATGGTGTTTTCTTTTGCTCATTCTTAGCTTCATTCCAATCTTCAAAGGGCTAGGTGGAGTCCTCTCTTGCTACTTAATCCAATTCCCATTCAATTCTAAGGTAAAACATTCATTTTTGTGTTTTAAGACATCATATAACCTAAGGTTTATTAATGAGTTTAAGCATGAAGCTTAATGCTCATTATCTTTACTTGTGTATTGAATAGAAGCTTGACAAGTAATTAAAAGCTCCTTGCCGGTTTCAAAACAAAGAGCAAGGAAAAACAAGTGAGGAAGTTTTGAAGAAAAAGAGGTAAATGAACTACCTTAATGAAGTCTTATGTGTCTTAGGAAAATTGAGCTTTAAAATGCTTACTAAACTACCTAAGGAGCTAATGGTAAATGAGCTAGAAAACTATCCTCAAAGGGGTTATTAAAGACATATGTGTTGTTGTGTGTATTTGCAGGTCAAAGGCAAATATAATGTGGGAAATTCAGTGTTTAAAGTATATGTAATTTAAGGGCCTAAGAGCCATGCAATTTAAGGGCCTAAGTGCCAAGCAATTTAAATTATGCACTATATTGTGATGTGGTGTAGTTTAAGGCTTAGTTGTGTGTAAAGATCATTTTAGTGTGGATAAATGTTCTTGAGTGTTTAAAGGTGAAAAACCTTGTGTTTTGGGTGTAAGGAAATACTAACAAAGCTATGTCGAATTTGAGTAGAAAATAAGAAGTTTAGGTGTTTTAATGAAGTTAAGTGACCTAGGTTGCACTAGGGATGGTTAAGGCTTAAACTTGTGAAAGAAAGGGAATTAAGGTGTTCTTAGGTGTTAAAAATGTATAGGCATTGTCTTGGAGAGTTTAGTGTTCATTAGGTGATAATGATACATCAAAGTCATGATGGAAAGTAGTTAAGTCTAGAGACATTTGTTGAACAAGGGAAGAATTGTGTTTGTGATAGTTTAAGTGTGTATCGGAGGAAAAATAGAAAGAGCTTGTGTAATGGAGGTGCTGGACAGAAATAATGCTTAAGGAGTAGTGGTAGTGTAAATGAGGTAACATTTTGGTTAGTTGGTGTTGTAGGCGTAAAACTACCATTTAGGAACTAACGGAAAATATCACAAGTGTTGGTAAATTTTGTAAGAAATTGAGTAACAAATTGAACAAGGAATTAAATAAGTTTGAAGTGTTATTTTAGCATTAGAATATACCTAATATCATATGGGAAGCTTGGGTAAACAATGGATGAAGAGAATAGGTTAAACAAGGCTTGAAAATGACAATATACAAAATCTGTAGCAGTGGTCCGGGACCTAGGTCTAGGGTGAAGTCCCGGACCATGCATAAAAAGGGGCCGAGAATACAACTACTACCTTGGTCCGGGACTTAGGTCTTGTACTAAGACCCGGACCACCCCGTATTTATCCCCCGAGAGTTACCAGCTTATATTGGTCCGGGACTTAAGTCCCGTATGAAGTCCCAGACCACTACACAAAAACCACCCGAGAGTCTTGCCATGAATAGGTCCGGGACCTTAGATAAGGACCAAGTCCCGGACTACTTAAAAAAAACTTTGTTTAAGGTTAGTAAATGATGTCTAATGATGGTGATTAGTTAGTAATGATGCTATAAGGTTGTTTAAGACATGTTAGGTGTGTTATAATGACAATTAAAAGGGTGAAAAGTTATAGCAAAATGTGAAAGTAAAATGAATTAGAAATGTGAAGTAATAAGTTAATCAAGGTCGAGTACAATAATTAACCGATGTTACTAAATGTGTATAGGAGTTGCCTACGGTGGAAAACAATCGTAGCAGGGACCAAGGTATGGTTTTCTTGCAGTTTGTTGCCTACCGGTTTACACTGGCTTGTGTGTTGTTTGTTTTTTCTGTGTGTTTATGACTTTGTAAGACTTAAATCATGAAACGAGTTTACGGTCATTGTTAATATTGTGAGATGAGTGTACCGGTACCGTTAACCTTGAATACGTACTAACCCATTAGTTAACTAACTAGGTCACGTAAGAGAGCGATACTCGGTTAACGTTTTCCGTCCAAGGAACGTTCTAACTACGGCTATATTTGAACTAGTTGTGGTTTGTGTTACTAAATTATATCTCATCTCCCTTGTGTGTCTAACTGGACCTAAACCCTTGCTTGTGATTGCATGAGTCAAGTTCCATCAATGGGACTTCTAACAAGTGGTTAACCGGGGAGTGAGGAATCCGGTCGTTCCAGTCACGCGTGTATGTACGGGAGTTGATATCTGAATCAGATTCACCTCTCTTTATGTTATGGTTGTTTTTCTTTCTTGGATTACAATCACCCACAAGCTTAACCAAAGCTTACCTACCTGACTATTGATTGGGCTAGGGGGAAATATGTATGGTGTGCTTGGATCACTATATCCGACTCACCTTTGGGTTAAGTTATTCGTTCATCCAACAGAACGGTAACAAGTTATGTAACAGGCTTGACATAAGTTTGTTATCATTCTCTAGGCTCTCTAGGTTGGCTAGCTAATGTTTGGTTTGTTTCCTGAAGAGAAACATTCCTCTTGTGTTATGTGTGTTGTTGCCATGCAATGTCCATTGCTAAGCTTGTATGTTGTATGTTAAAATGAATGCCATGTTATCACGACAATTGGTTACGTGTATCCCGGTAGCCGACGGGCTGCACGTTAGCCATACCAGCCATGTGTTGCTGAGCCCCTTTGGGGCACCATATTTTTCTATGTTGCAGGATGAGGATCGAGGAGGCTGAGTGGCTCTAGATCCTAGGCTTTATGAAATATTTTCGGTAGTTTTGGATGTTGGACCCGGGAAGCGCCTGTGCTCCCATGGTGGTATATTATAGTTTGACAGTATACAGTTATGGATGTAAATATTAATACTCGGTATTGTTGTTGTATTTATGGTTTTAGTATTATGCTCGGGAGTCTGTGCATCAGACCGATACATTTGTATGTATTCTGTCTTGTTAGCCATGTGGGTGGCTAACGACATGTAACACCAACCCGTTTAGTGATCGTTATGTTACATGTTTTTCCGCTGCAGTTTTGTTTTATCGTTAAGTTTATAGTAGGGGTGTTACAAATAGACACTATAAAATAGTGCAAAAAATCAGGTTGCACCAATATGAGTTGTCAAATAGTGCAAAAATTCAAGTTGCACCAATATGTTAGCTCTATTGATTTTACGGATACTATGGGTGACATCTACAAATAGGGCAATTGATATGATCAATTGGTGCAAGTTTATTGATCACCTGTTTGTTGGTATCTATTAATGCAATTTTCCTTTTTGTGCACCATTTGCTATAGTCAATTAGTGCATCTTAACTTTGCACTGTTTGTTCTAACTTTTGGTGCAACCTCTTACTTGCACTAAATGATAATCTGAAATTGCCCCAACAAGTTAATATTGTTGTAGTGTTACGAGAAAGATTTATTTTTTATGTCCACCTCTCGATTACTTCAGTACGAAGAAAGAAGAAAAAGTCCAACAATAATTATGGGCGGCAGAGATTATTACTCCCTCCGTCCCATCTTGACCGTCCAGCTTACTATTTGGATGTGTCGTTTAACTTCAATATTTAACATATAAGATAATATATTTTTATAAATATGTATTTTACAATAGAATCTTTATGTGAAAAACTATATATTACACAATTTAATTTTTAAAAATTATTTTATCTTATACATTTAATATTGAGGTGGAAAAACGTGCTAAAAAACAAATAGGACACTTATGACGGAACTGAGATAATAGGAGTTTGTGGCACTGATTGTTGGATCCGTCACCAAACGCAGAGAGTGGTTCTTAGTCCAACATATGGTTCTGATGCTCCCCTAATTCCATTGCAAGTGGGTTCAAAATCCCTGGGCGTGAACTTTCGCTTTTGGACCTAGCCCAACATATGGGTTCAATATCTTGCAACTTATTGGTCCGAACAGGAAGCATCTTACCCTGGTGCAAAAAGTTCCCATGTAGATATTCTTATCCGATGATTTAGACATGGATTAAAGCGCAAATTCATGCGTATGGCACATCCGTGCAAAACTACTGTGTGAATTGCTGATATGTCAATCAGCTGTTGACTGGATTATTTTGTTGATTGGATTGTCTCTTTACAATATTAGATTTAATTGATTGTAACTTTTAATATATATGTCCAAAATGAAAAAACAATTATATCATTATTCATCTAAATTCAAGCTCTTCAAAACAAGACCAATCATGGATATGTTTTAACAATTTTGAAAAAAGCATATTTTTACATGTATGATGATACACTAAAATAATAATATGATTCATTAATTTTTATATTATGATTGATTAAAATTGATATTATCATTCATTAACTAAAAAGTGATGAATTAGATTACAAATTTCGAATCTGATAAAAAATCATTATTGTTTTAGTGTATTATTATTGTTGTATGGTGTATTTTAAACCTTATATGGTGAATCATGTATTTTTCATACATACCAAATATTGTTTTGTCTTGCATTATTGTTTAAACTTTTCTATTTTTATATGTTTACGATGATATGCAAAAAATGAAGATATGATTCATTAATTTTGATATTATGATTCATTAAATTATTATATTATGATTCATTAAATTGATATTATGATTCGTTAACTAGTAAGTGGTGAATTAAATGACAACTCCGGAACCGAAAATACATATTGACTTTAGTGTATTTATTGTATTGTAATGTATTTTAAATCTTATATGGTGAATCATGTATTTTTTACGTACCAAATATTGTTTGTATTGTATTATTATTTAAAATTTTTATTTATATGTTACTGATGATGTACACTAAATGATGTTATGATTCATTACATTTGATATTATGATTCATTGAAATTTGTATTATGATTCATAACAAATAAGTGGTGATTAGATAACAAACTTCGGAACAAATATTGAATCATTATGGTTTGTGTGTATTATTAATGTTATATGGTGTATTTTAAACTGTACATGGTGAATCATAAGTGTCGCTGATATATGTTAATATGTACATATAACTAACATAAATTTTTAAACTTATCAAAACATATCCATGGCTGATCTTGTTTTAAAGAGCTTGAATTTAGATGAACAATGGTACAAATTTTTTTTTTATTTTGGACTTATATTTTAAAAGTTATGACTATTTAAAATTAATACAAATATTACCTCATTTATTATACCACATAAACAGTCCAGTCAACAAACTAAATAGAGTACCACCCTGACAGCTGCACTATACTTGGAATAGCCTTCCCGCACACTCTACCGTCTGGGATTAAAGAGGGTCGTCATCTATTTAGTGGCTATGTTATAACTTATCAACAATGGTAAATTTCCAATTTTCAAATTAATGTCGTTCGTGAAATTAAATTGACATAACTCATAAACAAGAAATTTAGGACTAAAAAATTTGGATGATTTATATTTGTTTAATTTTTATTTAATAAATAAATAATTATTGGGCATTCTTTTTAACGTTTAACTTTATTCGAATATTTGAAAATAACTAGGTTGATAATAATTGAACCATTATTTCAATATATCAAGTATTATTGTAATAATTAAAAGACGTGCTTGAATAAGTCTCATAGTTTTTTTTTCGATAATTGTGGCGTGAAGCCAATATATTAATGAAATAAGGGTGGTATAATGTTGGGTCTCATTAAAACCTCCTTCGGCAAAACCCAGTGGGAAAAAGCCTAAGAAGGAAAAAGAGTGCCCACCACCAAGTACAACATAACCGTTCACAAGAGCCAAGACTCACAAAAACTGGAATAACTGTAAGCCTCTAGCGAAACAATGAGAAAGCTAACTGAAAAAACAGGACAAAAACATTCGTCACCCAGAAACATCGCACCATCCGGAGGCCCACTTCACACCCAGGCCAGCTACAAGTGTGACATATCATCAATCAGATTAGTTGAGTTTATGAATATTTCACATGGAATGGGGAAATCATTCCACCAGGTCTTGGTCCACCTCCACACTCCCCTCTTTGCCTCCGAAACGGTCTTCTCCACCATTGGCCTCGCATTTCTAAAGATAACCTCATTTCTCAGGTTCCATATGCTCCAAACCCCATAGAATAGGGTTGACCTCCAAACCTTCTGTGGTTTCTTGTTCAGCCTAACCGACATCCAATCTTCAAAAAACTGCCGTGGGTTCTCCCTAAAAACAAAATTAATCCTCCACCATCCTATGAGAGAGCTCCATATTCGCACACTGATCTCACACCGAATTAGAATATGCTCCAAAGACTCCATACATAGCATACAAAACGGGCACCAGCAGCTGCCAATCGGGATCACGTCCCGCTCAAATAGTATATCTCTTGTTAGTAATTTACCAAACAAGATAAACCACATAAGAACCTCAACTTTCGGTGCCGCCGATTTGCTCCATAGTTGGCCTACCAGATCAGGTACGTTTATCATGTTGTTCGCATTTACAAGTTTCAAGTATAGGTCCTTCGTTGTAAATCCGTCCTCGTCCTCATTCCAAGTCACTGTATCATCTTGATCTTCCCGTATTGCATGCCCTTCCAGCATCCCCATAAGGACTCTCACCTGCTCTGCTTCGTACCCGAACATCGAGCGTCGCCACGGGATTGACCACTCCCATTCACCATTGGTCCATCTCCCCATGTCCGTCACTTGTCCATCCTTCTTCTCACAAAGTGTGTATAACCTAGGGAACTTTGATCGGAGTGTCTCCATCCCCAGCCACCGGTCATCCCAGAATGCCGTGCGCACACCATTACCCACTCTCCGCCTAATATTCAGGTCCAGCAAGTCACTGATTGTCGAGTCTTGTAATTTAGTTACTTTAACTATGTTCGACCACACCCCGCCAAACTGCTTTAACCGGCGCATACTTTGCTCCTCTGACAAGCCTCCATCTCTCCCGTATATATTCGTGACTACATTCTTCCATAAGGTGTCCTCCTGTTTCGCAAATCTCCATCGCCATTTGGCAAGTAGACACTTATTTTTCTGCCGCAGATCAATAAATCCCAGCCCACCCTCTGACTTCGGTTTAGCTAATTTCTCCCATGCCACCGGTACCAAATATCTCATTTTCTCCTTCCCCCAAAAGAATCTTCTCTGCTTCTCAATAAGTGATTGCTGAACTTGTCTGGGAATGACAAACAAACTGGAGTAGTATAGTGGCACTGCTTCCAAAACCGATCTGACCAACACACCTCTTCCTGCTTTGGAGAGTGATGTAGCTTTCCATCTTGCCAGTTTAGTTTCTACCTTACGTATTACCGGTTCCCATGTCTCAATGCGATTCATTTTTGCCCCAAGCGGGCATCCAAGGTACGTAGCCGGTAGCGACCCAATGTTGCATCCAAATACATCTATAACCATCTGCTCTTCCTCCCTGGACGCATTCAGGCAGTAGGCAACAGTCTTGCTTGTGTTAATACGCAGACCACTCAAGCTAGCAAAACACATCAATAGCCTATGTATTTCCAGCAACTCCCCGTGATTCAATTCACAAAAGATCAATGTGTCATCAGCAAATTGTAGGTGGGATAGCACCACACCTTCTCTACCTACTTTTAAGCCCTTGAATCGGTCACATTGCATTATTTTTTTCACCATCCAATTTAACGCTTCAGCAACCATCACAAACAGAAACGGGGAGAGGGGGTCACCTTGCCTCAGACCTCGTCGTGGAGCGAACGGCTTTGTCGGTGAACCGTTGACGAGGATGGATATCTTCACACTAGTTACACATTCCATTATCCAACCAATCCATTTCTGTCCAAAACCAAACTCCCGTAACATCTGTTGTAGAAAATCCCAAGATACACAATCATAGGCTTTCCGAAAGTCGATCTTCAATAACACTCCTTTCTTCTTCTTTGTTCTCAACCACCGAATGGCTTCATTTGCAATGAAAGGGCCGTCTAGTATATTGCGCCCACGTACAAAGGCTGTTTGGGTATCCTCAATGAGTTTTGGTAGCACTTTGGTCAAGCGTTTTGCCAGTATCTTAGCTACTACCTTGTAGAGACAACCAATCATACTTATTGGTCGATATTCATCAAGGGTTGCTGCCTCCGAATGTTTGGGGATTAGCGTAATCCATGTCATGTTTACCCCCTTCTCGAGTTTACCCGTAACAAAGAATTGTCGCACATCTCGGGCAAACTCTGCCCCTATAATGTTCCACAATCTCTTGATGAATCGCATATTGAATCCGTCATAACCTGGGGCTTTTGACCCGTCGCATTCCCAGACCACTCGCCGTATTTCCCCTAGCGTCGGTATTTCCTCCAACCACGCGACTTCTTCATTGGAAAGCCTTGCATGTTCATTTACCGGTGGCATAATACGTGGAATTACCATATTATCTGGGCAATACATACCTGTGAAGAAGTCCATGATGTTTTTTCTGATTTCACCCGGCTCCACCAGCATCTGCTCTCCCACTCTGAGGCTTACAATTTGTTTGCGCTTCCTGTTCAATGTGGCCATTCTCTGAAAATATCGTGTGTTGTTGTCCCCTTCCCTTATGTATTTTTCTCTGGCCAGTTGCCGCCAGTACACTTCGCTATTCCGTGTGGCTGCGTCGAGTTCGTTTTGAGTCCTCCTTCTGCATCTTTCCAAGTCGTCCGACCACTCCCCATTCTCGAATTTTCCTTCGAGCTCTCTCACCTTAGTCTGGAGTTGTTTTACCTTAGCATTGATATCGCCAAACACGGTACTGTTCCATCTTTTCAGCGCACTCTTCAGTGACTTCAATCGTTGCTGCGTTGACCCCTGTCTCATCCGTCTCCATTCCATACTAACCGCCTTCCCGAATTCCGGGTGATCTAACCACATGTCTAAGGCTCGAAAAGGTTTCGGCCCCCACTGCACACTTCCCATTGTGACCACCATTAGTCTGTGGTCAGATATGCACCATGTACCTGTAGATAGATATATATCTGCATAACTTACACACCACTCGTCCTGTATAAATACCCGATCAATGCGGCTGCCTGTGCCCCTTCCCCACCAGGTGAATTTAGCGTCCCGTAGTGGTATTTCTACCACCTCCATCTCTTCAATCCATTGCCTGAATTCATAGCATCCTCCTCTGTCTTGTCTTGCTCCTCCTTGTAGTCGGTCTTGTTCCTCTATCACCTCATTAAAATCGCCAAGTACTAGTATTGGTCTCTCCCACTGTTCCTTTGCTGTTAGTATGTGGTCAAACATTTTTTCGTGCTCTCCTCTCACATGGAGCATACACAAACAGAACCGCACCTCTGAAACCATCTGCTCGCACATTCACATCAAGCAATATCCATCGATCAGCTTTCTCTTTTGTTACTACTTCTATCTCCTCCTCATTCCACATGATAACAAGTCCCCCCGATCTGCCAACTGTTTCCACGCAGTCCCAGCCCAAGCTGACCTTCTTCCCTCCCCAGAAACTCGCGACCCTATCTGCAGTTACTCGAGCCAGTTGAGTTTCCATTAGACCCATTAGTGAAATTTTCCTTGTCTTGATCTCCCTCCTTATCATTGCTGCTTTGTGCTTTGAGCCCATCCCGCGAATGTTCTGCATGGCTACAATCATCCCCATTTGGTGCTTCTTGCATGCAACTTTGGATATTTTGCATTAGTATTGTTTACGCCTTTTCTGGGCATGGGATACTACATCCCAGTGTTTTCAGCAAATTCATACACTCTCCTGCTTCGGCTTCCGCATTAATTATTCGTCCCCTTGAATCCCTGGCCTTACTATTTTCTTTCTTGGCTTGGATTACTGGTGTGTTCTACAGTAGGTCCCCTAAGAGTTGTATAGCCCCTACCGTCGTTGGTCTCTCACACTCTTTTCTTCTGCCTTTTTGTGATTCTGGTGTTTCCAGGATGATCAAATCTTCATGCACGACGGTGCCTTTTAAACTTGCTTCCTCGAGGCCCATTGCATGATAATTATCGGATTTCTCAGGGATAACTGTCGCAGCATTATCTTTGTCTTTTCTTGGGCTCTGAAATACTGTGGGAATATTGTTGTCATCTTTTGTTATCCCCTGGACAGCACCATTCCTTCGTGTCTCTGGTAAGTGCTCCCCACTTCCCTCCCTAAATAACCGCCCTTCTTCCTGCACCATTCTGTCTTTTTCTGTTCCTTTTCCTCTGGTTTGTCCCGCTCCCTGGCCACTATCCTTGCCCATACCCCACGTGGCACTATCTTCTAACTGATTGGTGTTTCCTGATTTATTTATTCCTGAGTTATTTATTCCTTCCGCCACAATGACCTGTATATTACTATTTTTGGAGCGGCTGTGCGGTACTTCTGTAATTAATTCTTCATTCTCTCTCCGGAATTGGTGCCCTGTTAGTGCGTGTACCGATGCGTTTGTTTGGCTCCCCACTGGATGGGTTCGTCCGTTTCCTTTTCGGCTATCTTCGCGGGTCACCTGAATTATGCTGTCCGCCATTGTTACCGGAACTCTATCCTTTTCCGGTGGGTTGACTTCACTGATTGACACCGAAAATATTTTGTTGTTTACATTAACGTTAACCTTCCAGTTAATGACCTGTAAGGTTGAAGTCTCTACTTGCACTTTAATCTCGGCATTTTCCACTATTTCTGAGTCATCATCATCAATTCTAACGACTTCACCAACCGTACTAGCAATTCTAGCAATATTACTCTTGCTCCATGCGTGCAAGGGGATTCCCCTGATTAAAATCCATACTCTTCTCGTTTCTACCTGATCCTGTACCGTCCACTCTCTTATTTGTATGTCATCCGTCCTATCTTGATTCTCGAGGATGTTCCTCATAGTTTCCTTTTGGTTGAAGACCGCTAGGAACCTTCTTCTGGATAACGCCAGGACTCCCTCCATTTCCGGCCAATGCTGCTGTAATATGCCTGTTGCTTCTCCTGGACTCTTTTCAGTAGGTAGCTCCGCAACCACGCATCTCTCTAGGTACTGCCGCATGTACCTGTCTTGCTCCAGATGTATCGTCAATCTGGACGTTACTGGTCCAGTTTTACCTTCCAACCTTTGGGTCTCTTTATTGATCATCTTGTTCTTTCTGTCCCGTACCGGACTAACATCCCAGCGTCTGTCTGTTTTCTCACCGTTCTTCTTATCTTTAAAACCCTGATACTCCATTCTTGCCTTCAACTTAATCCCGTTGATATTCCAACCCGTAACTCCTTCAATGACTCTTTTAGCGTCTACGACATTTTTCAGCACCACGAAAGCGCAGGCATGCTGGCATCTCATTCTCCTTTTCCTGCTGATGAAGAGTCTTTCCCATGGAGCAAACCTTCTTATTAGTTGCCCCAACTGGTTGTTTGAGGTTTGCCTTTGGATATTATCGATGAAAACCGTTGATGAGGTCAATAACCTTTGTCGTTGTTGCGTCCCCTGCTGTTGCCTAAATGTTGTAATCTTGCTTCCCGGCCTTTCGTTTTGGCCACCCTGACTTGTCCGCTTTTCTATTGTCCTCCATTCCATCTTCTTGCGCTTCCTCCAGTGTTCTTTATGCCTTTCCCATTCACTCCCCATCCCTAGCAGGCTATTGTGTGGGCTGATGGTAGAGAGGATGTTTGGTTCAGATTGTGAGATGTTTGGGCGGCGTAGGTTTTGTGAGGTTTTGGGCGGTGGTTGGGTGGACGGTTTGGGCGGTGGTTAGGCTGGCGTAGTCGTGAGGGCTGCATGGTAAGGCTGAGAAGCTAGGGGGAGGGGAGGAGAGAGGTGGGAGCGCATCGTGGAAATCCGGTTTCAATCCACGCCTTCTTTCCAGGATTTAAGGCCTTCCAATCTGTTGAATCTCTTGCTCTTGCTCTTGCACTTGCTCTTTCTTGGTCGTGGTGCATAAGCAATAGGGTTTCTGTGCGTTTTGTGCGCTCTGTGAAAAATGAAGTCATTAATGATAGTATTTTCCCTTAAAGTCTCATAGTTAGTTGTTTTCTTACCAAAAGATGATAGGAAGGGAAAAATGAAGTCAAAAATGAAGTCTCATAGTTATTGGAATCTATTTATATTATTATCATATTTAGTTGTTTTCTTACCAAAAGATGATAGGGATACCAAAATAAGCATCATGGAGGCATGAGCCACAACTCTGTGGTTGATATTCTTTCCACCCAGCACGTACGTACGAGTGAGGTCAATATTAACAAAGTTTTCAATGATGTTGGCTTATGAAATCTTGTAGTTCCGCGATTAGACTACTGTGTTTTCAATCGTTATTTGTTAGTTGCTGTCGGTTTGACTGGTTGTTTAGTCAAAAGTCTTTTGGTGGACGGAACTCTGTCTTCCTCTTTGTCAGATAGCAAGCTACAAAGTGCAAACATCATTCATAGAGGCTCGAACATATGACAACCCAAGATGAGAAATTATTCAGCCATTGAGTTCGATTGAGGAAGGTAGCTGCCGGTTTTACGTTTGGTCCTATTTTTGTACTTTTATTTTGGTAGGTGACACTTAGTTTTTTGGTAACCCATTAGAACAGCTCATATCAAAGAGAGACAATATATCAACAAAAGTATTTGTAATTACTATTTTTTTATTCCAATCGCCGATTTACTATTTTGATATGTGTTTGATTTTAATTTCAATATATAAGATAAAATAATATATATCGAAGTGTTGGAGATTAAGTTTGAGTCTCATATTAAAAAATTTAATAATTAGAATTAGTTAATATAGCATGTGGGCTATTTCACCCAGATCCGTCAAAAGTGACCAGAACCTAACAAACTGAACCGAATCAATCCGATCCGATCTGAATCTCAACCAAAACAATAACTTGAAAAATGACCTGAAATTCAAAACAAACCGACCTGAACCAAACCGAACTATATTATTGTAAAACCTAGAATAAACCACAATCCACAACCAAATCCGAACCGAAGTCATCCAAACCAAAACCAACCGAACCGAAGTCACCCATAACCCGAAGATGACCCGAAATCTGAAGTGACCCGAACCGAAACCAACTGAACCGAACCCGAACCAAATCCAATGTGACCCGAATGTATATATCCAATGTGACCCGAAAGAATATATTACATTAATTATAGGTGAAATACCCGCGAATTTCAAGTTAGGATATGCGTAGTATATAGTAGAAATGATTGAGTTAGTCATTATATTAGGACGTATATAATATGATGGGTTAGTTAGAGGGTAGTATTAACTAAGTCCCAGGGAAGTTAGATAACTATTTTATATTTCTTCCCTTCCTAAATTACTATAATTTTTATATACTTTCCTTACCTTTTCTTTCCCTAATTATATTAAATACAAAATATACCTATCCACCACTGTCTTTACTACCATCTCCTCACTTCTCCTAAATAATTTCTTAATATTTATTTACCTTTAAATAAATATCTTTTCCTAGTAGATATTTCTACCCATCCTTATCTCTTCGAAACGGCTAAACCATCTTTTTCTCATCTTACTTCAATTTAATAAATTACTCTTTATTTTATAAGTCATTGAATCTGGCTCTCTTTCAAGTTACTTACAACGTTAAATATTTACTTTATCTTTCAAATTATTTACAACACTAATTGTTTAATTCATTTTCTAAATTATTTACAATGCTAATTATTTCTTTCTCTCTTCTAAAGATAATTACATTTAATATTTGATTAATATTATTTCTCTCTCTACTTACCATTAATGCTCTATTTAATTCATGATCTTCTCCATCATCTCCTTTATCCTCTTCGTGACGTTATTACGTTCCTTCTCTCCAAAACTCCCAAACTCTCGTTCTTCTTCTTGCAATTGTCTAGTTTCTTCCCCGGTGCAAGATTTGATAGAAGGGTAAGGTCTAATAATTGGTAAGGCTCTGGGAATACTTTGGGTTTGAGTTGTTGGTTTGCTGATTGGTAATTTTGTTCACAATTCTAGACTGCGAATTCATTGACGGGTGCTACCAGCGATTCGGTTGAGCCGTCTTCATCGTGGTGTGCGTAATCAGGTAAACATCTATGCTCATAATTGTTTTCTCGGACGGTTTGTGAATTATTGATGGATTGCTAAAAACTTGATTTGGGATTTTGGATGTTGGGAGTTATTTCCTCCGTGTATTATGGATTTAGTGGTTTTATAACTGAAATTAATTTTTGTTTTTGGGAGACTTTCACTGGATGGATTACTTGGTTGTTACCAATTGGTGCTCTGTGTAAATTGTTGGTGCCGTTATGGTGCCCCGTGTAAATTGTTGGCACCTTTATGGTGCTCCGTGAAATTATTGGTACTTTGTACCCCGTATATATATACACTAAATTTTTGCCTACAAACACTGATGTGCAGTTAAGCTCTATGATCTACTCCTTTAGGTCAGAAGTACCTTCTGGGGGTGTGCACACTTAAGGGCTTAGGGTGAGGTGGTAATGTTATTGTCGCGACCCCAATTTGGGTGTCCGTCCGTATATACTTGTGATTAGAACTCTGGTGAAAGCTCTCCCCCGATTTATTTTGGTGAATGGTGATTATTGGAAATGGCTTTGGCTTGTAATATTGTTTTATGTGTTATTGGTTTGCAAATCCAAAATGAGTTTCAAAATGTATTTTACACAATGAGGCAATATTTAATTAGTTTCACTGATTTGCGCGGTCCCTTCGTGCTTTTGTATATTGTTTTCGGATCGCAGGTAATAGTTGCTGATTTGCGATTGAGAATGTGCTACCATATAGATTAGGAAGATTAGAATTGTTTCTGGGACAATAATTTGAGTGGTAATGGTTTGAGATACAACATTTGGATTGTATTGTTCTAGTCACAACAGTAGATTGACGATATTTGAGTTCAGTATTTTTTTTTTGGATTACGTTTGACCATTTGTTTGATTGTTTCATTGGAGATTTAGCTTAAGCACTCAAAGGATTGAGTGTGGCGGTAGCACCTTGGATTCAAAGGATTTACAATGTGTTCTGGGTAATATTTACTACATTATTTATAAAGCATTCATAATCTGTTGGTTTATGATTTCATTGTCACTTTTCATTTTTTGTCTACTCCTGTTTACGTTTTGGAATTCGTAGATTTGGACCTCTCCGAACGTACGTCCGGACATCTATGCTTTGACAGGCCTCGAGAATGTTTTTTTTCGTGTATGGTGTGTCCGCAACATCTGTCCCGAACTTACAATTCGGGACAACATGCGAGGACGGGTCTGAGTTGTAAGTCTCGACTTATGTCCAAACTTACATGTTCGGACCAATGTTCAGACCACAAATAGATTTTATCGGAACTTGTGTCTGAACTTACATGTTCAGACACATGTTTAGACGCTGCTATTTCAGACTCTTGACTTGTGTCCTAACATCAATGTCCGAAAACAAGTTCAGACATCTACTAATGTTGCAAACTCGCCCTTGAGTCTTGTGTCGAACGTCAATGTCCAGACACAAGTTCGGACGCCTTGATTTCTTCAGTATGTTTTTCTCTCGACTTGTGTCCGAACATTAATGTCCAGACACAAGTTCGGACAAAGCTTGTTTTGCAGTTTTGAGACTCGTTTGAAGCCCATTGCGTAACCGTTTACGGCATTAGATCCGTAGCAACACGTTCTTTCATTTAGGGTAAAATCCAGGGTGTTACAAGGTAGTAGCAGTGCATGGTTTTAGAAATAAGATAAGAACTGAATTAAAAAGGAATTAAATGTGGGGTAAGCCGTCTCGGGGAATTGCAATTCTCTGAATGTGTACTATTATATTGGAAGGAGTTGTTGATACACTGGGTGATGCTGCGTGCATATGGATTTTGTCATTATTTATGTTATATGGAAGTATGGTGCTAGCTCTTACTATGGGTAGGAAGCCAATTATTGGGGTATGAGGGTTGAGTGTTGCTTATATAATTCAGCGATTCATAATTAGGTGTTCATTTTAGAGCTCTAAGGGGTGCAGGACTGGATGACAGCCTGAATTTTACGTACCACACTAGAAGCAGAAGCGGTCACACTACAATGGCAGGCAACGACTCTCTGAGGCAACTTCATGAGCTTGCACTGAACCCGGGGCAAATCGTCCAAAGGCAGGCGTAGAGAGACAACGTGCCCGAGGACTACACCAAAGATTCACCCATTTGAAGCCTACTTCGTTTGCTGGGGAAGAGGACCCAGTGCTACTGGAGGATTGGATTCACGAGTTTAACAAAATTTTAAGGGGATCAACTGCCCAGATGATAGACGGGTGAATGGGACCATCTACTATTTTACGAGAGAGCCCGACAATTGGTGGTCCACCAATAAAGATGCACTGCTGGCCAGACCTGACTTTGGCTGGGACGACCTGAAGGATGCAATGAGGAGGCGCTTCTACCCGGAGCATGTTAGGATGCAAAAATACTTGGAATTCTTGGAGCTCAAGTAGTTGGCCATGAGTGTCAAGGAGTACCACTCAAAATTCCTAGAGCTGACAAGATTTGCACCGACGATGGACCCAGACGAGACGTCCAAAGTGCAGAGATTCGTAGGTGGGCTGAACTGGAACTTGTAGGAAGCCTTGAGTGTCGTGACCATTTCGAGCCTCCAGAACGCTTATGGAAAGGTTGCTAACCTATACAAGGTGCAACAAAAGAGGAGGGAGGTCCAGATGAGCTATACAAGGCAATTAGAGGGAGGAGAAGACTCCAGGGGCTGAGAAGACTAGTTTCAGCCGAACCAGGAGAAGAGGTGGAAGCCTCACTCAGATGGGAGAGATGGGAGGCAAAGGTTCAGTGGGAACCAGAGAGGTGATCAGAGATGGGGTGACCGGTCCTAGAACCAGCCCCATAGAGGAGAACCGAGATGAGAGACACACTTCTACTGCAAGAAGTGTAATAAAGGCCACACTGTGAAGGATTGAGAAGGGAACTTGATTACCTACCATAGATGTGGCAAGCGAGGACACCGAGCGTTTGAATGATTCCAGAGCCCACAGGGAGGCTACCAGCAGCGAGACTATGGTGGTGACCGTTCCTATCGGTAGCTTGACCAGCAGAGCAGAGGCCAGAACTAGAATCCGCGTATGGACACTCCCCAGTGTGGCAATAATGATGGTGGAAATGAGGGCAATAGAGGTCAAAGGGAGAATAGAGGCACCAATTACCAGGCGTCAGGCAAGATCAATGTCATGAGTTGGACTGAGGGTAAGGCTGAAGCAGATGTTTTATCAGGTACCTTTACTAATCTTGGCACTCCTGCTCGTATTCTATTTGACACGGGGGCTTCGTATTTTTTTATTGCTGATAAATTTGTTGAGGAATTGGGATGAGAAGCTAGTAAAACTGCATCTATAGTTGCATCTATACCTTCGGGGAGGGTGACTACTTATAACAACATGATAAAAGACGTAGGTATAGACATTAAAGGGGAGAACTTTGTAATAGGTCTAATCCAGTTTGTCCTGTCCGACTTTGATATCATCCCAGGGATGGATTGGCTGAGCAAGTACAAAGGGAGGATCAACTGTGGCGAGCAGAAGATTGTGCTGAGAGGGCCATAGGGATAGAGGATCTCTTACAAGAATGTGGAGGAAAAGCCAGGGGTAAAGATCGTTTCAGCGATGTCTAGTTTGGCTAAAGTAAAGAAGGGGCAGCAGACGTACTTCTGCTACGTCCAAGACTTGAGCCGAGAGGCAGATAAGAGGGAAAAGATTCAAGTGGTGAGTGAGTTCCCAGATGTATTCCCTAACGAGATCCCTGGCATGCCACCAGACAGGTAAGTAGAGTTCTACATCGATTTGGTGCCAGGGTCCGCACCCATTTTAAAATCTCTGTATCGTATGGCACCGTTAGAGTTGAAAGAGTTGAAGACCCAGTTGGAGGACCTCTTGGAGAAGGGATACATTCGCCCGAGTGTATCACCATGGGGAGCTCCTATCCTGTTTGTGAAAAAGAAGGATGGGAGCATGAGGTTGTGTATAGACTACCGAGAGCTGAACCAGATCACTTTGAAGAACAGATATCCGCTGCCGAGGATCAATGATCTCTTTGACCAACTTCAGAGTGCTGAGATTTTCTCAAAGATTGATTTGAGGTCGGGCTACCATCAGCTCAGGGTTGCAGAGAAGGACATCCCGAAGACAGCCTTCAGAACCAGATATGGGCACTTTGAGTTCTTGGTTATGCCCTTTGGATTGATGAACGCTCTAGCTGTGTTTATGGATATCATGAACCGGATCATCAATCCTTATCTAGACTGGTTTGTGGTAGTGTTCATAGATGACATTTTGATATATTCCAAGGATGAGCAGGAGCATGAGGAGCATTTGAGGCTAGTGTTGCAGATACTGAGGCAGCAGCAGTTGTACGTAAAGCTATCCAAGTGTGACTTTTGGTTGGATCAGGTCGCATTTCTAGGCCACATTATCACCAAGGAAGGCATTTCAGTGGACCTATATCCAAGATTCAGACAGTGAAGGAGTGGCCAAGACCGAGCAATTTGATGGAGATCCATAGTTTCTTGGGCTTGGCAGGATACTACAAGAGGTTTGTAAAAGATTTCTTGAAGATAGCGAGGCCGCTCACCAACCTTATGAAGAAGGTGGTGATGTTCCAGTGAAACGATGACTGTGAGAAGGCATTCCAAACGCTGAAGGAGAGGTTGACCACTGCTCTGGTGCTAACCTTGCCTTTAGGGACCGAAGAATTTGAGGTGTTCAGTGATGCATCCAAGTATGGATTGGGGTGCGTTCTAATGCAGCACGGGTAAGTCATAGCTTATGCATCGAGGCAGCTGAAGAAGTATGAGACTCGTTACCCAACACATGACCTGGAATTGGCTGATGTGGTATTTACACTTAAAATCTAGAGACACTACCTCTATAGTGTCTCGTGCAAGATTTACACGGACCACTAAAGCCTCAAGTACATCTTTACACAGAAGGAATTGAATATGAGGCATAGAAGGTGGTTAGAGCTCATTAAGGTCTACGACCTGGAAATTTTGTACCATGAGGGGAAGTCAAATCTGGTGGCTGACGCTTTGAGCAGAAAGAGAAGTCACACAGTGAACTCGATGTGGGTTCTCCTAGATGAGCTGGTGCGTAACTTCCAGAAGCTGAGCTTGAAGGTGATGGAATCAGGCGGTATGGATCGTGAGATAAGGTTGTTTCATATGAGTATCTCTTTTGACATTTACAGGGAGATTCTCAAGGGGTATCCTGGGGATGTGCAGTTGGAGAGGATACATGAGAAGATGAAGGATGGTAAGGTAGATGACTTCGAGATCCACAACGATGGCAGTCTCAGATTCAGGGGCAGATGGTGTGTCCCTTAGAAGTGTGCGGAAGTGAAGGAGGAGCTGACAAAGGAGACTCACAATACTCCATATTCAGTTCACCCAGACGGTGACAAGTTGTATAAAGATATGAAGAAGTAGTTTCTAGTGGTCGAAGATGAAAAGAGAGGTGGCGGAGTTCGTGTCTAAATGCCTCACCTGTCAGAAGGTGAAACTTGAGCATAAGTGTAACACCCCTACCGCTAATACCGTCATTACCGTCTAATCACCTTGTACTTACATACCTTCGCAGCGGATACTTACTTACACAACGGTGGGTGATACAATGCCGTTAGCCACCCACGTGACTAACAAGGCCTACTACTACTTACAGCATTGGTCTGATGGACCGGAATATCCGAGTACTACACAATTACAATACATACTCCCATTACCAACCGGGTACTACAATTCTCCATTCAATACAACACTCCATAATTACAATACAATATACCGAGTTTACTAAGATCCAAATGTAAATACAAATACAACAATTCCTTCAAGTTTGTACATACTCATTAAGAGTCTAGCATCTACCCATTCCTCACAAACTACATACTTTCCAAATACAAAAGGGTGTACCGCTTGGTACACTTCTACATCAAAGGCTACAAGCCTTATACAATCCTATACTATCTACAATTCTTCCCTAGCTATCTAAGCATAGCCGCCGGTCTCTTACTATGACCATAACCGCTTTGGGTACCTGTACAATAAAAAAAGTGCCCCAAGGGGCTCAGCTTACGCTGCATATGAAATCTGCATACCCCGCGTACTAGCGAGGGTACGCCGACCACTTGGTCGAATACATGCAGTTCATTTTACTCATACATACTTACATGCTTTCATTCATATTATTACAATACTTCACAAGCATACATACACACATTTCAACACATACAAGGAAGACAATACAAGTCAACCATTCATACTTACCTTTACAGAAATACGCTTATACCATACATACACAATGCTTGTTAGCTCCTTTTACCCACCTGGGTTAATCGGGTGTACATTACTCTTTTACTCAAGGTCAATGACTTACATTAGCCAAGACCGTTACTCATACAATACTTTACTTACTTACTTACTTACTCAAGTTAAGTCGTCGTGACCTCCGGGCAGGGACTACACCGTCCCACCACCGGGCTTTACTATGGCTCACCAATCTAGGATGCTACCCATTTAAGGGATTTGGTCCATAGAAAGGATTCAGGCCAGGAATCGGATCCAACCTCTTGTGTCTCCTCATCCTCACGCGTGGCCGAAACTATATCGGACTTCTACTCATTCCAATTTACTCAATACTTAAGTTATGAGTTAGGTAGTTAGGAGTTAGTAGAAGTCATCCCATACCTACCAAGGAATAATACACTACACACATACACATCCATTCACACATACACTTCATCCTCATCCATTCATTTCATGAATTATACAAACTAAATGTTCAAGGCAATATAACAAGAACAAATATAATACAAGCACAAGTAAGTGCACTAAAGTCCGATTCATGTGTTTATCTTGTTTAGGTGATCAAATAAGCACACAAATCGGGGTAACCAAGTTAGGATACAGAGCATGAAGAAATCATACCTTTCACCGGAATTTACTTTACCGGGTGTTCCCTTGTTCCTTGGTTCACACTTGTTCCTTGAGTCTTATTCTCGAACCACTGACTACATGCCAAATGGTTCTATTAATATTAAGCATTACGGTATGTACTTAATTACTACTCCCGTACTTACCCCGTTATCCCGTTATTTCGGTTTAACTTAATGTTCTTAAAACTCACAACTTTCTTAATCACTTCTCATACTTGTTTACACATATTAGGGCCTTTAAAGGTCACCAAACAAGGCCTTAAAAACTTCTAAAACCATTACCCATCAATCCCCCATGTTTTAAACCCTAAAAATCACTTTCGGCAAGAATTTGGGGGTGGTCCGGGACTTGGTCCGAACCCAAGGTCCCGGACCATTCATTGAATTCACTCTCGGCTGATTTTAACTATTGGTCCGGGACTTGGTCCTGGACCTAGGTCCCGGACCACCTACAGGTTTTACTCTCGGCTTAATTTTTGAAGCGGTCCAGGACTTGGTACATATCCTAGGTCCCGGACCCTGCTAAAAACTGCTACTAGGATGATTTTTTAACCCCAAATCAACCCTTAATCCACCTCCAATCATTCCATAATCTTTCCACATGTTTTATACATGTTTAAACACACTTAAACACTCACTAAAACTCCTTAAATCCATGGTCCAATCCTTACTCAACTTCTTGCTCAATTTCTACAAATTTCCATTCTCATTTTCATACTTTGCACACTTGTGCATTCCTACACTTCTCTTTTCATTTTGCACTTTGTCCTAATGCCCTTTTACCATTCCAATTCATTTCCTAGCAAATGCACTATCAATACATAAGTTCAACACTCATTTTCCTAAGTCTTGCACACTATTTCCTCCTAACTTCTCCAATGCATTTCAACACCTCTTGCTACGGATTTTACACCCTCTTATTCTCATACTACAACTACCACTCCATGGTTACTAAACATATCTACTCAACCCAATACACACCTTGGTTCTCCCATTCACCAAGTTATCCATAAATGCACATTTCCTACTAAAATTTTGTCATAGTTTACCTACAATTCTAACTTATCCACATACATCCATTCTTACCAAAATCATTTCTAAAGTAGCCACACCCATACAAGGGTCCTACCAGCAATCAAAGCAATACCAATTCATCAATACTTCCTCAAACAACAATACCAATACACATACACAAATTATTTGGCTCTAAGGCCTATAATTCAAATACTAGTTCACAAATACTCAAACTTCCATAAACTACAATACTAGTTCAATATTTTGAGTTTATTCATTACTTTACCCATTCCCATTACTCTAATGCATTAAAACTTAGCATTAAGAAGGAGCTCTTACCTTAAGCTTATAATTTCTTCTTTTCTTTTCCAATTCTCCTCCTTTTCTCTTTCTTGCACAAATCGGTCATATGGGGAATGGAGTTGCCAAACTCCATCCCAACACCCAAATTACACAAAAAGGATGTAATTAAACTTCTAATCCTTTAGAATAACACTAATCTAATGAAAGGTTTAAGTTATCATAAGTTAGGGTTTACCTTTAGGAACTTCCAAGAGGGGTTTTAGCCCTTGGTTCAAGAAGGTGGTGAAGAGGGCAAAAATATGACGAGACAGAAGGGACAAGACGGTCCAGACTTTAAATCCCGGTTCAGGCCCCGGGCCCCCTTTAGGACCTTGTTCGGGCTCCAATCTAGGCACCAAGCACCAATCCGGGTCCTAGGCCTCATGGCCGAGTCCAGATCCCGGATCCCGCACTCTATGGCTGGGTCCCGGATCCCGCACTCAGCACTCTACAACCAGGCACCACATCCCGCGTCCCGTATTCCGCATCCGGGCTTCATACCCCGTACCTCACACTACCACATGTACAAGGGTTAAGAGATAGACTTCACCCTAGAAAGTCTATAAATAGAGAGAGGGGGGGCTCACTTGTAAGGACACACAACTTGAGAAGAGAGAGAAAACACTAGAAAGCTCTCTAAACATGTAATACTAAGGAAAGGAATAAAGATATTGTCAAGAAGTGGATGTAGGCCGGATCATTGGCCGAACCACTATAACTCTCGGTGTTCTTTTCATTTGTGAGATGAGACGGACAAATTATACATTTTCATTTGGCGCCTTCTGTGGGAAACGAACAACCGGATAGGTAACCACGATCTAGCCACGACGGGGAGTAGATCTTTTGTTGGAAGTTTAAAATCAAAGGAATTCATCAAATTCATAAAGAAAAAGGCGTAGGTTTACTATTCCCGATTCAAACAGAGTAGGTTGAAAGTGTTCATCACGATTTTTGAGGTACAAGCGTACAAGTTTCGGGAGTTCGCTTCGGTAAAATCTTTAAAGAACCAGGGATCAGAAGTCTTCACAAAGAACGAAATTGTCGGGGTCGATAGCAGCGAAATCGTCAATCACTAGGGAGGCCTAAAGCAAGGATCGAACTCGAAGATACTTGCAGAAAAATCAATCGAGGAAGAAAACTCGGAGCCAGTCGAGGATATAAGAATCTTGACATTATCAAGAAACCTGACCACAAGATTTGCACCGGTTGAATCTTTTGAGAGTCCCAGTACGAAGCGAAGGAACCAGAGCTACCAAGGATAGATAGCTCTTGTTCGCAGAGTGCAAATCAAAATCAAGAAGTGGAAAGCTAGCTCTTGCAAAGTGTAGATCAAAAACAAGAAGTGGAAGGATCGATCGATTGAGATCAAGAAAACTTGGCACTCCCGTCGATCGCTTAATCAACCAAAAGATGGATAAAGCCTTTTTACTGCATTTATTCCACTATCTCTTAAACTGTTATCTCCTACGTGTTGATTTACTCATTAGTAACACTTCAATCGGATGAAGAATATCGACTGATTCATATTGATTTTTTAGGAATAGTCTCACGCCGATATGAGAACGGAAAGAATAAGGGGTGGAAAATGATTTCGCCGATGATTTAGGGATCTCAGGCGTGTCAACCGGCGGAGAAGATTATCAACGGGTCAAATTCGACAAATTCCTCATACTATAGCAGATCTGGAAAAAGAAATGCCTCAACATCGCTTTGATTAAGAGCTAGGCTAAAGGAAAAGCCTTCCTCCTGGGAACATTCTGCCTGGACATCACAAATGCGCGATGCTATGTTCTTTCATGGATGCAGCATTGATTTTGGTTTAAGCGTGAAACCGGGCGCACCATCGTCATCAAATTGGTGTAAGATCGGGCGCAACATCGATTTGGTTTGAGCGTGAGACCGACCGTACCATCGCCATCTCTTTGGCTAAAGACCGGGCATGACATCTTTCCGGCATGAGACCGGGCGTGGCATCTTTCCGGCATGAGACCAGGCGTAGCAACTCCTAGGCGTTTCGGTCTGTAACCGGGCATTAGCAAGCTCTGAAATAAGTAAGGCATCAGCGGCAAGGATGGCATCCTAACTTGGTTCAAAACCAGGCGGTTGAAAAAGTATTCAGACTTTTTCCCCCACTGAAACCTTTTCATTTGGCTCCGGTCGTCATCTTCCAAAGTAACCGGTCGTTGCCTTCCGGTCGTCATCTTTCGGGCGTCATCTTCCAAAGTAACCGGATGTTGCCTTCCGGTCGTCATCTTCCAAAGTAACCGGTCGTTGCCTTCCGGTCGTCATCTTCCAAAGTAACCGGTCGTTGCCTTCCAGTCGTCATCTTCCGGTCATCATCTTCCAAAGTAACCGGACGTTGCCTTCCGGTCGTCATCTTCCAAAGTAACCGGCCGTTGCCTTCCGGTCGTCATCTTCCAAAGTAACCGGTCGTTGCCTTCCGGTCATCGTCTTCCAAAGTAACCAGGCAACGTCAAGCAATCGGGTGACGTCCTCTGAGCGACTCAGTACAAGACTGGACGATATCCCTGACTCAAAGCCAAACGACGTCTTCTTTCCAGGCTAAGACCGGAGTCTCAAATCCAAGCTCAAAGCATAAATTCCCCAATGCATTGACAATCGATAAAATTTGAAGCAAGCAACCAGCTAAAAACTGAGATAAGTCCATCGATCTTGAAATACTGGCTTAATATCTGCAATTTGTCAAACATGATTGTCCCTACTCAAGACTTGCGCTTCGGATTTCTAGAGATGTGATTACATTGTAAGAATCTTTTCTTTATTGTTGACTTAAGAATTTGATGGAGCGTTTTTGCTCCAATCTGTGTTGTTTCTTTTTTAAAAAAAAGCTCGTCGTAATAAATTCTTCTAGCCATGCCCCTTACTCCATTTGACACCAGGGCGTTCAAAAAAAGAAAACATTGTTAGGCTGCATCTCCTTTCTAAGTTAGCAGTTAGACATCTGAACTGCTCAGATTTAAAATCTGTTAAAAAAATCATGTTGCTGTCTGCATATCCTTAAACAGTATTAAAACTACATTACTGAATCATTTCTGAAATTAAGTGGTTATTAGATCTTGTTTCTGTTAGCACTTGAAATTACAAGTCCAGACAGCTTGCTTTTGTGTTACTTCAATTAGATTCATTGTCCTGTTAAGTTTAATATAACCTTTATAGTCTGCTTTAAACTGAAAATCTGATTAGCTAGCCGATTACATGGCTGATATGGTCAATAGGCCTAATGACAAAGTCTATTTAAATTGGAAATTTCTTTGCTGTCCTATATCTCTTATATGAACAAATCTGATTGTGTTTAAGTTGACTTTAATAAGCATGGTTTATGATTCTCTACTGCATTCTTGCTGGCCACCTGCTATTGATGGTTTCTCTGCTTTTCGAGAAACACATGTTGGTGCATTCAAAAGAGGTTATGTTAAAGTTAAATCTTTGGTTGTTTTTGCAAAGCAAACCAATCTCAGCCGTCATAGAAAGCTATTTTTGGCAAATTCCAATTGGTAATTCCTGTGGTTATAATCTTTTTCACGGTTTGCTGAACTTAATCCTGAATTTTATGCTATCAAATGTACATTTAAGCGAGCTATTTCAAATTATCTTTCGCCCATGTTAGACACATACTCCCTTGTTTTCTTTTACTTCTGATAGATGCTGCTTCAGAACTTTTTTTTAAGCACTTCATGATTGCGATATAATGCTTATTTTGCCCCAAACACATGCTGTTATAGATAGGCTACTACTTTAGCAATACATTAAGCTCCCAATGAAACTTCATTTACTTCAGTTTTCACCGCTGTTTTTGCTTTGTCTGGTCTTTACCCTGACCAAAGAGTATACCTGTTCCTACTGCTGTTTTTACAGTAATCTAGTTTCCAAATTTGTTTGTACCCAATCGCTGTTTGGGTCTTCATCCTTTAAAGCATCTCTGCGGTATTGCTGCCGCAACTCAGGCTTGTCCACTTTTCTGACATTGTCTTGATAATATTGATAAGCTGAAACACATTTTCTTTCATTGACAATTTTTTCTATCTTGGCAAAACACTTGGCTATGGTTGTTACTACATCTTGTATTTTGCGTATGCTTTGCCGTGAAAAGTTGTTGCTACTATCATGGGAAATTCATCCTCGCACATGGGCTGAATGCTGGTTATGTTTTCACGTTTTAGAAAGATTTTCACTGCTGGAAAGTGCAACTTGTCATTCCTATACGATTCACTGCAGAAACACAGAGATAATAAAATTTCACGTGGTTTTAGCCACTGTCAATAAGCACCAACTTTATCATTTCTCAACCATGAATAGTCGCCATACTGTTTCAGTAAAACCGGTCTCTTGAATGTTTTCAGTACCAAAAATCTAAATATTCTGCAACAGTCACCATTTATTTCAGTACCATTCTGTTATACCCAAAATTTCAACCTCCCCGGAAGAGAGTCTCTACTAATAGGCTAGTAGCGAGGGTTCCCAGTTCGATCAGCACATTTCAGAGTACTAGGGATAGCTTAGTCATCTCCAGGGGCATTTTCATAATTTTTCAAGGCTCCTAAGCCCCCTATAGGCTTTCTCTCTCCTCCAAATAAGGGTCAAATCAATTCAAAATGCTTTGAAATTTTAACCCATGATAGAGGATGACATCTGAAGCATTGGCTGGAATTTTGATTTTTCGAATTTCCAATAATTTTCTAGCAATTTCTGATTGAATCTGACGAGAAATTGAATTTAAAAATATTCTAATATCCAAAAAATTCGATTCCACTTTAGAAAAATCAGAAATGCCATCCTTTACCCATGAGTGAAATTTCATAATCAAATTCCTTTTGGAAGCCCTTGAGCTAAAACGTCGGTAAATCTCGGTTTTTACCGGATTTTTCTATCTTTAAGGAAGCCTATATAAGTAACCTTATCCCATGATCAAATCAGACCCTCAAGAACCCTAGACTCTCAAAGAAGGCAGCCGTCTCTTGCTCTTCACGTTTTGAACCCCAGAGCCACGATCAAACACCGAAATCTCACCAAAATCAACACCAAAACACATTTTTCAACTCCCACAACATCATCCATCATCAAACCCTCACCAAAACAGCACCAAAACGTGAAGAACATCAAGAACAACAAGGAGTCAGAAGCTGGGTTCGAAGTTCTTCTGGATCCGCCATCAACGAGGCCTCCGAAGAATCCCGACGTGAAGAAACACCACGAATCTGAAGGTAAAACAGGTTATAACTCTACTTTTCTAACTCCCCACAACCTCATTAACTCTCTGTTAAATTTTGGGCTCAAACCAACCCTTTTTGGCTTCTGTATAGCTAATTACTTTTGCTTCTGCCTTGTTACTTGTTTATCACGTTTCGTACATAATTCGACTCCAAACTGCGATCTTTCAATTACTAACATATTGTACATCTTTCAGGCTACACGTGCATAAATTTTGAGCCGAAAACACCTTCGGGAACCAAAAAACCCCTGTCCGTGGGTGGTCCGGGATCTCGGACCTATGGTCCGGGACCACGGACGGGTTGTCCGTGGCCACGGACACCCACGGACGGCGGCGGGATTTTAAAATTTTAAAAATTTAGGTTTTGCTAAAGTATGTCCGGGCCTACGGACGTCCTGTCCGTGGCCCCGGACTTTTCAAATTTTTGTTTTCTGTTTAATTCGACTTTTATTTTCACATAGGTTAACTAGGGTCCGTGGTTACGGACATTAGGTCCGTGGCTACGGACGGAAACAAAATTTGACCTAATTCTGCCTCCGAAACCCTAGTTTAGGTAATTTCAACTTTCACTTTTATTTTCAGTCAAAAAATGTTAAAAAACACAAAAAAAAACAGAAGCTCGCGCACTTAGGTTAAAACGACTCGTAATAAGCCGTAATTAAACCAAGTAGAGGAAAACGACCTAGGGGTAATGAAAGTAATTGAACCCTAAATAAGTCGAATACCAAGCCCCCCGAAAACCCAACCTTTCCTAATTTACCCTAGGTTAAAATTAGGTGGCGACTCATAATAGGTTCCAGTGAGCTAGCTTAGGTTTTAATAATTATTGTTATATGACATAGTTATTAATCTTAGGTTATAAGTGGACCTAAAACCCGGTTAGATCCTAATCAACTTTATCAACATAGGGTAGGGTTTAAAATCGAGGCTCACAGACTGGCGACTCTGCTGGGGATCAAACTTCTTAATTTTAACTTGTTTAATTTTAAGAAAGAGGGCTTAACTCGAAAATGTTTATTTATGGCTTTATTTCTTTGTTTGTTTACTTTTGTGCGCAATTTAAATTTCTGTACCTTTGCATCATATGAGAGCGAGGGTCCATGCAAACCGATTTCACCCCGGGACCCGTTTGAGGGTCCCCTGTCAGGGACTCACACCTTTTAGGTGATGTGAATAAGCGGGGGAAAAGAGGAGGATGTCGTCTAACCACATCCCCTTAATACCTGGGCTTTAGCCCCAAGCGTTTTCCTGGCAGTGCCCTTACCTAGCCCATTGTTTGGTCAGTCAAAGACCCGACCGTAGACGCACACCTTCAGGTGATGTGAAAAAAGTGGGGAAGCCCAAAGAGAATAGCGTGCAAGCCCTATTCCTTTGTGGCGACCGGGCCCAGCCCCAAGCACCTCTCCGGATCGATCCATACCCGAATTGGATAAGTGTCAAGTGAGGACATGTGGAATTTGTATGGGCCTTGTCTGCTTGTGTGATCGGCCCACTACCCAGCCTAGGAATTGATAGGAACTTTTCCTACATCAACTCAGCCCAACCTGAATTTACGGCTTTATTGTTTGCGGCCCAGAGGCCCTGTTTGGTTTGATATGTGAAACATTTGGGCTTCGGCCCAAAAGTTTAGACTTAGGTGATTTCTCTCTTTCGGCCCAATTTGAATTATCAATTTAGTTCCAGGCCCATGAAAAAAAAACAAATCCACCTAAAGCGATCCATAAAAATCCATCAGGCCTTTCCTTTTCGAGGCCCATTCTAGTCCAGAAAGACTTTTTCACTCAGGTTTTGACCACGATCCTGGACATGGGTATCATCTTCAGGCCCAATCATAATCACTCGGCCCAAATTCCAATTCACATCCAGAACATGGTTTAGAAATCACTTCGGCCCATGCGCTTTACTTCTAGCCCAAACACATTCTGGCCCAGGCGCCCAATTCTCAGAACATTCCGGCTCAAGAACCACGCTCTTCAAACATTTCAGCCTAGGCACCAGTTCACAGCTCATGAATCATTCCGGCCCATGTGCCTCCCTTCCAACTCATTTCGGGCCTCGGTGCCTACCCACAATATTCGACACATTCCAGCTCATATGCTTTTCTTGCAGCCCAAACAAGTTTTTACCTAAAACTTCTTCACGGTCAGAATTTTAGCTCAATCCACTTTTGTTTTCTAACAGATAAGCCCGAATCCCAAGTATGGCAGAGGAGGAAACCCAGTCAGCATGGAGGCCCAGCTTGCAGCCTTAGAGCAAAGGTACATGGCTGCCTTTGATGCCATGGAACAGAAACATAGGTCCACCACTAATGACATGGAGGCTAAGTATGTCACCATCATCGAAGAGCTGAAAAGCAAAATCAATTCCCTTGAGGTTGGTCATCAGGAAAACATTTCAGGAAAGATTGCTGACTCTGGGAACGAGCGTGACTACATCGAAGTTAACTCTGTTGAGGCCCAGGATGCACAAAGATATGTAGGGCAAGTCGTCCCGGACCGCCAACTAACTGCGGAATTAAGGAAGGCCCTGAAAAGGATCGAGCGCATGGAAAAAGCTAGCAAGCCAGCTGGTTTCGATTACTCTTCTATGGAATCGTACCCGAGGTTAATCTCCCTCTAAAGTTGAAGCTACCCACACTTGCTCTATACAAGGGTTCCTCAGACCCACAGGTCCATCTGGCGATGTTCGATAGGGAAATGTCCATCCTCAGGTTGAATGACATGCAGAAGGCCAAGGTTTTCGGCCGTTATCTCGATGAAATACCTCAACGTTGGTACTTGACTCAGAGGATGAACACCAAAACCTATGAAGAGGTTTGTGAGGCTTTCCTGCACCATTTCGAGTATGCTAAGAATCTTGAAGTCACCAGGTCCGACCTTGCCAGTACCCGGCAGGGAAACAGTGAATCAATGTCCGACTTCATCAAACGGTGGAGGATGAAAGCCGCTGCTATGCCTACAAAAATGGATGAACAAGAACAAATTCGAATGATTGTGGACAATATGCAGAGACAATACAACAATGAGCTGAGTTGCACATACTTCCCTAATTTCGACATGCTGATGGGACAGGTAAGGGTCATGGAAGAAAAGATTCACAAAGGCGAGCTGAAGCTGGGACAACCTAAAGCCCAGGGTGTGAGTATCGAGACCTTTAAGTCAGGACGGGCCAGAGTAGCTCAAGTTTCGTACCGAGGGAGCACCATACAAAAACCCAGTGCTGCAAAACAGAGCGTCAAGGCCTCACCCCGATCCAAGAGGTTCTCTGCACCGAGACAGTTTACCGACATTGGCCGGCCTCTCAGTCAAGCACTCGTGAAGCTACAAGAGCTAGACTTACTACAGCCTCTCACACCTAGTCCTGGGATCACCCAAGCCGGGGAACATCTCCATCAGTTCTGCCAGTTTCATCAACTACCAGGACACAGTACTGACGACTGCAGAGCATTGAAGCACAAGATCGAAGACCTTATCGAGCAAGGACTCCAGTTTGTTGAGTAGGCAAAAATCTAGCAGTGTTTTGTTTACTCATTTCAATTTTGTGGGAAGTTTATCACATTTCTCTTTTAATGAAGTTTAGATTTTAAAATTTCAGTTTTTTCGGCTTTTTCAGTTTGTAATCACAAAAATGATAATAAAAGAAATGTGTTCGTTCACCTTGCATCTTGCTCATGAAACGGTCATTTCTTGGCAACTGAACAAAACGACTTGTCTTTTGTTCTAAAAAGATGAACATGTCCAACCAAACACCATACTCACCCCAAAACATCCAAGCAACCCACGAAGCGGTTCAAGTCTACATTTGTCAAATTGTTGTTATAAACCCTGGATTAATACTGGGGGCAATCTGAGTTTAAGTTCGTCATCTTTCACCTTTCATTTAAATATGCGAACAAGTCTCAGAGTGAGAATTCACGAGAGTGACTTGAGCGGAAAAACCAAGAGTGAACGAGCGTGTCATTTTTATACGACTCCGGTGAGACCACATTCAAAGGTGAGGTAAACGGCATAACTCCGACCGAAGGAGATAATTTGTAAATTTACTCTTAGACCTGCGAAAAGTAACAACGAACGGATACACAACTATCAGGAATGACGAAGCACCTAGGTACAACACCACATAGCTAAAAGCTTGTAAACCCTGACATTAAACCCTAGGCACCCCCGCTGAGCCTTTCATATATCCCTTTTCGATGTTGCAAAGCTCCACAGAACAAGCCAGCCCGTGATGAATAACCAATCCGGTGACCAAAGGAAGCGAGGAGCCTAACTCTCAGATAACGTTTTCATCAGTCCAGAGAAGCAAAGCCGCTATTAGCATGACGAAGTGATCCGTAAATGGTCCCAAAGTAACATAGGATCCAAAGAGCTCACATCAAAATAGCTCTCAAAACTCAAAACCGGGAAACACAAGAACCCCGAAGGCAAAGTCAAGAAAGGATCAAACAAAGAGGCAAAACCGAAGTGCCTCGAAGAAATCCAAAAGATGAAAAGAGAAATGGTGTAAAGGACAACTTCAAAAGTCCAAGTCCAGAAGCTCGAAAACAACGTCAACATGAAGCAGTTAGACGACTTCAAGACAAGGAAGATGAATCTGAGAGAAGACGCAAGTTGCAGCTTTGGTCACCCACTTAAGCTCCACATACCTCAAATATCCCTCCATGGTCCCGTTGTCCTTCATCACACCCCGTGGCCACGTTATAAGCTTTAAAGACTTCCGACTTGATAGTTGTGTGTCCAATCACGTGAAAGTAACAGATCAAATGCGTAAATCCATCAAATATCGAACTCAATGGTCTAGAAGTTGTGACTGTAGGTGAGGAACGAGTGCAAGCACCAAACACGCCGAGTGTAGGTTAGGAAGCACCACATAAAAACATAAGCCCTGACCCTGTGAGAACGAGACTCGTTCGCACGTTTAATAAAAGAAAATACTGGGGGCAATCGATCGGAACGATCGATTGCCATGAACTCTAGCTCAGATTGTCTTAAGGGAAAAATACTGGGGGCAATTGTTGGTTCCAACAATTGCTATGACAACACCAATTGGAACCCAGAGCTCAAACATCACCACCACCATCACACACCACCGGCCCGCATAAGCCCTTACCTCCACATCAAACACCACAGGCCCACATAAGCCCTTACCTTTACATCATACACCATACCCCGTCGATGGCATGTTCATCTCCTAGGAGATAAATTACAAGTCCGAAGTCTATGGTCAGGAAATGATAATTTCGCTTTCCTTTAAACAGATTTATTCTTCAAACACTACCACGTTTGGCACCTCTTTCAACAATTTCTTGTTTTGGACAAATTTCCTACATACACTTTGATCGTATTTTGACATGCACATCCTCATTGCCACGTTTGGCACTTTCATAATCAACCTTCATCATGACCATTGCATTTATTCGTATGATGAGACACCTCGTCACAATTCAGGGATAAAGATTCTCAACCGAAGGTACAGATTCTTCAGGGATACAGATTCTCAGCCGAAGGTACAGATTCTCAACCGAAGGTACAGATTCTTCAGGGATACAGATTCTAAGCCGAAGGTACAGATTCTTCAGGGATACAGATTCTCAGCCGAAGGTACAGATTCTTCAGGGATACAGATTCTCAGCCGAAGGTACAGATTCTTCAGGGATACAGATTCTCAGCCGAAGGTACAGATTCTTCAGGGATACAGATTCTCAGCCGAAGGTACAGATTCTTCAGGGATACAGATTCTCAGCCGAAGGTACAGATTCTTCAGGGATACAGATTCTCAGCCGAAGGTACAGATTCTTCAGGGATACAGATTCTCAGCCGAAGGTACAGACTCTTCAGAGATGCAGATTCTCAGCCAAAGATTCAGATTCACCAGAGCAGCAGAACTCACCAGAGCAGCAGAACTCACCCGAATAGAAGAACTCGACCCAACACCAATTTCCAATCACTGATAGGTAGTCAACGCCTCAGAATAGCTTGACATCATATCATCCTTATAGGTAGTCGGCGCCTCAGAATAGTCTGACATTACTTCATTATTACCTTTAGGTGGTCGACGCCTTAGAACCGCTCGACACCCTTCCACTTTACTCATAGGTAGTCAGCGCCATAGAATAGCTCGACGCAACTTGTCGGATGGCACGTGTGGTCTTTTAAGATCCAAAACTTTGGGGTATCACTCAAGCATCAACTAGCCTTTTCATTTCCATTACAAAGTCTAGTTGACGGGGGGCAATCTGTTATACCCAAAATTTCAACCTCCCCGGAAGAGAGTCTCTACTAATAGGCTAGTAGCGAGGGTTCCCAGTTCGATCAGCACATTTCAGAGTACTAGGGACAGCTTAGTCATCTCCAGGGGCATTTTCGTAATTTTTCAAGGCTCCTAAGCCCCCTATAGGCTTTCTCTCTCCTCCAAATAAGGGTCAAATCAATTCAAAATGCTTTGAAATTTTAACCCATGATAGAGGATGACATCTGAAGCATAATGGCGTTGGAATTTTGATTTTTCGAATTTCCAATAATTTTCTAGCAATTTCTGATTGAATCTGACGAGAAATTGAATTTAAAAATATTCTAATATCCAAAAAATTCGATTCCACTTTAGAAAAATCAGAAATGTCATCCTTTACCCATGTGTGAAATTTCATAATCAAATTCCTTTTGGAAGCCCTTGAGCTAAAACGTCGGTAAATCTCGGTTTTTACCGGATTTTTCTATCTTTAAGGAAGCCTATATAAGTAACCTTATCCCATGATCAAATCAGACCCTCAAGAACCCTAGACTCTCAAAGAAGGCAGCCGTCTCTTGCTCTTCACGTTTTGAACCCCAGAGCCACGATCAAACACCGAAATCTCACCAAAATCAACACCAAAACACATTTTTCAACTCCCACAACATCATCCATCATCAAACCCTCACCAAAACAGCACCAAAACGTGAAGAACATCAAGAACAACAAGGAGTCAGAAGCTGGGTTCGAAGTTCTTCTGGATCCGCCATCAACGAGGCCTCCGAAGAATCCCGACGTGAAGAAACACCACGAATCTGAAGGTAAAACAGGTTATAACTCTACTTTTCTAACTCCCCACAACCTCATTAACTCTCTGTTAAATTTTGGGCTCAAACCAACCCTTTTTGGCTTCTGTATAGCTAATTACTTTTGCTTCTGCCTTGTTACTTGTTTATCACGTTTCGTACATAATTCGACTCCAAACTGCGATCTTTCAATTACTAACATATTGTACATCTTTCAGGCTATACGTGCATAAATTTTGAGCCGAAAACACCTTCGGGAACCACCATAAAACCCCTGTCCGTGGGTGGTCCGGATCTCGGACCTATGGTCCGGGACCACGGACGGGTTGTCCGTGGCCACGGACACCCAGGACGGCGGCGGGATTTTAAAATTTTAAAAATTTAGGTTTTGCTAAAGTATGTCCGGGCCTACGGATCCTGTCCGTGGCCCCGGACTTTTCAAATTTTTGTTTTCTGTTTAATTCGACTTTTATTTTCACATAGGTTAACTAGGGTCCATGGTTACGGACATTAGGTCCGTGGCTACGGACGGAAACAAAATTTGACCTAATTCTGCCTCCGAAACCCTAGTTTAGGTAATTTCAACTTTCACTTTTATTTTCAGTCAAAAAATGTTAAAAAACAAAAAAAAAACAGAAGCTCGCGCACTTAGGTTAAAACGACTCGTAATAAGCCGTAATTAAACCAAGTAGAGGAAAAGCGACCTAGGAAGGGTAATGAAAGTAATTTGAACCCTAAATAAGTCGAATACCAAGCCCCCGAACCCGAACTCTACCTTTCCTAATTTACCCTCGGTTAAAATTAGGTGGCGACTCATAATAGGTTCCAGTGAGCTAGCTTAGGTTTTAATAATTATTGTTATATGACATAGTTATTAATCTTAGGTTATAGGTGGACCTAAAACCCGGTTAGATCCTAATCAGCTTTAGTCAACATAGGGTAGGGTTTAAAATCGAGGCTCACACATTCGTATTTAGGATCGCATATATGTTTTATTCTTAGTTAGAAATATTGCTGCTAAGTACTAACCATCTTGCCAAAACTCTCTGATTTATCAGCCTGAATCAGAAAACTTTTAGGGATGTTGTTTGTTTAAAAAGAAACAACATAAAGTACATTATTTGCTATCTGAATTCACGCTTTTGCTTATGGATTACTATACAAATTACTAAGTTATATTTTAAAACAGTTGTGGGCTGATGATTGGTAGATTGCCGGGTTTTACCTTCTGTTTTGTTCACTTCTTGCTTCCACTTCTGATATATATCTTAAAACATTTAGCGATCTGCGTTAATAATACATTTTGATACCTGTTTTTATATTCCTCCAGCAAAGAGTAATGCTATCATTGCCTCAAATCCCTTGCCTTTGTTTAACAAATGCAGATATGATAAACGTTTGTCTATGACAGGCTTGATCCGAATCCTTCCTTGTGTTGAGCTACACTGCTTTAAATTACACAAAATTGAAATTGGTGTTAAAATCGGTTGTATTCTTTACTGCTGCTATGGTCACCTTAAAGCCAAAGTCATGTAGTCTTTAAACCTTGAGTTTCTGCTGATTAAGCTCTGAGGTAATAAGCAAGGATAGGCTTATCAACAGGACTATAGCAGTAACTCTTTTACCTATGGAAATACTTATCCGGCAACAGCAGTTTTGCTCTGTTTACATAACAGTAGAACATGAGTTGATCTGCTTATGAATCTTTCTTACTTATGATATTACTTACCTCTGATAGGAGCTGAAACTACTTTTGTTATGCTGCTTAAAGTAATGCTAGTATTGTTACATGTACACACTATCTAACCATAGATGTCCAACATATTATGAGATTGAAATCTGCGTATATTACTCATTACTCCAAGATTATGTATGGAATACAGCTGTTAACACACTGTACTTCTGTCAACTCTATAAAACTGTTGAAACTGCTTATTTAAAGGTTATTGATATTGAAGATTGATTTCAAAATTTACATGAGTAATGCCTCTGTTTACCGTTGTTATACGATATGAATTTTTCTGCATAAAATTGCATCTGTTCTTGTTTAATTCATGCTCAAACGATTATTGCTACTATAAATGGGTACTTATTAATCTAAATCTTATCATATTCCTGACTATGGATACATGCTGTTAAAGCCTAAAGATTGCAACATCTACGCCAAAGTTCCTGCTAATAATTATCCAGAAGATGCAACGATTCTGGAAACACTGCAAGAAAGTGTTGGATTTTCTATGAAGCTCTGGGCCAATAACAACAAGGGGTTAAGAAGTAAAAAACGGCACAAAGGCTGACATCAGCCCGGGTGCAAAATACTATACTCAAAGCGGTGTATCAGTTTCAAGCAGGCCCAGGACCTCAGCACAGAAGCTGTTTCATGGTTATATCACCAAACTGCTTGAATACTCCCAGCTACTGCAGTTTGCCCCTGTCACTTCGTTATCGACTACGCAGGGATTCTTGTGCAAGTATTCCAGGACAATCACTCATACTTCACACCAAAATTAGAAAGGGGCAGCTGTTAAACAGATGTACATTCAGCGTCACAGTCCGTCGTGGACATAGAATGCGGGCACTGCACCAAAACGGAGTCACAATTTACAAGGGAATACAAAGGGAAATCGGGAAGAAAAAAGGAAAACATCACCAAAGGTTCACCTCCTTCCAAGAATGTGTAGCATCGTAGCAGTAATGGGGTAGCAAAACAGCAAAAGTCCTGGGCAGGACAAACATTCAGGCCTGGGTACAACATCCATATCGGATACGGGGACTCCGACCCTTAGGCAACAAAAAATTGGATACCGGATGGTATCTCAATTCTACTCCGGTCAAGGGACCCTGCACCAAGTCTGGGCGACATACCATTGCGGAACCAGACAAAATTTCCAAGTTCACACCAATTTTTCTACAAACTACAACAATAATTATTCCTAAGCTACTGCTTGGAATGTTTTAATATCCGCAAGTGTCAGCAAAAATCAAGAGTATTATCAAAATTCATGGCGCTTTCATAGGCCCTCTGGTCGTCTCATTGAAGACGGATTACCAAGGCGCTTCCATAGGCCTTATGGTAAAAGTAACACCTACCCATGGACTTTCTGCAATAGAGTAGCATATCCATGGTGAAAAGTAACACCTACAGGCTATCATGCCTTGAAAGTAACACCTACAGGCTATCATGCTTTGAAAGTAACACCTACAGGCTATCATGCCTTGAAAGTAACACCTACAGGCTATCATGCCTTGAAAAGTAACACCTTGGGTTGAAAAGAAACCCGGCCATCGAGCCAACCAAAAAACCCATCTCTGGAACCATCAGGAGCTTTAGTCGCCTGTAATGGGTGAATCATTAGGTGTGGGACGCCACACCGTACCACGATCCAATACCTTCAAAAAAGAAACACTTTTAGAAGGGTATGATCATAAGTACCATCATTTGGCTACCACAAGCAAAGATGAGAAATATATATTAAAAGGAAGTACCATTCTTTGGCTAGCGCAAGCAAAGATGGGAAAATATATTATCTTCATTCTTCCTCTAAAGGGAAATATCATCCTTTGGCTAGTATGAGCAAGGATTGAATCATTATATTATCTTACCCTTCAAAAAGGGAATGGTTCTTATTAAAAGAACCATTGGTCTTCTTTATGAAGATCTTATTATGGACTTCTGGACTTCCGGATTTCGGCCTTCTTAAATAGTGTATATCAGAACATCAAGGGATCCATCCGTCAAGATATATTGTCTCAAATATTTATGTCCCATAATTTCCAATTTATCAGCAGTAAAAACGCTTGTGGGACTTTGACTGTATTAATTGTACTAGACTTTTTTGTAAGTTCATTTTTCTTTGTAAAGGTAAAAGAAAAAGAACTTGTGGGACTAGGAGATAGGAGAAAGGAAAGGTAGAAAGCATGTAAATTTTTATCTTCTTTTTTGTAAGTTCCACTTTTTAAAAGTGCCCAAAAGTAGAACTTGTGGGACTGATGAAGAGAGCAAAAATATGACGAGACAGAAGGGACAAGACGGTCCAGACCTTAGATCCCGGTTCAGGCCCCGGGCCCCCTTCAGGACCTTGTTCGGGCTCCAATCTAGGCACCAAGCACCAATCCGGGTCCTAGGCCTCATGGCCGAGTCCGGATCCCGGATCCCGCACTCTATGGCTGGGTCCCGGATCCCACACTCAGCACTCTACAACCAGGCACCACATCCCGCGTCTCGTATTCCGCATCCGGGCTTCATACCCCGTACCTCACACTACCACATGTACAAGGGTTAAGAGATAGACTTCACCCTAGAAAGTCTATAAATAGAGGGGGGCTCACGTGTAAGGACACACAACTCGAGAAGAGAGAGAAAACACTAGAAAGCTCTCTAAACATGTAATACTAAGGAAAGGAATAAAGATATTGTCAAGAAGTGGATGTAGGCCGGATCATTGGCCGAACCACTATAACTCTCGGTGTTCTTTTCATTTGTGAGATGAGAGGGACAAATTATACATTTTCAGGTGGTCCCACCACCATTTCAAGGTTGGAATGATGCTCAAAAGAGAGAGAAAAATAGAGCATTACAAATGGGGAAAATCGGCTACAAAAGAGAATGGTGGAAACATGAGTTTTTCATGGAAACTTTTACCTTAATGGAGAGAGGAGACTCCAAGCTACACATTGATGCCATTTTCTCTTCAAATGGGGAAACCCCATGGAGATGAACTTCCTCATTTTGATATTTTGAAAAGATAGGAAGGTAGAGCTTGGAGAGAGGAGCAAGAATATATACTTATTTTTGCATTTGGAGTTCAAATATTGGAGCTTGAGCATGGAGAAGAAGAGGGGCTGCCATGGATGGTTGGTGGAGCTCCAAAATTGCCAGCAACAATGGGGAGAAGGAGAGAGTAATCGGCTGGGAGAAAAGAAATGGGAGAGAGAAGAGAGAAATGAAAGGTGAGAGAGTAAGTGAGTTGCTTTTTACCTTTTTCCCTTTTTACTTTTTGACTCCTTTATTTGCTAGCTAGTTACATGTGTGTTGAGGAGTTATTGATCTAAAACAACCGGCCCCCCACATTAGTACTAGTTGGAGCGTTTTTTCGTCTTTTACAAAAAACACTCGTTAATTTACCCGGTTTTGGTACTATTCACTAACCGGGCCCGTTTTCCAGAATTTTCCCGTTTCTTTAATTTATTAGTTATAAATTCCATTAATGTTAATTATAGTTATTTAATGAACTATAATTTTTACGGGTTCGTTTGACCACTCAAAGTCACGTTTTCAAGTTTTCTCGAAAAACGTGCGCTAAAGCTCTATTAGCGTTTTAATTCATTATTTGGATCCGTTTTCTTCGGGATTCATTTCCATACACTAATTAGGCATAAATAAGCCTTAGGAATCCACATAATACTCTAACCAAGGTCTCGTACCTCCTATGGTTATATAACGCTTATTTAGTGTTTTTCGCTTTTTAAGTGTTTCCTCATTTCTTTTGGATTTAATTTACTTACCAAAATTACTTAGGCACTATTAGGCCCTTAAATACACATTAGAATTATTTTAATAACTATATTTAACTTCGGGGTATTTCAATAAGAGGATGGGAGGTTTGTTGCAACCTTTGGATGACCTAAAATGGAAGTGGGATTTAATTTCCATAGATTTAGTAATAGGATTACCACCGGTGAAGGGAGGAGTTAATCAGATTTGGGTGATTGTGGACCGACTTACCAATTCTGCTAGATTCATACCCATGAAGAACACTTGGTCGATAAAAGTAGGGAGTGAGGAACCCTATATACATGATCTAAATAAATTCAAAGGGAATGTACAACCTATACACAAAGTCTATTCAGAATTTGACAAGAGAGAAAAGAATTCTAGGGGAAAACCTATACATCAGTTCTAAAAGTCATTAAATGGGGGAGTTTGAGCTTAAAAACTTCTCCCGAATTCTTCTGCTTCGTCTTTGAGCTTCTGACTGGCAGCTCATTCATGTTTGGGCTTCTGATTGGCCGCCAGCTCATTCATGTTTGGGCTTTTGATTGGCCGCTTGTTCGTCTTCAAGATCTTGACCGGCTTCTTGCTCGTCTTCAGGTTCTTGACCGGATGCTCGTTCGTTTTAAGGCTCTTGCAGCGGAGCGGTACTGTGATCAAGCAAAGCGGGTTGGTGTTCTTCTGATTTTCAATAGTTTGAACTCGAATCAGTGTTGCTGATCTTCATGTTGCTCGACTCGGGTTGGTACGGCTCTGATTTTCGGTTCGAACCGCTGTTGTTGATCTTCATGTGCTCCACTTGCTCCGATGAGAGGAATGAAGGATGTTTTGAGAAAGGAAAGATGAATGATCGAGCATAAAAATCTTATGTGAAAATCCATCACTTTTGTGAAAACACGAAATGACTAGTACGCTCCACAGTAATGACCGCTGCTCTGAAGGTGGGCAGAACTTCAAAAATAGCGGGTCACAACATGGGAACTAAATCATTTATTTTGAAATACGCTTGTGGAAATCAACTTGAAAACTGTTTTCAAAAACGAGTTTGAGATAATATTCACGAAAAAAGTTGCTTGAAATTCATTTGTAAAAAGTAGGTTTTGAAATCTGTTTTTGAAAATGGCTTTTGAAATAAAATTTGTGAGAAGTAGTGTTTGAAAATCATTTGTAAACAGTAGATTTTTGAAATCTGGTCTTTGCAAACCATTTGACAAAGTTTATTTTCTGGAAGACTTTGATTGAAACCAATTTTGAAAACTGTTTTGGAAATAACAATTTTGAAAACATTAGAGATGAACGGCTTTGCAGATATTTCATTAGAGTGTTTGACATGATACGTTTTCTGATTTTTGCTCATTTTTGAAATGTGATCACACAGATGTAAGCGCAAAATAAAAAAATCATGGCTAATTTTATGTGGAGCTGAGTGTGAATGATTGGGATAATCACCTTCCAGGTCAATCAATGCTTCCATACCACTAGGGGAACCGTCGTTCCTTCACTATTCATCTCTCGGGATTTATCTCTGTTATGCCTTGTGGGGCACGTCATCAAGAAAGTCCGGAGTGCTTAAGTTCGCAAGGTCAGGATACCCGAAGTGATACCATCACACGAGCCACGGCCGAGGATTATCACAACATACTCACTTTTGGGAAACTTGGGGAAGTACTGCATGGGAACAGGTCTCCTTTCGTCCGCACGATAAGGTGTGTCTAAAGTCCAAATTATTCGCTGACTACGCTGTGTGCAAACAGGGAAAATGATATACTAAAAACTATGAAATTAAACCTAGAAATTAATAAATCAAAAAGCATGTCGGGTTGCAAAAATCCCAGTCACTATAGTATAGGAAATTAAGTAACCAGGTATCGAACCACGGGACTTGAATAAATAAGCCTAAGTCCTAAGAAAACTGGAAATTTATGGGGGTTGTGAATTGTTTTTGTAACTGAATTAAGAAAACGCAAATCAAAGTCTAAATGAACGATTAACGAAAGTAAATGTTAAAGTTGGTAAAGTGAACGGAACTCCAGGTTCGGGCTGTTCTTTGCTGGATAAATCTAGTAAAACCTACTATTCAATTATGAGAAACGGAAAGGCCAATTCTTAAGCTCTCTTCGATCCTAAATCTTAGTTAAAGGAAGAGCTCACCTATCAGAACATGTCAACTCTAATCTAGAAGTTGGCAAAACACATATAGGCGGATTACGTGCGAAGAATTATAAGCTTTTGCAGGAAAAATTATCTATCCGACTAATCTTTCCCCAAATCTCCAGGTTAATTCGAACTTCCTATTAATCACCTTATCTGATCCTAATAGGATTCGCAAAACAACTCTATAAATGCGCAAATTTAATAGAGAAGATGAATGATTAGCATTAACCTAGAAACAATCCATTACAATCCCATAGTCAAACTGCAGAAATCCTAACTAAATTGTATCCATCATGAACAACCCTACCCCAGAGTTAATCCCTCCTAGCCAGACATTACAAAGCAGCGAATGAATACAATCAAAAGAGAATTCATCTAAGGGAAGAAAAACCCTCGAATTGAATGATTATCCAGACTCAGAGACTGCCGGCGCAAGGTTGAAGACGATGGTCTGACTCCCTTCTGCCGATGCTCCTCAACGATGACGATGATGTGCTTGATGAATGTGGATGAAAGTGAAGCTGATGCTGATGGTGTGGATGAGTGGAAAGAGCGTTGTTTTCCAGCGTGAGAGTGTCGTGATGTAATGATATGTAATGATGATCCTCCTCTCCTCTGATTAGGTCACTTAAATAGAGTTTCTTCCTCTTTTTCCCTTCAAAACGCCACACTTCTGCTGAAATTTTAGTCGCGTCCGACATTGGTCTGACCTTCAATGTTCGGACATGCAGCGTAGATCAGACTTTCAACTTTTCTTCATTGTGATTCTCGAACCATGTCCGAACTTCAAAGTTCGGACCGAAGTTCGGACACTTCATCAGACACAGCACTCGAACTCTCGACCTACGTCCGAGCTTGGATGTTCGGACACAAGCTCGGACACACCTTCAAAACCTTCTAAATTCTTCGTTCTGACTCCAATTCGATCCCCGTTTGTTGCATCATCACCCTCGTGAGTTAATCTACTGTTTCCTTGGCTTTTCTCTGCATTTAACATACAAAAAGGTATCAAGTCTTAACAAACAACAAACCAAAGGAAAACGTAAGATAAGTGTGGAATATCATCAATGCGCGTATGAAAATTAAGCATTAAAGACCACTAAAACCATTCATATTTCACACTTATCAAACCTCCTCACACTTAACCTTTGCTTGTCCTCAAGCAAAGTAGAAGTAAGATATCTCAAAATGCCATAGTACCAAACCTTGGGATTGCACAAAATAAAAGGAAGTTAAGTCATAATAACAACCCAAGAATCGATCTACTCTTGACTGCATGTCTCTTAAATAATGAAGCACGCTTTTAAAACAAAAGATTATGAAGAAGTCAGATCACGAAGTCAAAACATAGAGTAACTCAGAACCTTTCAACCGTTTCTCTTCTCAAACCCGTGGATGACAAGGGGTGTGAAGTACTGCCATATTCCGCAGTACCTTTCAACACCACGTACTCATGATCTAATTAAAGGATTTGCAATAAACATACGACTTTAAAGAGCCTCCTTTTTTTTCCTTTTGCATATATATTAAATTTTTCGCGCAAATAATTCATCCCCCATACTTTTCTCTCCATCCTTGTAACGGTATTGGGTCTTTTATCCCAGATCAGACGATCTTAGGTAAATGGGTGATGAAGCACCCCAAGGACTTAATAACCGGATGGAAGAGGCCTGTTTTGGTTCAGAAAATAACTCAGATCAGAGGAGTACCTTGCCTTTATCCTTCATTCCAGACATTCTCATCATTCCCAAGGTTCCAGGTTAAACCAGTTTTGACTCCACAACTAACTTGCCCACAGACTTTTAACAAAATTCAGTCATTTCGAAAATATGAGAACACACAGCTTTGAGCAAACCAATCCTTAAAGTCATCACCGGACTCAACTCCACAACGAAAAATCCACCCAAGTATTCAACACATAGAAGCACTCCAAGGAACTTACCCCCATATAGCCCAAGACCAATCAAAAATTAGTGCACGATGCAAAATAAATGGCTGACACATTCAGAAAGATTTTCCTCTTCCTCACACTTAAGGATGAGCAATGTCCTCATTGGTCAGAAAATTAACACAAGAAAAAGATCTTACTAAATGTGTCAGACTCACAAGGGTGGAAGTGAAGATTTACAGAGTTATAAAATGTTAAAGCACAGGCCGAACACAAACAAAAGAAGAAAGGAAACTGAAGACTCCCCTGATTTCTTTTGTGATTGATTGAGGAAAAGATTCTTCCTCACACTTATTGTCCTGCTAGGGGAAATTGTTTCCTCACACTTGCTTCCAAGCAAGTGTCCGACATGGAATCATCACGGTAAAGCATACTTGCACAAAAAATAGCAAACAAAACAGAGAGGTATGGTGGAAGCATCGCATTAGTAATGATTAGTAGTCGGAGTTTAAGAGAAGAACAAACTAAAATCGAAATAAAGAAAAATACAACCCAATCAAAATAAAAGAACTAGGTCTAACACAACTGAAAGTAAAACCACAAAGAAGTCCAGATATGGCTTCTAAACAAAAGTAGCATCAACCAACAACATCATCACTATGGGGGCGGGTAATACGCCTGCCACTGCTGAAACTGAGAGAGCAGAGCCTCATAGTCGTCCTGAGAGCGGCGCGCCTGCTGCTGAAGAGTCTCGATCTCCGCCTGATAGCGACGATCCATCTCCATGAAACGGGACTCTAGCTGATCAAACTCATAGCGAGTGACATACTCGCTCCCAGGGGCTGGCAGTGCAGGAAATTCCTCTTCCTTTTCAGCTGCAGCAGTAGGAGCGGGCTCTGACGGACCCTCACCCGCATCTCGCTGACGCTTCTGTGGCCGTGAGGCAGCCTTCTTCCTCCATTCTCTCCCGTCAAACTCGAACCACATCTTCTTCAGGGCGCCAACATCAATAGGAGACCGCGCAGTATGCAGCCGCGCAGAAGGGATGGTGACCATCTGCCTCCGAAGTATGTGGCAGATCATGACCGATAGCCTAGCTTGTGTCGGTCCTTGTGCTCATAATGTACTGCAAATGTAAGAAGATCACCCACGGCAAGTAAGTAACCTCAGTAGCCCCAGCAAACGCCAGATTCAACACTGCCTGGAGAAGAAGGAAATCGGTGTGGTTTAGGTCTGAGCTCTATCGTGGGACAACATTCGCAGCCAGCAGTGCGAAGAGGACTCTCTCTTGGGGGTCCTGAAACAGATCAGCAGGGACGACCTGCTTTGATGGGTCATCTCCTCTGCGACGCCGTGGCCCTTGAACCATGAGTGGGGTGTAGTGGTTTAGGGCTGCTGCCTTGAAATCATGAGGGTTAAGGTGCTCAGGATGGTCAGGGGCAGGATAAGGAAGGTCCAAATAGCAAGCAATCTCTATCATGGAGACTGTTACTCTATCACCGTCAACAATAGATTTGATCTGCCCATCCTGGTAGATAGCATTCGCATAGAACATGCGCACCACTCTTTCAGAGTACGGGCCCCCCATATCCAGGATTTTGCCCCAACCAAATGGGGCCAATAATTCCCTCAGCCCCAGCTGGCACTCCAGCTCCGGCACCACACACCGTTTAGCAATAATATCCATATCCTTGGCAAACCACTCTCTGGCTGCGTCGTTTCTAAATTCATCCTGCTGAGCTCGACGACTTGAACTTGCGCCGGTTCTCCCAGCCCTCTTGGCACGGCCTGTAATTCTGCTCAACATCTGCTAATGCAAGGCAGCCAATGTCAAATAAAGGAAGGCAAGGAAATAGTTCTAAGTATGCACATAGTTATCCAAAATTCGACAGAGTCTCCCCTCAAAATTCATTATTCACCACAGCACATAGCAATCATTTTCTCATTCGCAAAGGTAATCTTCAACAAACAATGACCATAGAGACTTAACCAACAGACAATCGCAGTAGTTCAAACATATCCAGTCCTAGTCTCAGTCAACGGGACTAGTTCAGCCATGCAATATAAGACCCCAAATGGATAAATCTACATTATAAACACAATAACTCACAGCATAGCAGAATAGAAACCCCATACATGCGAATGAGTTTCAGCAAATTGTCCAATACACAGTAATAATTTGACTTGGTTCACCTCAACTTTCGAAATCTGTCAAAAACATAATAACGGAGGTAGAAAAGTGGAGAAATTACCTTGCTTGAGTTGAATGAGTGGTGAGGAGCAGGAAGAACAATGTAATCCGCAAGATTCGAACTCAAAAACCCCCTAAATTCGATAGTTAGGGTTCGAGTTCGAATAGGCTCAAAATCGGAACTATTTGGTGACTTCCTGGTCGATTGTGAGTTATAGAGTGGTACAGAATCAAAAAACGAGCAGATTGGTACCAAGAATGTCAGATTTGGTGAAGAAATGAGAGAGTTGTGATAGATTGAAGGAGAGGGGAGAAAGGGGGCGCTGCTGTTCTTCGCGGTGGGGAGTTAGGGATTGAGTTCAGAATGTGTCGACCGCACTCTTTAATTTCAAAATTATCGTGGTGTCTGAACTTCATAGTTCGGACAGAAGTTCGGACATACATACCTGGGCAACGCTTCGCATCGTGTCCGAACTTCGATGCTCGGACAGAAGTTCGGACATCGTGTTTCCTTTTGCCAAACTCTCGAATAGGTCCGAACTTCGATGTCCGGACAGAAGTTCAGACGTCTCGTTTTGTACAGGCTCCAATCTCTCGAACTGAGTCCGAACTTCGATGTACGGACCGAAGTTCGGACAACACCCAAAATGCACCAAATTATTTCTTTTTGAGCTCAAACCACTGTAACCAAAAGCATTAACCTAAAACAAAACTATAAACAACATAATAACACAGAATTAAAGTACCGAAAAACACTGGGTTGCCTCCCAGTCAGCTGCTCTTCTTTAATGTCTTTAGCTAGACAATTCCTACTTGATCAATCAGAGGAAGTGTGGTGGGAAGCTCTACAACAACCTACAGCAAATTCCTTCAACCTTCTCAATTCTTTCCGCATTCGCCAAGAGAATTTCTTCTTCATATTTGAACTCGTCTCTTGAGAAATCATCTTTGTTGTAGAACTGGATTCACTCTCAACAAAGAATATTGCCTGCATAGGAAAAAACTTATGATCAGTACCAAGATAACTTTTTAAACGAGCCCCATTTACCTTGAAGGTTTCACCAGCTATGTTCTCCAGCTCGTATGCTCCATAGGATGTAACTCCCGCTACTCTGAAGGGGCCTGTCCAATGTGATTTCAGCTTCCCAGGAAAGAGACGTAGCCTAGAGTTAAAGAGCAACACCATATCCCCCACTTTGAAGTCTCTCTTTTGAATCATTCGGTCGTGGAACCTTTTTGTGCGCTCTTTGTAAATCCTTGAGCTGTCGTATGCCTGTTCTCTTAGTTCTTCCAACTCAGAAAGCTGAAATCGCCTCTTCTCTCCAGCATCACGTAAATCAAAGTTGAGAGCTTTTAAAGCCCAATAAGCTCTGTGCTCTAGCTCAACTGGGAGATGACAAGCCTTCCCGTACACCAGCTTAAAAGGAGACATCCCAATGGGAGTCTTGAATGCAGTTCTATAAGCCCACAGAGCATCGTCAAGCTTGACAGACCAATCCTTCCTGGAGGAGTTGACTGTCTTCTGAAGAATCCATTTTAGCTCTCGGTTACTCACTTCTGCTTGCCCATTAGTTTGGGGATGATAAGGTAAGGCAACCTTATGAGTCACCCCGTACTTAGTCATCAGGGAATCAAAGGCCCTGTTGCAAAAGTGAGAACCACCATCACTGATGATAGCTCTTGGCACACCAAATCTAGTAAAGATGTTCTTCTTCAAGAATTTCACCACAGTTCTAGCATCAGCAGAAGGGCAGGGGATTGCTTCGACCCATTTGGAAACATAATCTACAGCAACGAGGATGTAGTGGTTTCCATGAGAAGAAGGGAATGGGCCAGTAAAGTCAATACCCCATACATCAAACAACTCAACTTCAAGGATTCCCTTCAGAGGCATCTCATGCCTTCTTGAAGTGTTCCCCATCCTCTGGCAGTTATCACAGTGAGCACATAAGCGGTGGACATCCTTGTGTAGAGTGGGCCAGTAGAAACCACACTCTAACACCTTAGCAGTTGTCCTAGTAGGACCGTGGTGACCACCTGCCTCTCGAGAATGGAAAAACTCAATCACACTGTTAACCTCTTCATCGGGGAGACACCTTCTGATTAAACCATCAGCACACACTCTGAAGAGATAGGGGTCCTCCCAAACGTAATGACGGGCTTCAGAAAGAAACTTCTTCCTCCGGTTGTAGCTTAGATCATGGGGAATCAAAACCAGATGCAAGATAGTTAGCCAGGTCAGCATACCATGGCGCTTTAACTTTCCCAATTACAAAGACTGTTTTGTCAGGAAAGAATTCATTTATGGGGACCCCGTCATCTGGAGTCTCAAGCCTAGACAAATGATCTACAACCCCATTCTGCTTCCCTTGCTTATCAACAACTTCCAAGTCGAACTCTTGGAGAAGCAAGATCCATCTCAGGAGTCTGGGCTTAGAATCATTCTTTTGGAATAGGTACTTCAAGGCAGAGTGATCAGTGTGAGCAATTACCTTACTTCCCAACAAATAGGGCCTGAACTTGTCAAGAGCAAACACCACCGCAAGTAGCTCCTTTTCAGTAGTGGTGTAATTCTTTTGAGCTTCTGATAGGGTCTTACTTGCATAAGTGATTACCCTCAAAATTTTATCCTTCCTCTGACAGAGCGCAGCACCAACAGTAAAGTCACTAGCATCTGTCATGACCTCAAAAGGTAGAGACCAATCAGGAGGAACCACAATAGGGGCAGATGACTTGATAGTTTGAAAGGCTTTCAAGCACTCCTCTGAGAACTAAAATTTTACATCTTTCTGCAGAAGATCAGACAAGGGCTTAGCAATTTTGGAGAAGTCCTGGATGAACCTTCTATAGAACCCTGTGTGACCCAGAAAAGATCTAACACCCCTGACTGAAGTGGGAGGAGGTAACCCCTCAATGACCTCCACCTTCGCCTTGTCCACCTGAATACCATCTTTGGAGACCCTGTGTCCAAGCACTATACCCTCATGTACCATGAAATGGCACTTCTCCAATTCAAAACCAGGTGGGTCTCCTCGCATCTGCCTAGTATCTGATCCAGTTGATCAAGACATACATCAAAACTTTGGCCATATACAGAGAAGTCGTCCATGAAGACTTCTATGCTTTTCTCAATAAACTCATTAAAAATCGCCATCATACATCGCTAAGATGTGCTGGGCGTTGCAAAGACCAAATGGCATCCTCCTATATGCAAAAGTACCATAAGGGCAGGTGAAGGTGGTCTTCTCCTGATCCTCTGGCGCAATGGGAATCTGAAAATAACCGCTGTACCCATCAAGGAAGCAGTAGAACTCTTGCCCAGCTAGCCGCTCCAACATTTGATCAATAAACGGTAGCGGGAAGTGGTCCTTCCTTGTGGCTTCGTTCAAATGCCAGTAATCGATGCACATCCTCCAGCCAGTGGTTTGTCTTTGGGGCAACAATTCACCTTTCTCATTGGGCACTGCCACTATTCCCCCTTTCTTGGGAACAACTTGCACAGGAGAAACCCAGCGGCTATCAGAGATGGGACAAATGATGCCTGCATCCAAGAGCTTCAAAACCTCAGCTTTCACTACTTCCTTCAGGTTTGGGTTTAATCTCCTCTAGGGCTGCCTCACTGGCTTGATACTATCTTCTATGTAAATTCGATGGGTGCAGAACCCTGGATTAATCCCTCTAATATCTGCCACTGACCACCCCAAAGCTCCCTTGTGCCTTCTTAACACTTCCAGAAGTCTGTTTTCCTGCGAAACAGACAAAGATGAAGAAATAATAACAGGCAGGGTGCTACCCTCTGCCAAGAAAGCATATTTAAGATTTGAAGGGAGATTTTTGAGTTCAAGAGTAGGGGGCTTCTCTATTGAAGGAACGAGCCTCTGAGTAGGCCTGTCCAGTGGCTCCACAGGAGGAGCATAAGGACGAAAGTAGGTTCGTCCCTGATTAAGCTGTTGGACAATAGTAGCTACCTCAGTGCTCTCCTTATCATCCTCAATCGAGTGGCATAATACCTGCTCTAGCAAATCAGAATCCTCAAGCAAGAAAGAAGAGTCATCAGTATTTTTAGCGACAAAAGCATCATAATCATCAGAACAATCAACATCAACTGAAAGCAACATGAGAAGAAGCATTTGTTCTCATCATCTTAGTGATATCAAAACTAAGTTCCTCATTATTAAACTTAAGGGTGATCTTTCCTTTGTCAACATCAATGACAGTTTTGGCGGTTCGCAGGAACGGTCTACCCAAAATCAACGACACTTCAACATCCTCATCCATATCAAGAATGACAAATCAACAGGAAGAAGAAGTTACCAACACCTACCACAACATTCTCAAGCATACCACGAGGTTTGATTGAGGAACGATCAGCTAATTGCAAATTAAAATTAATTGGAACAAGCTCACCAACATGAAGCTTCTTAAACATTGAATATGGCATCAAATTTATACTCGCTCCAAGGTCGTAGAGTCCAAACCCACAGTCCATGTCTCCAATGGTGCAAGGGATGTTGGGCTGCCCTGGATCTCCACACTTTGGAGGAAGCTTCTGCTGGATGGCTGCAGAGCACGTCTCTGTCAGCTGAACGATCTCACTTTCCTTGAACTTTCGCTTGTTAGAAATCAAATCCTTCACAAAGCGAGCATAATTGGGCATCTGCTTGATAGCATCAATCAAGGGGATATTAATAGTAAGCTTCGAAAACACACTCAAAAATTTCCCAAATTGATCATCAAGCTCTTTTTCTTTTAATCTATTAGGGAAAGGAAGTTCCCTAGGAACCACCTTACCCCTGGAATTTCTAGCAATCAAAGTATGAGAAGGGGAAGAGATAGGAGCCTGGGTCTCCTCAACAACTACCTCAGGAGGGGCTGGGGGCCCTGACGGTGCACTAGTGCTAGAAGAAGGAAGACCGGTCTCTTCGCCAGCTTGGTCCTCAGCCACTTGATCTTTATTTATCAGCTGCTTCCCACTTCTTAAGGTAACTGCTGCCACCTCTTCAGAATCTGAACAGTCCTCCACTACCACGGCTTCTGAGACCGACACTGCCTTCAACTGTTCCTTAGGATTGGGGTCTGGTTGGGAAGGCAGTGATCCAGCAGGTCTCTGCTGTAGGAGATAATGAGTCAACTAAGTCATCGTTCCCTGCATCTCCACCATGGCGTTCTCGAGTTTTTGCTGACCAGCTGCCAGATTCTGATTTATTACTGTTTGCTGCTCTTGAGAAGTCATCAGCTTATCCATCATTTCCTTAAGATTCGCATTGTTTGAGCTTAGTGATGGTTGCTGAGCTTGAGACTGCTGTGGCCTAAACTGACTGTACTGAGGCCTAACAAAGCCGGGTGGTCCTCCCTGATTCGCCCTCTAAGGCTGAATCTGATGTGAGTTGAGGGCGTTATTTGGATTTCCGTACCTCAGGTTTGGATGCTGATTCTGCATCCAAGGCTGCCTATTGTACTGACCAATTGCATGCGCCTCCTCGGTCTGCCTCATCTCAGCAACCATTGGGCAGTCCTCGTACTCATGGCTGTCTCCACACTGAGAACAGCAGACCTCACTGGAACCAGTAGACACCTTCTTGACAGCTTGCACAGATGTCTGTCCCATAGTGAGCTGCTCGAGCATCTTCGCCATGTTACCCACTATGGTACTTAAATGGGCCTGCTCAACAGCAATTTGCTCCATCATGGGTCGGGAGTCCGAGAGGAAGTCTGACCAACTGTGAAAACTCTTCCACCACTATTGCTCCACTGGCGGAGCTCCTCGCAGTAGGACTCCATAGCCGACATAAACTCTTTTCCGCTTTTGGCAAGCAGATTTCCACCCAGTGCAGCTCTGACCTCACCTCTATGCTCATCTCTTAGCCCTTGGAAGAACCCCTGGGCCAAAGATGTTATGGTCTGACCGTGATGAGGGCACTGGCGGAGCAGCTCCTTGAATCTATCCCAGGCTTCGCAGACTGTCTCACTTCCGGACTGTCTGAAGGCGGTCAGGTCAGCGATCATCTGTCTGGTCCTGGATATGGGGATGTACTTCTCGTAAAACCTTTCCGTCATCAGCTCCCAGGTAGTGATGATACCTGGTGGTAGACGATGGAACCACTTTGATGCTTCCCCTGAGAGACTGTGCTGGAATAAACACAGCCGAGCATACTCCTCTAGCCCTTGAGACATCCCTAACGAATCCAGATGAACTAGGAAACGATGGACATGGTCGAGCGCATCAGCTGGGTCTGCGCCTGAAAAGGTCCCTGCAAGATGATTCCTGACAGCATTTGTTTGATGGCTTGGTTTTAGTTTTTTGCCATTCTGCTGTTAACTCTGCTGTGAGGTTTGGTAGAGTCACAGGTCCTCTTCTAGGAGCGGCGGGCGGGCGATTTATTCTTCCCAATGTGGCTTGCTCATTATTTGTTGGTCCGTTAGCAGCCATGGTGAAGGTAAGTGCTCTTCTTGCCCTACGAGCTGTACGGTTGATCTCTGGAGCGAGTGGGCCCATTAGCCTACAAACTAGACTTACCTGTTGAGCTTGGGAGAGTGCACAATGTGTTCCACATATCTCAACTAAAGCAGTATGTGCCTCACCCATCACATATTTTAGAGCCCGAGACACTCGAGTTAGACCCTACGCTTAAATATGAGAAGACCCCAGTTCGTATTTTAGACTCCAAGACAAGAGAGTTAGAGGACTCCATGCGAGACAAGTATCAAGAACTTATCCTTTAGTGTGTGTATACTTGTGGGGGTACGTGGGCGTAACCCTTTTTAAGGGGGGTATATCACCACATGTGACTTGCATATTTGCAGTCTAGATAATGTATGTGTATGCAGAGCATACTGGTTTTGGTTATTTGTGTTTGGTTGTTGTGCATGTGTGCACTTGATTGAATGGTTATTGATGTGTCCTATGTGACACTTAAATGATTATTGTTGTGTTCTATGTAACACTTGGATGGTTATAGAAGTACAATTATTTACAGTATCTATCAGAATATTTATGTTATATTACATTGATTGTCATGAGCAAAGGTTATGCGTATATACGAGTTGCATACGCTCGGATGACTGATGAAATGTACTCAGGAATGTAAGAATACAGTGAATAGGTATGAGGAACTTGATTCCACAGGTTGAGTAAGAAGAAGTTGTGACTTCGGGATGAAGTCCTTTTAAGGGGGGTATACTGAAATACCCCTAACTATTAAATAATTAAATAATGAGAAATAAGTACTATTTAGGGGATTATGAAACCCTAAGAAAATATATTAACACCTAGGCGTTAAAGACGCACCGAAACTCCTTAAGGTCAACAACGTGCGCTAAGCCGGACCTAAAGCTAACTATGTTATATAAACTATAAAAATCATACCAAGTCAATTAAGGATCATTATATGACCTTTAAAACATAGGACCTCAGCTAGAATAGAGTACAAATGAAAAGTGCCCAAGAGAGTCAACACACCTCCCTTAAGGCCCGAAAAGCCTCGGAAACACCCGTAAATGCTTTATAAGATGGAATAGGCCATTACACTTCATTCCAACTGCACCATAACACTTTGTTAAACATTTAAGATGAATTCCTCACGCTAAATTCTCAATTAAACGCAAAGTGCTTGGAGGTACCCGTTGGGGGCCCCATAAACCCCCGGGAATGCCCCGGAGAGGTACCGAAGTGGCACGAACTCCTATATAATTCATTCTTAGAGTTCCTACTATCATTATTCATTATTATAAAGAGAATGCTCGAGCTACTTTTTCAAAAATACACAAAGTGCTCAGGAGAAATTCTTAACGCTCCTGTTTTGCCCGGGAGAGTCCCGGTAGCCCGGGAATTGTGTCATGAGTTGATATAACCCATATAACTCAATGTAACACCTTAATATATCACTATTGACCATAAAAAATGTTTATAAACACTTGGAACTCGTAGCGACAACTTATTTTCCAGAATATCCTTAGAGAACAAAAACGCACTCTCGGATGCCATAGAAACGCGTTCTACGCTATTACCTTGAAGTTTTGAGGAGCCACGAGTTAGGAATCTTAAATGGGGATGAATCGACCATCTAAATCAATCAAAGCCAGTGCTGAAATCATAGCACAAGTAGGGCAGAAATTGTGATAAAAAAGTACTATAAAATCAGCATTTTACCTTAGAAACTTTCATCTTATACCTTGGTATAAATGTACCAAATAAATTTTGTGACTTATAAAATGTTACAATATGATCCTAATGTAATATAATGTGACAAAGACCAAGTTAAAATCAGTTCCACATGGCTACCAAAGTGGCCGATTTTTGTAGTCTAAAAAACAAGATTTTTGGCTTTAAAATGTCATGTGGGATGATGCCTCACCCTTCCATCTTCTGAGTAACATAATAGCAAGGGAATAATAGTCCTAGATACCACCATTTCCGAAAACCTGCACAAGAAAGACAAGGTGATTAACTTTTGTAAAGTAATGGAATTAAATAAGTAAACTAGATCTAGCTTTATACATGGAAAATAAACAAATTAATCAGCCCATTCCTAGCATCTATTACCGTGTGATACAGCAAGGAGGAACAAGTTTGATTGCTGTATAATAGTCAAAATAAGACATCTACTTAATTAAGCATGATTCCATGTCTAATATAAACTAAACTAAGTGGCTACCTACAACCCTTATTGTCGTAAGTCTACAAGGGAATCAAGACCAAATCAACATATTAAATGCCAAAGAAATACCTTGCCTAACTTCCTAATATTCTAGGCTTGTTAAGCACCCATTAACTCTTCTTCATGTAGCCGAAAGTGTGCTGCTAATGGAGACTTTTGGAGCCAAAATTTGAAGTAAAAAAAAACAAAAGCAAATTCATAAAATAATGCCATGAGACATAACAATTATTTCCCACTTAATTCATTCCTTTCCTTTCTCTTAATACCATACGTAACCTAGCCATTCTTTTTGCACATTCCTTGGCCGAATTGGTAAGGCTTCTTTCTCTCTTTTCTTTCTTCCTTAGTCATCTTCTTCTTGTGAGCTTCAAGCTCCATTGATGGAGATTTAACCTTAAACTCCATTTTTGTGTCAAATTTCTAGCAACTTCCATCAAGTATTGAAGCAAAATTCATCCTAGTTCTAAGGCAAGAATTCGGCTACATAGGAACACCAAGGGAGTCACCTTGATTCAACAACAACTCAAGGAGCAAACAAGATCAAGTTAAGGTATATTTCTTGTTTGAAAATCCTAGTAAAAACCTAAGCTCAAGTCTGAAAATTATAGCTTCTAAATCAATGTTCTCTTCATCATTTCATGAAGGAAACTTGGATCTCCAATCATCCTAAGGTGTACCGAAATTCCTTGACAAACTACCTAAGGTAAACTCTTATAAACTACTCCAAATCTTACCTAGAAATCCTTGTTAGAAGTTTAAAACTTGGATCTCCTAAATCTATGTATAGAGGCTGAAAATTCTACACCAAGATACCATTGGAGGAGCTTGGAATTCAAGAGGAAATCAAGTACAAGAATCACCTTGATTTAAGGAGTAAGTTTCTATAATTAAATCTATTAAGTTTAAGTTTGATTTAAGCTTCAAACTTTAGTACAAACTTATGTACATCCCTTAATAAAATTAGAACCGAAAACTATAGGTTATATTACCAAGGAAATAATTTATAACATACAAGGTAAGATTATTACCTTAAGATATAATTTTTGGGTAACAAAAATCAAATATGATGCATATATATATATTCAAGCCAAATTGTCTAGGAGTTAAATGCTTAATTTTGAGCTTATAATCATCCTAAGTCATTAACATAATTTTTAGAAGTGTTATATGGCTTATATGCATTTATATATACTTATTATAAGATATAAATCAAGTTTTAGAACCATATGGTAAAGTATTATTAAAACCGAGAATTAAATGTTTTACTTAGTGATTTTTGAAGAATATAAGTATATTAGCTTATATTATAAATTTTAGGAATATTAAAAATAGCTACAAGTATTTAAATGGCTAATTTATTAAGTTATGTGGCTAAATTGTAAATTTTGGAAAGTATAGTGTACTATATGGTATTGCTGAGAGTTAAAGGGTTTATTGACATAATTATGATATAATATAAGGTAGGAATTAATATTATGAATTTTGGTTAAAATAAACAAGTGTTTAAGTGTTAAAATAACATTTTATAAAGTTTTGGGGCTATTTTGTAATTTCTGGAAACTATAGTGTAAAACCAAATTACATATGATTTTCTAGGTATATTAAAGTATTAATTATGAAATTAGGCTTTGGTCAAGGTGTTGACCAAAAACATTGGGTTAAAATGATTTATGACATAAAATATTAAGTTTATAAAAGTTATGGGGTGAATATGTAATTTATAAAAGTTTATATGTAAAACCGATTTGGATATGGGGCGAAATCATGAATTGTAGAAATATATGGGTCATTTCGGTATTTAAGGAAATTAAATATTAAAGCTATAGTTTATGAGTTAATATGTAACTTATATAAAGTTTTGGGGTTAAATTGTAAATATAAGAAACTATGTGTTGAAACCGAAAGTATATGTGGCTATATGGTAATTATTTGCGAAAGTTAATGTGTTCAATATATAAATACCGAATTTATAAGGTTGGTTTTGTGATTTAATAAAGTAAGGAGTTTAAACTAAGAAATATAATGTATTTTGGGGTATAATGTAAAGTTTATAAAATAATGGTGGTTATAATGAAAATAACCAAATTGTATTAATATATACAATAAGTGGAAACAATTATGAGTATATAGTTAAAGAGACGGAGATATGCTATAAGGTAGAAATTCATTATCACATGTAGTTACTACATAAAATAACGAACTGTTAAACTACCTCGAACCACTGTTTAATAACAGGGAGAAATAAAGAACATATGGGGATAGCATACTACGAGTATTAGTTCTGTATCAACAGTACTGTAATAGTTAGTGCTAGTTGTATTAACGTTACCCGGTATTTGCATGTACGTATAACAGCGTTACGGGGAGAAACTACTAAGCGTGAACTGTCAAGCTAGCAATTTTCACGGTGAACGGTATGTTAATTGTGTGGTCTGAATGTCCTAAGGATTTTCCTGAGGTCCAGACGTTGTGTGTTTAATTGCTAAGAGCGATATCTGTGATTTATGTATATGAACTTGTATACTGTATTGCTCGACACCACTGCGTTTTATTTTACGCGAACGTCTTATGACTAGAAGTTTATACATCTAAACTCGAACAAGACTAGATGACCTTTAGGTATTATAAGAACCTAACTGACGGTCAATTGTCATAGTCTTAACTCAAGGATTGGATCTTGTGTCATTGATTAAAGGGCTAACTTATAAAGAGAGGAATCCAGTTAGTTTCGACTATCTGGTTGCGCAGCGTGATCACTACGAGGGACTACTATCAAGAGTCACTCAAGGGAATCACTACTAGAAAAAAGAGGTTTACCTACGACCGATTCCGTAGGTAATCCGTAGGTAAATAAGATTACCGACGGAATACCGACTAATTTTTCCCTTAAAAGTCCGTCGGCAATAGAATGGTCGGTAATTAAATTACCGACGAAAATATGTGTCCGTCGGTAATTTACCAACGGATTACCTACAGAAATCACGGACACAGTTACCGACGGATTACCTACGGAATTGTCCATAGGTAAATTACCTACGGAAATTCCGTCGGTAAACCGATGTCACGTCATCACCTCCGAGTCATACACAGATCCGTCAGCATTCCGTAGGTAAATTTTACCTACGGATTACCTACAAAATTTATCATTTTGTAAGATATTCCGTAGGTAATCCGTAGGTATTTTAAATGAGGGAATTAAAAAAAAATCAAATTCTTTTTGGTTTTTCAGTATTATATATATAGGTAATCAGTATCCTTGAGAACCAATTTGAGTAAATGTTTAATTTTATTTACCATATATAATATACAAAAACGAAGTATGTATAATTAGAATACACATATAGGATTATGTATAACTCTCGATTACTTGGGTTTAACAAGTCGAACACTGACTAAAAATCAGTTTCCTTCCTAACAGAAAGGACTACGTATTGTATGACTTTACTTGTGTAACTACAAAGATAGAAAACTTATGTATTTACATTGCAATTTGAAAGCTAAAAAATTTGTTTAGTTCTGTGGTGGCTTTTCTGCATCGGACAATAACTTGGGCTGCTGCCATCTTGCGATTCAACCCCTGCACCACATACATAGATGTTAGTAGGTGTAGATATTTTTTATTTTTCTTGATAGTAAGGATTGAACAAGGGCATAAGGAGTTTAACAGAAGAAGAAAAACAAGGGGCTTGAGTGGAGACAACATTATACCAGTTCTTGACGTAAATCCCAAAAGTTGTGTAGCAGCAGGATAGCATATGAAAGATATGGAATTGGCATCTAAAGGCTTGTTCACTGTTACCATTTTCAATCTTGGCTTCAAAGATGGAGATCTGGTTCAGACCAACATCACGCCCTTGATGAACTGGTACGATGAGAACAGCTGAAGATGAACCAGGTGCAGCTGAGAACCAGGTGTGTTTATTTCATGTATCCTAACCGAAAGTTTTTATTAATTAGTTATAAAGCTAGCATATCCTAGTTATAACAATGGCACGCAGTAAACTAGGTAGGTCGTCTAACAAATACTATACTCGTTATTATCTGATGCGGCAGTAATATGAAGGTGCGGCAGGAAACAAGATTTCTCATGCACAAACACATCCGACACCAGGAACAGATACTATCAATGGTAGACAAGGACATTATAGAGAAGCCTGATCTTTTTTTTTTAGGAACTTCTCTCCTGTAGCCATTAAAATTTGACAGTATGCAGCCATCAAGAACATAGCTTCAAGTTTCTGGGGTGGGAGATGCTTTACGGTGACATTCAAAGACAAACAGGATAGACAAAAGAACACAATGGATATTTCCTATATGAAGGCTACATGCTGGATAAAGCAGCAAGAATCCTTGAACAATCTAATCCAGCTCGATCCATCAACTTTTCCAATTGACAGAGCACAATATTCAACACAAACTAGATGATATGCAACACCATTAGAATTTGGCAGATTCTCAAATGACATAGAAAAGCTTAAAAAAACACTTCTTTTCTCAATGCACGTACTTAAACCAATGATAGGTACCATGTCATCTTTAAGGTCTGGATGAGGATAACTACTTTTCTAAATACTATTTAGTATACAGAAGCAAAATATACCATGGAAAATTAGCTGAAATATATTACTGCATACAACAGCTTAATAACGGGCAGTACTAATGTTCAGAAGTGGAAAATCAAGCAACAACTAGATTGGAAATCTGGTTAGATGATAAAAAATGCTGAAATTTTTATTTGTGTAGTTTAGAAGATAACTGCTGAATCAGTTTAATAACCCAGCACCAATGATCCTCAACTTTTGGAGAAACAACAGCATAATATATATATTATATATATATATATATATTATTGCTTGCTGTTTGGTCTTTTATAGATATTGTTTAGTATACCATAATATACTTGCTTCTTTATATAAATGAAAGCTCAAATTTCGATTAATAAAAACAAAACCGTCATCTGTCTTAATTCAAAAGAGTAGTCCCTATTGCCTTGGGTTATTTCAAAGTTAAAACTTTATCAAAACACTCAACTAAGAAACTAAAACAGTTGGGAGAAGTTGGAAGTCAGATTAAAGAACAAGGAGAGAAACAGAAGAGAAGATATAGTTTTGTGCTTTCAATTTTACATTTTTTCTCTTCTGAAAACTTGAGTTCTGTATGACTCCGCTACAGAGAGTTATAAGAGTTGTAATGGTTTGTTCAAGAGCTTAAAACTGTATTAAAACACATAACTAAGTAACTAAACAGGTTTGGAAAATAGGAGATAAGTTAGATAACAGAACAAACAACGAAAAAGAAAACTCATCAGTTTCATGTTTTTGTTTCTTTCCAGTTAGCATTTGGGTGTTTCTGTAACATTAACATATTGTTGTGGGTCTGTCTCGAAGTTAAAACCCTGAGTGAAACACTTAACTAAGTGGAAGCAATTCGTGAAGGAAATGGAAGTCAGATCAGAGAGCAAGAAGTGATAACAGTATTGTTTTGCTCCTCCACTAGTATGATTGGTCAATAATACAATCAAACGAAATATTACTCACAAGCATGATTCATTGTTTGCTATAAAGAATTCTATGGGTTTAATTTAGATAAGTTCCAAGAGAAGAAAATAAAACTGACGATTGCTCTCGAATAACCAGAGAGAAGGATAACTTGGTAGCTAGTATGATGCTAGCTAGTTGTACAGAGGGAGGAGAAGAGATCAAACTCAGACCTGTTTGTGCCAGCAACTAGCAAAAGGGACCTTCGCAGCCTGGTAATGGTCTCTAAGCCGGACAAGTATTCTGTCATATTGTGATGTACAGTTGATTAGGCGGTTAATACAAACACAAAAGCAGGCTCGCATAATACAACACAAAAAAAATGTTCATTGTAAAAAAAGTTGTAATACTAATTAACTACACTCATAAAGAACATGAATTGATGTTTAAATTAGATGATATTTTCTGTTTTGTTTGTAATCTGAACTTACTTTCAAGAGACTAGTGGATTATATCAGCGACGATGGAGAGGAGGAAGGGATTAGTTCAGTGGATGAGTTCAGAAAGCAAATCCATATTAATAATAGGTCATAATTGGTAATAACTGCTAACTAAACTCAAAGAAACAAATTTGTTCATTGTTTTTAGAGAACTTGTGGAAATTCTAATCTAAGTAGAGAATTTAAGCCTAAAGTTACTAGACTCAAACAAGAAAGAGACCTAAACTAAGTTGCCAAATCAGTTTGTTCATAATCTACTCCTTTCTTTGAGACACTTAGTTGAAAAACAAGGAAAATGATAGCTTTCAAAACTTAGAGAGATAAACTTATGATGGCCAGAGATATAAGATTTTACAATGAAAAGTCCTAGTTAAAAAATTAATGAAGCATGAGTTTAGAATAGATCATATTTACTGTTTTGTTGTATTCTGAACTTACTTTGCAATAACCATCCTTGACGAGGTACATAAAGGCTGAACAATGACTTCTTTTGAACAAACCATCAAGCGTATACTGATGGCCATATATTATATATTTTTTTATTTGAAACTGAGTACAACTGAAAGGATAATTTGGAGCTTCTTCATATGTGAAAGGAATCGAGACATTGCTATGTGCTAGCTCAAAACAAAACAGATGAAGAAAAGTATATTTCTGATTGTTATTTGATATATGCAGCATGGGCACGTTTATTTGGGAGTGCAGAAAACAAGTAATTTAAGTAAACAGACATAACATAGTGTTCTGCTGCCACATTCTCCCACCCATTGGAGCTGGAGCTTCTTGTATCCCCACAAACCATTCATCAGATAGAGAAAAGCACACAACAACGGAAACAGAAACCAATATAATCTGCACCCAGACATGCGGGGTTGATTTAAACACTTGACACAATAGTAGTGCGGTTGTTGAATTAGAAGGAGCAGAATATGCAGCGTTGGATCATCTATCTAGGCAGATGAACCAGCTGTCTATTTCCATGGAAGATGATGAGCAAGATGGACATGTCTGCCCAAGTTCATGGGATGAAACCAATAGTAAAACTGAAGCATTATGGAAAAACAAATAAAAAAAATAAAGATGGGGAATGAGAGGGGTGTAGTAGTAGTGTTTGTAGTGGGTCTAGCATTGATGGTTTCGCAAAGAGCCGCGGGTGCTGGTGAACCATTTGATACAAACTATAGAGTTATCTATGGAGCACAACATGTTAACCGCATCAATAATGGTGATATAATGGAGTTTTGGATGGACCAATCTATAGGTTTTAGAATTTTATTGATTCTTAATTTCCACCTTTCGGTTGTAAAATTGTTACTAAGACTTTTGTAGTGTTGATTGAAGTAATAATTTTATCGAATAAAAAAGAACCCAATGTGAATCATCCTATCCTTCAGTTAGCATGCCGATTTATCTAACATCAATTCAATTGAGAACTCCTCCTACATCTTAGCATTGAAGAGAGAAACCAGATAATCTTTTCATATTAGGACACAACCTGGTCATTTTAATCAAATATGGAGTATTTTTGCATCTAGCTAGCCAAATGACATTAGAAGAAAAATTGGTTTAATATCATCTAAACCCAATTCTAACACGACAACCACTTCCCAATCTCACAATCAAGCAATCACAAATTGACACTCCCGTCACCTAACTACACAATATACATAGCAAAACAGACCACATGACTTTTCCATAACCTAATAGAATATCAGTATACTACAACAAGAGGCAATTCTCTACAAAACCTGACCATTCTAGCTCTACCAGTGAGCTTGATTCAACAAGCTATGATCCAGGTCACCGATTGATGTATACCATTATAATATTCATCGAGAAACCAAAATCCTAATTATCCAACTACTGACAAAACAGAACCCTAAGTGGCGAGCTTGTTTCAATAGGTCACGAGCTTGTCAATTGGCAGGAAAACCATGAACTTAAACAGAACCCTAAGTGATAGAAAAATTAAAAATTGTCTAATTTTGTAGTTTCCAGTGAATAAGATAAGGTCTGAGTAAATTACCGGTTTCAGCACCTCCGCGATTTCAGAAGCTCTTCTTTTTTATGTACCCAGCGCGAGAGAGAAACAACAGATTTGGAGTTCTTCAATCGATGCCCAGCGCCCGAGAAGGAAGGAGCTATTCAATTGATCAGAAGAGTGAGAGATTCTCATGAGTTCTTCAATCGATGCCCAGTGCCGGAGGAAGAAAGGGCTGGGTTCGATAGTTTTAACGAGAACGACGGAGTTCGAGATAGAAAATTGGAGAAAGCAGACGCGAAGGAAGAAAGGGCAGGGTTCGATAGCAAAAGAGAATCTCTGGAGTAGTTCAATTGGTTGACGTACTTTGCGAGAGATGGAGTTATTCGATGGAAGAAATTCTGCAAGATAGAAAGAGGAGAAAAAGCAACTGCTGAGGAAGGAAAGACTGAGCTGCGTTTAATTAGTCTTAACAAGCTTACCGACGGACTCACCCGTCGGTATCCACATAAACAAAACGATTTGAGCTCATAAGCTTACCGATGGAACGGTCCGTCGGCAACTTTAGTAAGAAAACGACAACGTTTGAATGTATAAGAACGTTCGCATGTTGTAAATAGAGCACTAATTACCGACGGAATAATCCGTAGGTAATTACCAACGGAATAATCCGTAGGTAATCATATTACAAAAACGACAACGTTTAAATTACAAAGAACTCTCTTCCACGGCATATATATAAGCCCTATTTACCGTCGGAAACAATCCGTAGGTAATTACCGATGAAACAATCCGTCGGTAATCATGTTATATATACGACAACATTTGAATAAATAAGAACGCATGATGTGTATAGAGCACTAATTACCGACGGAATAATCCGTAGGTAATTACCGACGGAAAAATTCGTAGGTAATTTGATGCCAATTTTACGCGCCATTACCAGCCAGGTCTCCCGCACTTTTCCCTTCAGATTTACCTACGGAAAATTCCGTCGGTAAATTTGTCATAGGAATTCCGTCGGTATTTTGTAGGTAACTACTTAACCAAAGGTTAGCATTATAAACCGTAGGTATTCCGTCGGTAATTACCTACGAAAATTATTCCGTAGGTAATTTCCGTAGGTAAACTACTGTTTTCTAGTAGTGAATCCATCATCCACATTCGATGATGGCAGAGGGCACTACTGTTGGTGCAGGCTTCGGCCGAATTGGTCGCCTTCAAGGCAAATAAAACATCCAGGACCACAGGGTCAGCTGGCAACGGTTCCATTGGAACCTAGGGGACTATTGTCCATTAACAAGTTATTAAGGGTTGTCCTAACATGACGCCCGAGGTGGAAATTAATTGGAAGGTTTAAATGGTTGGTTAAAAAGGATAAGGGCCATGAGGCCAACTAACAAGTACGATTAATTAATACGCGTATCTTGTTTGGTATTGGTTACTGATTGTTGGTTATGGATTACTGGTTATTGTTTATTGGTTATTGATTATTGGTATTGGTTATGTGATAATATTGTTGGATGAATTGTTATGTGTCTATTTAAACATTTACAGTTGTTATTATTGTAAACCGTTACAGCATGAATGAATCTAATATCAAGATGGCTAAACGACTTAAGGGATCCAAAATGATTTAAGACTACATTTAGCATATCAGCATATAGTTTGCTGAGCCCTTCAATGGGTCAAACATTTCAGGTTATTGAGAAGAGACATGAAGCCGGAGTGCAGGACGCTGGGTAGTTGATGTATTTTTAATGAAGTACTCTTTTAGTCTTATTATGTACTGTATTATGGAGTTTTGTTGTATTGGGATTAGTTGCTCATTTGTTGGTTTGGATTTGGGTTGTAACTTTAAGATTGCTCAGTATCTGGTCATCACAGCGGTTGGGAGTTGAAGTTGATTGAAGGAGTAAGGTTGCCTTGTTACTCACATGGGTGGGTAACGGCGTGTAACACCAACGGTAGTTAGTTTTATTTTCCGCTGCGAATTATATTTCTATTATGCTACGACTTGCGATTATATTACAGGATTAGGATTAGGGGTGTTACAATCCTTGTTCCTTGTTCGCAGACACAGCAAATGAGTATGTAGAGTGTGTTCTGTCTATGAAGAGTAGTAACGTAGAGCTTGTATGTTCTAGACGCCGGCTGGCTTGTTGAGCATGAAGAGAGGATCACATATGCTCTGGTTCACCAATGGGTAGCAAAATACCGTGAGGGAAATGAATGAAGGAGAGGGGGTATATTTCCTGTTCTTAGAGAAGAGAATGATGAGACATTACATGTATGTCGTGGTTTTTTTTTTGGTTTTGGAGACTGAAGATCGAGAGAGGATTGAAGAGTGGTGGCGGTTGTGTTGCTGATCCCCAGGGTTTTGAGTCTTGAGGTTGTATTTATAAGTAAATGGTAGGTTTGACATTTGGACTTGTTGGATTTAGAAGACAAATAGTGTGGAGCTAAAAAAAAGAGACTCACAGACCATGGGTTTCAAACCCCATATCATCCACCACCATAGTTCATGCGCCCACCACTTAAGCTAATAGCTTATCTCAACATAAAGATGTGGGAAATAATAAACAAGTTGTATCTAAATCTGGATAAGTTCCCCTAAAATGCCAATATCTTTAAACCAAGTTTGGACTGAAGCTGAAGATATTTTGCACATAACCTTGAATTGTTTTCTTCTGCACAATCATGAAGTTATGGAATGTAAATAAAAACAAAAACATCATGAAGTATAAACAAAATAAAAGTGATAAGTACATTAAATAATGAAATAGTACTAAAATAACGGAGGTAAAAATATGAGTGAATGTAAAAAAAGAGACTGAATTAGATACATACGAGTAGCGAAAAATGAGATAGGATGAACAAATAACAAAAATAAAATAGTAGAAATTTTAATCGAACTATCGACAAAAGAAATACACTAATACAAACGATAATAGTAAGAAACACATCAAATGATAGAAATGACGATGGCTATGATGATGATAAAAATAAAAATAAATGCTAGAACATAATTAAAAGTAGCACTGGCTAAGATAAAGTTTATAACTAACAAATGAAAATGAATGAAAAAAATAATAGGTAAACAAATAAGTGATAAAATAGAACATATACAAAAATAATAAGACAAGTGAATAAGGATGGGTTAGAACCGGATTGTCGTTGGAAATTCACTTTCGGCAAATTGTATTTTTTTCTGAAAGATTTTGAAAATTGATTTGAGAAGTTTGTCAAAGAACAATGGTTTCATTTTCGCATGCACGTTAGTACGTTTTGAAAAAGAAAGGCGACGACCCCTCTCATTTTATTTATTGTTTCAGAATTTGCTTCATGGGGTGAGAATTTTTGGTGTCTACAGTAATGTCAGCCGAATTTTAATCAAATAATTAACCTGAATTAGACCCATGACCTGAAAAAACCAAACAAACCAAAGGGTCACCCGAACCGAAAGTTACTTGACCTGAAGTCACCCTAGTCGAAAGTCAACCAAACCGAAGTTACTTGACCCAAAGTCACCCTAGTCGAAAGTCAACCAAGCCGAAAGTCACCTAAACCGATTTAAACCGATCCGAAATTTTAACAAACCAAACTCAACCCGAACAAACCGAATTCACCCGACTTGATCCAACCCGAACAAAAAATTGGACGATTTGAACTTAACCCGAACCGAACCCGAACCTGAATCAATTGACCCGAACCGACACCTCTTCCACCTAATATGAATTAATTCTATGATGGAACATCATGGGTTATTAAACCTTACTACACTATTTAGATATTTTACATAATTTTCTCTTATTTTCCCCATAATATTTGGTAAATTATGTCTACAAATCTAGTTTTATAAAATTATTTTATCTCAAATATCAAAGTTCTAAAACATGAAGAAGAAAAACAAATAGAACAATTGTAATAAGACTCCTACTCAAAATATGTAGGTGGTGGGGAGTGTGTGGACAAGGCAGTTCCATTTGTACATTTTTAGTATAATTTGTACTGCTGACATATAATCTTTATGTCAAAGGAGACAAATTGGATACTACTGTAGTAGAAGTGTGGAAGATCGGTATATATGTATGGATAGGTTAAATGATAGAATACGTACGTTAGTTAGCAGAGCCGCGCCCACCACACTAGTGTACGATCATCAGTACCTAACATTCTTTTCCCAACCATCAGTCAGCAAATTGTTCTCGCGCGTATATTAGAAAGAATGAATGCACTACTTGAAGTCTCTCTCGGTCTGATTTGTTTTTGCACTACTACTATAGAGAAAAGCAACTTTTTGAGGAGTAGTAACTGAGTGACGGAATGACAGACTTTAATTTATTGCACTATCCATAAAGCTTGGTTTACAAGCTTTATAATTAATCTTACTATAGTTAAGTAATAAAATTTTGATAAGTGTATCATGATTATTGTGCAATAAATATCTATTTGACATGTGGCAGTGAGAGAAATGTAAAATGACATTAATCTCCAACAAGCTCTCAAACGAACAGACCCTATTTAAGGACAAGCTTAAAACTGTTGGCAGTCATGACCCCTAGTTTCATCTGACATCTCAAATCGATATTAATACGTGTCCCGGTACCGCAAAAATCGATATTATGGATACGTGATCATTTCTTTCTGCCGACGGCCTAGAAAGTTTTCAAATCGAAGTCCTAACTTCTTTCTCACCAAATAATAGATCGATTAAATTTCGTCTTGTCTGTCACCGTATTCTTTTAGGTAGCGTTCTGCATGTTCAAATGAGGTTTTAGATTTCTTTCTTTTTTTTTTTTCGGCTAGAAGAGTATAAATGTCTGAATAAATATCAGTATAAATATCAACATAAATGACAGTATAAATGTCCATAACAAATGTTACTTTTTTATTTCCGTGCTTTCACTTCTGTTTCTTTACTCACTTCATAATACAATTATTGTAACTATTGATTTTTTAAAAAAAAGACATTTTTATCAGTTAATTTATTTGTTACAAATTACATAATATTTCAAATAATTTATAAAAAAATAGTATTACTTCTTTAACCAAATCAAAAATATCACATAAATAATTCAAATCTACAATATATTATTTATATTACAACAAAGATTAATAAAATTAAAAAACCAATAAAAATAGTAAAAACCTATGTGAAATACCACATACTATCATTTTTGACATATGTGGATAATGTTGCACTGTTGGGAACTCCACTAAACGAGTTTTCATAGCTCATTCAAATAAGCTATAATTCCCTAATCAATTTTAGTAGCAATTGTATACCAACTTGATTCTTTTGATAATAATCCCAAAAGCTATACACATGCACCAGCCGATTCATTTTGATTCCTCTCATAATAACCCCAAAGACTAACCTTCCGGACGGGAATTAATCAACCATTATATAGTAAAGAAAACATTAATTATGATCTCCACTTTTGATTGTATTTTGTGTTGAAATGAGGGTGGGAATAAACCACTATATTATATCGACAACATAATATGACATTATATATGGATATCGACAACATGGTGTGTGATGTAGCAGTGGCATGTCACTATAAAAAGCTGAACGCACCAGTAGAACGAACGCACAAACAGCGGACTCAGAAATTTTGTTTGGGGGTAAAATTTTTTTGACACTTTCATTCTTTAAAATTTTATAATATGTTGTATTTTTACAAAATTTATAAGAACATTTGACAAATTTTCAAAATTTTCAGGGCAAGTGCCCCCTGCCCCTCCCCTGCGTCCGCCACTGCGCACAAAGATACTAACCACTCCTACTCTATAATAAATTTAGGTAAATCCAATTATAATTCAAGTAGATCCAGTTTAGAGTTCACGAAAATTCAATTAATTAAATACGTAAATAAAACTCATGTAATCGTTACCAGAGAAAAAAAAAACAAAGCCAAAAAGGATTCATAGGCAACCCGCCAACCCGGCCCGTATGATCAAATCAGACACTTCTTTGCAATGTGGCGCGGGCTGGTGATCTCTTCATCTGTCTCTCGTATGTTCGCTCACACTATATCTATTTCTTCTAACACCACTCACTCATCCTCCGCATATATAAATCCGTCGCCACGCCAGTGAGCGTGAGGTTGTGCTTCCTTTTCTTAAAAGATCATCACAGTTACAAATTCATTACCCGTTAATTTCTCTCTTTCCATCGTTCCACTATTATCAAATACTATCAAACACCTATCGCATATTAAACATTTTATTATGGTGAGAGTAATAAACGGTGACAACGACGACGAGCAGCACCTTTACCAATCACTGATCGAACGAGATGTCCGGACAACATCACTCGAGAATGGCCGACAGGTAGAGAACGAGGACGAGGTAGGCCTACTCGTCGGATCAAAAGACGGAGAATCAGAAACTGAAGAGAAAGAGAAACTTGGGAAGAAGTTATGGATTGAATCAAAGAAGCTATGGCAGGTAGCGGGTCCGTCAATATTCAGTCGTATTGCTGGCTTCTCAATGAACGTTGTAACTGCTGCATTTGCTGGTCATTTAGGTGACCTCGAACTTGCCGCCCTCTCCATAGCTAACACCGTTATCGTCGGTTTCAACTTCGGTCTCCTGGTACTATAACCTTTCATTTTCTCGCTTGATGATGGTTCTATAATATTTTACTATCTTTCGTTTATTTAGTTGTTTCACTTAATTTGGCTTAATATAGTAAGTAAGTAATTAATTTCGTCCTTAATTCAAACTTGTATCTTGTGGTGTGCATGTTTTCCAGTAAAGCATGTCATTCAGAGTATTGTTTTTGTTTTCACGCATAAATTGGAGAGGATGTATATAACTAAGGATGAGGGACTTCACATTACAAATTATGTTTAATTAAAAAAAACGTATTATTCTTATTTTTTTTACATTGCAAATTATATTTAATTGAAAAAACTATAAACAAAATAATAAGAGTAAGAGTTCAAAGTGGAACAAAAATTAATGAAAACAACTTACATTTTACAAATAATAAGATGTTTCTTATAAGTAGTTTTTAAATTTCTTTTTTTTTTTATTGTTTTTCTTAAGTCTTCACTTATTTTATTACTCGTATTATAAATTAAACAGGATGATTGTCCTACGTTATTTCTAAAGCAATTTCTAAAAAATATTTATGTAAACGTCAGTGGTAATAAGATAGATATCAAACTTTTTACGGCTCACTTTCGTTACTTTCCTCCTCCCTGTCTATCATCATTTATTTCGATAGTAAGTTGTAATATCGTGTAACCCATAAAGCAAACTGGGAGGTTGGAGTATCCAAATTCTTCACGAGAAGTGACCAGGAGGTTAAACCAATCAAGTTGTATTTATATAAATTAAAAAAAAAAAAAGTATACCTAAAAAGGCCGGGGTCATCAAAATAATCACCATCACTAATAAAGTTGTATTTATATATTTACATTAGTTGAGATAATAAGTTCGATTAGGTTCTTAAGGTCACACAAGGCTCACGTGAGAGAGATACATCTGCAATTAATTACAAGTAATTTTTTTGATAAGTGGGATAGCCGGACTTGACAATTAATTATAAGCAATTTGATATTCGTATACCACAATCTGAATCTCTCTGCAGCACACTACTAATTTTGTCTCTGCCAACTGCCATGTCATGCATGCGCCTGCTGTACTGACTATTGTATTCATTATTCATCTTTTACTAACTTATGCAATAATTCCAATCAGCTGGGTATGGCAAGTGCATTAGAAACACTTTGCGGTCAAGCATTCGGAGCAAAACAACACCACATGCTAGGTGTTTACATGCAGAGATCATTCATAGTACTATTCCTCTGCTGTTTCATACTCCTCCCGTTCTACATCTTCGCAACCCCACTTCTTCATTTGATCGGCGAGAGTGATTCGGTGGCGGATCTCTCCGGTACGGTTGCGATCTGGTTGATCCCATTGCATTTCAGCTTCGCGTTCGTTTTTCCGTTACAGAGGTTTCTTCAGAGTCAATTGAGAACCGCGGCTGTCGCGTGGGTTTCGTTTGGAGCATTTATGGTGCACTGTGGGATGAGCTGGGTGTTGGTGTATACGGTTGATTGGGGATTATTTGGGTTGTGTTTGGCTTTGAATTTATCGTGGTGGATTATGGCGGTGGGGATGATGGGGTATGTTGTGTTTGGTGGATGTGAGGATACGTGGAAGGGATTCTCGTGTCAAGCGTTTGTTGGGCTTTGGGAGTTCCTTAAACTCTCTGCGGCGTCCGGGGTGATGCTCTGGTAGGTACTACTAGTATTTAATTACTTGACTGGAAAATGGAAAGTGTCTCTCTGAGTGATGATAGGATATGCATGAAGAGAAAGGGAGTATGGAGGGTATGGTCGTCATTTGAACTGACTGACTGACTTTTATTTTGTTTGTATTTGTGGTGGTGGTTGCAGCCTGGAGAACTGGTACTATCGGATATTGGTGTTGATGACTGGTGGATTGGAAAATGCTGAGATTGCGGTGGATGCACTCTCTGTGTGGTATGCATGCATATCTTTCACATTTTAACTCAACTTTTTTTTTTTTTTCCATTTTTAGGAGGGGAAATAACTTAGTTACTGACGGACTAACAGACAAACTAGGATGTATGGTATATATGGCGCCACAAAAGAAAACATGCAATGCAATAGTAGACAAAAGTCTGTATATCTTCCGATAGAATAGCTAGCTATAACAGGAAATTTGCATACTTTATGGTTGGTTAGCATAGCAGTGCGATAGCCGTTGCAGTGTAGAGGTATCAATGCACTAACTATATATGCAGTACTGCTGCAGCAGGACGTTTTTCATTAATGTCCAATAACCGACCTTTCACGTGAAGTGGGCGCTATTGAATATGTAACGGTGTTAATTGATTGATGAGTATACTATTACTAGTACTAATTGTTGTGGCCATTTTGCGTGCAGCATGACAATTAATGGATGGGAGATGATGATCCCTTTAGCCTTCTTTGCCGCCACCGGGTCTGTTTCTTCTTGCCATTGCCATTTACTCGTTTGTTTTTATTAGAAAGATAACTATTGTACTTAAAAGTGAAGTGAATAAACTGAAGTGGACTTAGCCCAGATTTTAATTAATCAAGTTGGGTTTTAAGTCGAACCCAGTTGATTGGCTGGATATGAATTCCGTTAATTGACAAGAAGACGTGCACAAATCTCATATATGGTTTAATTTGTTAATGTTATGTATAAAAATGTGCAGAGTGAGAGTAGCGAACGAACTGGGAGCAGGTAATGCAAAAGCAGCTAAATTCGCAACAAAAGTAGCAGTTACAACATCGACGATAATAGGCATCTTCTTCACTGCAATTGTCACTATCTTCAGTGATAAGATTGCACTTATATTCACAACCAGCAGCGACGTGCTTGCTGAAGTTGATAAGCTTGCTTGGCTTCTTGGTGTCACCATTCTTCTCAATAGCGTACAACCAGTGCTTTCAGGTCTTACTATTATTATTATTATTATTATTATTATTATTATTATTTTGTACACTTAATAATTAATGATGCTTTAATTTAGGCGATATATAGATTGTCATTTTAATTGACTCCACTTTAATTTAATTAATACAGGTGTGGCAGTGGGTTCGGGGTGGCAATCATGGGTTGCCTACATAAACCTAGGCTGTTATTACTTAGTTGGTCTTCCTCTTGGAATAATCATGGGCTGGGTGTTCAACACAAGTGTTATGGTAATTTCATTACCTATGAAAATGATTTAACTAACATTAATTAATCCATCTCAATCAAGTAACTTAATCTAGTATTATTGACAGGGTATCTGGGCGGGAATGATATTTGGGGGCACAGCACTACAGACCATTATTCTGGCGATCATCACAGTACGGTGCGACTGGCAAAGAGAGGTAAATAAACTAATAAACAATGGAGGAGTTCTGGTTCCATAAACATAATTGTACGTAACTATTATTTATTAATGTATATATGCAGGCTGATAAGGCTCGACAACGTGTAGAAAGATACTCCACATAAAACAAAACGCATGCAGAGGGGTAATTAATTAATTAACATACCTCATGCGCAGAGGGAGGTTATGTTAGGGAAGGCTGCGTAGCATATGCACGGCAAACTCAAAGGTTTGTACATGTTTTATTTTGCAGCTAGAATTATACTACCAAGAGTTATCCCAAGAATTAACTATCTATATATTATGATTACTATATCCCTGAGCTGCTCATCTTTTCATCTCCTTTGATGTGATTGTGATAAATTTAATACTTTGGTCAACCATACTTATGAACTGGAACCTAACTTCAATTTTTTTTTAAAAAAAAAGTTGTTACTCGCAGGTCTTCAATTTATCCCTTGAAGCCTTCTTCAACTCTTTTGGCTCTAGTCTAGCACAGGCAAGGAACTCTTTAATTTGAGAGTGATTTTTCGACAACATGTATCGTTGTATGTAGTAGTACTATAACATACACTATATATAACGGATTTCGAAATCGAGATAATCTCTCCCGCCAAACGTATGGGCAGATAATTAAAGGACACAATTTTCCAATTACTTGTACCCTTGGATGGTAACTATATATATTTTTGGGCAGAAGCCAAAGCCATAAAGAAGGAAAAATAAAACACAACACAATATTGCCTGAATGTCTGACTATTCTTTCTTTTTTTAAACCATACCTTCCATTGATATCATATAGAGATATAACCTTGAAACAAGTTTAACCCAAAATAAGGCAATAAAGGCTTAGGCAAATTACCAATTACAACCTGATCCCAATGGGACATTACACAAGTAGCTTGGAAGCCTCACAATTATCACCAAACCGAAAGAAAAACCTTATACAAGACCAGGCCACAAAATACTAGGACACTAAACATAAGACCTAGGAAGTAGAGATTAAAATAACAAAATAGTCAAGACCAACTTATAAATATCGTGGGCAAACAAAAGAGTAAAAAAATGCTTATCTTGCAAATACTTCCCATGAGATCTACTTAATCAAGCCAAATCCTAAAAATTTAAACTAAACAAGAACAATTTCTTCATAACATCTTCGTCAATTCACCTATGCCGCCAACCAATAACTTCAAAACCTCCAAGGAGTCCTTCAGCGAAAAGAAACTCGACATGCATGGGTGTCGTCGAAGAAAGCCATACTCAATCAAGCAAAATATGCAATTTGGTGAAGCCGAAAGTACTTCATACCCACATGCAAACCCAAAACCTTCATAGAAGGGGCGAAAGGACTCCATCATAAGAGGAATAGGATATAAAGCTTAAGGCAAGATGAAAAATTGAGATACGGAGCTAGAAGACAAAACACTATTCACAAAGGATAACGAAATCAAAACGAAACATAAATTAGAAGGAAAAAGAGAGTTGTAACACCCCATCTCGATCCAATCGTGGTTATCACAAACTTATCACCATATATACAAACACTGCAGCGGATTCAAATACATACCAGGACCTTGCCACGGTCTAATTAACAGAATATACCGAACATTAGTACTTACAAGTCTTAACCAAATACATATCATTCTTACAATCCCCTCACATCCTATACAACTTACTAACTCACAATGCCATACGAGTGTACATGCACAACTCGTAGGCCACACTTAACCCGTAACACGTGTACCACATCTTACTCTCGTGACGGCCGCCTTCTGACGTTCACCTGTGTAGTAAAAACATCCCCCAAAGGGGGTCAGCAAAAATGCTGGTATGATCCTCTCATGGCCCCCAAGCTAACGTGGCTACGACGACTAATTGTCGATAGCATGGAGGTTGATTAGATGCACAACGTAATAGAAAGTGCAATAAACAACAATCCAAATATGAACAATCAAAGTTCAAACACAATGAACGACTTAAATGCGTTCCCTTAATTAGAGAGTTAATTATTTAACTCCTTAGGTAATGTTTCCTCTTAATCTCAATCCAACCTTATCTTACCTCAATCTTAGTCTTATCTAAGTCTTAGAAAACAACCATCCTTTAAATAGGAATGGATGTAGCTTATCTCAGTCTTATATTACAAACCGTTCTTTAAATAAAAATGGTTGTATCTCATCTCAAACCTTATCTCATATATGCCAACCGTTCTCTCATTAGAACTGGTTAACCCTTAGTTCGTTGTTTATTTTCGTAGGGCTTGGTTAACCCTAGCCAGCAGCAGGACACTTACCGGCAATAAACAACATTCTTAAATTGTTGGGGATGTAGGCTAGATCCCCCCACGCCATCTTAATGCCTCCTACCTTGGACTGGATGTCCAATGTAGCCGAGCCGGCAACCGACCCTAGGCAACAAGTCCGAAGACAAGTCCTTAAGCGGAAGTCGGATCTGCTTTAGATACCGACCCCCTTTTCCTTAGCATGCATGACCGGAGTCAGTCCCGGGTTCCTCACTCCCCCCAAGTACCAGTTAGTAGAAGTCTCAAGACCATGTTTGTTGGTTAAACCTCTTTCAGTTTTTAACAAACTAATATTAGGAAGTGTTCCTTAGTCTCACTCGATTCCTTACTAAACGTTAGTTAGTAGGTTCTCACGGTAAGTTGTGTTAGTTTTCAAACATCACACAACAATACAATAAACATAATGTTCCGGTTTGCATGCTTTATCTTGTTTAGTGGGCACACAAAAACAAATAGCACACAAGCCGAGGGACACCTCGTTAGCAAGCAGGTCACAAGAAGACTGTACCGTTCACCGTTGGTCGTTTGGTTGCTTACTCTCCTCCGGAGTCCACATTCTCAAATCCTAAAACATCCATTCAGTTTTAGGTTATTAATTGCTTATACATCACTTAACTTATTTAACTTACTTAACCCTTAATGATCCCCACCTAACACCCCTTAAGTTTTACAACTTAATCTTACAAACTTAACCTTAAGCACTTAAAGCTTTAAACTTAACTTAATCCCTTAGGTCTTTATATTCCTAATCATCACCGCCCTCTTAATGGGGTACCATTAATACCACTAAACTCTCTTAGGGTTTCTTTTTTTTTAATCTTAAGGGTCGACCGACCCACCGACCGACCCAACCCCTGGGTCGGTCCATTCCAGTAATTTCTGGTTCGAACAATTCCCTCAGACCGACCCACGACCGACCCAAGCCTTATGGGTCGGTCCATTACAGAAATTTTCCCGTCTTCTAAAATTCACCCGACCGACCCAAAACCCTATGGGTCGGTCCATTCCAGAGTTATTCCGGCTGGCTAGAATCAGCCCGACCGACCCAGAATTGGGTCGGCCCACTACAGATTTTCCTCTTTATTTGCTCTTTCAATACCAAACTCTTCCATAAGTTCCCCCCTTAACAGTTTGACCACTTCATAAACATCATTTTTCCATGTTCAGTTCATTTTCCAAAACTTCCTCAAGTCATCTTGTATATCCATGCACAAATTCCTCTCTTTTCCATTTGTTACTCATCAACCTAAACTCATGAACTTACCTATACATTTCCTCCCATCTTCTTAACACCTTAACATTGTTCTTCATTTACCTTGTCCATGCTACACCCTCCTTAGACATTTCCATCTCCTTTTCCTAATTCACTCACCATTCTCATGATCATACCCTCTCATACATTCTTAGTCTTTTTCCTTGACAATTTACAACATTCCCTTGCAATTCTCTCTTCCATCACCCAAGTCCACTCATTACCATCCACTAGAACCTTATTAATCCACTATTAGTATCTTCACCACTTACACAAGCTACCAAGACCTCTCATTGTTATATTCTCAAGTTCATACCTAAATCACCTCAAAACATTATACATTATTTCCTCAAGTCTTAACATTCCTCATACCATGATTTTGGTGTGTTTAATACACCCACCAATCCTCTAATTCCTCCTAGACATCTCTAGGCCATACTAAACCTCAAGAACTCCTTAATTAACTCTTTTCCACTCAAATTCCTTTTTAATGTCTCCTAGTAAACCCTAGGTCATATTAACTCACAACTACCACCTAAACACTTGTTTTCTACTCAAATTTCGCCATAGCTCCTCTAGTATATTATCATGCCCATAAGCATTGTTTTTCTCATTCAGTCATCTCACACACATCAAATCCTTTCTCATCATACTTTCTCACCCAAATCAACTTACTCACTGCAGACGTTATAATCTGAGTGGTTAAACTGGTGTAAAATTAAAATAAAAGAAATTAAAAACTCAAAATAAACGTCGGGCTGCAAACAAATCCCGGTCGCAGTAGTATAGTGAAAATGTAAGCAACCGGATGTCGAACCGTGGGACTAATGTACATATAATAGTACCTAAGCGTGTCACAAAAGGGGGGTGGATTAATTGACTTGTAAAATAAATAAAAGAAAAGATAAAATAAACTAAGTTGACAGATAAATAAAATGGAACTCTGGGTCAGGTTAATATAATCTGCATAATTAAGCTATCTCTACTGGTTTAATAATTTGGCAAGGTTCCTGTAATTATCTTAAGGACTAAGTCATAACCTCATAAGAACTCGTTCACCTGTAATGCAAGGTTCTAATCAAGGTTCAAGCAAAAGCCTGCGAACGGCAGAGGAGTATTGAGGAATTACATTTGCAACTGAATACTAACTTATTAAATCATAACAAGTTTCCTCCAGTTTTACGGCTTAATTAACCTGTCTATTTATCACCTGGTCTGATCAAAATAGACTTAGGAAAGCAATTTAATAAACTCATGACATTTATTAAAAAGGTGCGTGATAACCTTTAAGCGTAACAAACTGTATATAAATTAAACCAGTAAAAATATAGCATAATTAATACAAACATATAATAACCATTCCCAGAGTATACGTAAACTAGCCTAACATATTAAATAGATAGACAGAGACAAGAGTAATAGAAATCATCCGTAATCACTCCGGCTCACTCTGCTATTTTGTATACGTAGGGCTAGAGGTGGATTTTGTGGAATGTGGAAATAAATAAAATGGAGAAGGCGGGAGAAGAGAAATGAGATGGCGTGAGGTGTGGTGAAGTGGTCGTGGATCGATTGAATGATTTTTGTGGTGAAGTTGCGTGCGTTTATATAGGGAAAGGAAGATGGCAGGAGAAGGAAGAATGATTGCAGACAGAGGTGAATGACGCGTGAAGGGATTGAGCTCATTGATTGCTCACTGATTGAAGCATTGATTGCAGGGGACAGAAGTTGGAGACGGGGAGCGAAATAAGGTAGGCACCGGCGACAGTGGACGAGTTGCAACGCGAGTTGCAGACGAACAAGATAAGCTCGCGTCGTTTACATGTTGTCCGCCTGTGGTGTCCGCCCATTAAGAGGCGGTTGCTGCTCTCTTGTCCGCCAGCTACGGGGCGGTTGCCCCCTCTCTTGTCCGCTAGTTATTGGGCGGTCGTGCCCCTCTCTTCCGCCACTTAGGGGGCGGTTGCGATCACTCACGTCCGCCTGATGGGTGCGGACGTCTCAGCCCCTTCTCCATGCGATATTATATATTTATATATTATATATAACAATCTTCAACCGGCTCTACATTCTTCGTTATAAGTCCGTCTTCCGACCCGTTTGCGTCTATGCGTTCGTCTCTTTGTCTACTTTACTTCCAGCTTGGTTTTCCTCATGTAAACCAATAAATTTGTGAGATAAACAATAAAACATAAACTAGAGGAAAACTAACCGAAGTGGAGAAATGAGCAAGAAAAGTGCTAATATTATATATGAAATACACCTATAAAACATGCTCATTTAGACACTTATCACACCCCCACACTTATCTTTTTGCTTGTCCTCAAGCAAAACTACGTACCCAAGTAGGGAATGCTCAATACTAACAAACATTATTATGAATGGTAGGATAAACATGATCTTTTTAACTTAATTGAGGAGTGTGAAAAATCAACTGCTGGTGGCATAGGTGTGCTCAGGATAAAAATAAAATATAGAGTTTCGGGGTATGATCTAAGGTACTTCAATGTTTCTTTTAGGTGATTCTGAGAACTTTTACCATGGCCAACTTCTCTCAAGAATGGGCATTGAGGAGAAAACAAAAGGAAAAATAGATTCATGCATTTGTTTCACTTTTGCATAAGAGATGAGAAAATGTAGGCATCACGCCTTTGTATTTAAGAACACTCAACTCTCTTTTGTTGGTTACTAATGGTGTCTCGCAAGTCCCTTATTATTTTTCTTTTTTTCTTTTTAACAGAGAAGTACCCCTTAGCAATCCCTAAGAGAGAAGACAGAAAGAAACCCTGAGCAATAAAATCCAACCATTTGCAGATTATTTGGTCACACCGCATATACAATGCTCCTCAAAAGTAATCAAAATTTTAAAATTTGTACCATTTATCCCACAATTCATAATAGTATTTATTCTTAAAGAGAACAACCCACATATAAAGGGTCCATAATATTGAATTGGACAAACACAAGATAAGCAGAGAGATTAAACATTTAAGCACAAAATTCCACCGAAAAGGGCACACTCTCCCCCACACTTAAATTGAACAATGTCCTCATTGTTCACCAGAAAAACAAGGGAAGGTTTCAGAAGACCTTTTCGGTAAGTAGATAAAATAGAGATAATACAAAGATCACAAATAAACATTTAAGTACATAAACGCTCCTCTGCATTTTTATTTAAATAAAAGCATAATTTAAGAAACTGGTACTCCCCTGATTTTATTTTTGCTAGTTGCGTTTATAGGAGTTCCCCCACACTTGAGCTTCAGCCTCAAGTAGCGTAGCTTGGTTGCGGTGTAGATATGAAGGTGCACCTGCATAAGACACTAGAAGCAACCATACTAAAAACGGGGTTAAAAGTTAGCAAAAATAAAATTTTAAGAGAACCTAAAAATTAAAAGAGCATAAAAGCAAAATAAAATAAAAGTACACCCGGGTTGCCTCCCGGGAAGCTGCCCTTCTTTAACGTCTTTGGCTAGACGTCCGCTTCGTTATCCTGGATCAAAACAAAACGTTACCTCGGCATATAAAATAAGAAAATTAATACTCCACAAAATCTGGTGTTTGAGGAGGTATTGCCGGGAACGTAGTTCTAACAGAAGACCCGGTGGAGATGATTTGTCTTCCTCAAATTGGAGGATGTAAACATCATCCTCTTGTAGGTGAGGCTCGTAGAAAGAACGCTCGTTATCATCTTCAGAGAAAGTTAATTCTTTGAAAGTGATAGTGGCGTTTTGTTTGGATATATTGGCGGGAGGTGGTGGCAATTCCTTCTCTTCATTTTCGAGGATGTAAATATCCTCATTGTCTGGGTATATTATAGAGAAGGATGGAAAATAGCGGTAATTGATTTTAGAGGGAGGAGTCTCTATGAATGGCTCGTTTGTAGTGGGGTGTTCTACCTCTTGAACTGTTTCGCTCATTGATTGCTCTAGTAGTTGAGCGATTCTCTCCAGGTAGTCTGGTTGATCTTCTAACCAGAGTTGCTCTTGGACTATGAGACAATCCTCAAAATCATGAGCTCCCCCACATACGGAGCAGTATAAATCCTGCCAAAATTCAAACGCTTCTTCCATTTGCCACGTACAGAGATTTTTTTTTTGTGTTTTTCTGTATAAAACAAAACTACTGAAAAAGATTAGAAAATAAAATGATTAGAAACAAACATAATAATAATATAAACAAAATATAAAAGAAAATTAATGTAAACAACAAAAAAAAAATAATATAAACAAAAATATTCTAATATAACAAGTGAATAATCCGGGGCTTAGGGACTAGAATAAACTAGTCCCCGGCAATGGCGCCATTTTGCAGACGTTATAATCTGAGTGGTTAAACTGGTGTAAAATTAAAATAAAAGAAATTAAAAACTCAAAATAAACGTCGGGCTGCAAACAAATCCCGGTCGCAGTAGTATAGTGAAAATGTAAGCAACCGGATGTCGAACCGTGGGACTAATGTACATATAATAGTACCTAAGCGTGTCACAAAATGGGGGTGGATTAATTGACTTGTAAAATAAATAAAAAAAAAGATAAAATAAACTAAGTTGACAGATAAATAAAATGGAACTCTGGGTCAGGTTAATATAATCTGCATAATTAAGCTATCTCTACTGGTTTAATAATTTGGCAAGGTTCCTGTAATTATCTTAAGGACTAAGTCATAGCCTCATAAGAACTCGTTCACCTGTAATGCAAGGTTCTAATCAAGGTTCAAGCAAAAGCCTGCGAACGGCAGAGGAGTATTGAGGAATTACATTTGCAACTGAATACTAACTTATTAAATCATAACAAGTTTCCTCCAGTTTTACGGCTTAATTAACCTGTCTATTTATCACCTGGTCTGATCAAAATAGACTTAGGAAAGCAATTTAATAAACTCATGACATTTATTAAAAAGGTGCGTGATAACCTTTAAGCGTAACAAACTGTATATAAATTAAACCAGTAAAAATATAGCATAATTAATACAAACATATAATAACCATTCCCAGAGTATACGTAAACTAGCCTAACATATTAAATAGATAGACAGAGACAAGAGTAATAGAAATCATCCGTAATCACTCCGGCTCACTCTGCTATTTTGTATACGTAGGGCTAGAGGTGGATTTTGTGGAATGTGGAAATAAATAAAATGGAGAAGGCGGGAGAAGAGAAATGAGATGGTGTGAGGTGTGGTGAAGTGGTCGTGGATCGATTGAATGATTTTTGTGGTGAAGTTGCGTGCGTTTATATAGGGAAAGGAAGATGGCATGAGAAGGAAGAATGATTGCAGACAGAGGTGAATGACGCGTGAAGGGATTGAGCTCATTGATTGCTCACTGATTGAAGCATTGATTGCAGGGGACAGGAGTTGGAGACGGGGAGCGAAATAAGGTAGGCGCCGGCGACAGTGGACGAGTTGCAGCGCGAGTTGCAGACGAACAAGATAAGCTCGCGTCGGTTTACATGTTGTCCGCCTGTGGTGTCCGCCCATTAAGAGGCGGTTGCTGCTCTCTTGTCCGCCAGCTACGGGGCGGTTGCCCCCTCTCTTGTCCGCTAGTTATTGGGCGGTCGTGCCCCTCTCTTCCGCCACTTAGGGGGCGGTTGCGATCACTCACGTCCGCCTGATGGGTGCGGACGTCTCAGCCCCTTCTCCATGCGATATTATATATATATATATATATAACAATCTTCAACCGGCTCTACATTCTTCGTTATAAGTCCGTCTTTCGACCCGTTTGCGTCTATACGTTCGTCTCTTTGTCTACTTTACTTCCAGCTTGGTTTTCCTCATGTTAAACCAATAAATTTGTGAGATAAACAATAAAACATAAACTAGAGGAAAACTAACCGAAGTGGAGAAATGAGCAAGAAAAGTGCTAATATTATATATGAAATACACCTATAAAACATGCTCATTTAGACACTTATCACTCACAACAAACTTAATATAGTGCAATAATCTTAAATTGCATAGCACTAAGGCTCTTAAATGACATGGCTCTTAGGCCCTTAAATCACTTAAAGTTAAACACTGAGTTTCCCACATATAAAAGCTTTCAACCTGCAAATACACACAACAATGCTCCCATAGCAATATAAGTGTTCTCTTAATTCACCTTAAGCTTATCTTACTAACTCATTTCCATTGGCTCCTTAATCATAAGTTCATAAGCTTGTTTAAATTCTTTTTCCTAGGTTATATAACCCATTACATAATGTAAGCTCTAAGCCACATTAGTACTCACCTAAAACTCATCCCTTAAAACTTAAACCACTATTAGGTAAGCAATTTACCTTGTTCTCTCAAGCTTATCTTAACTTCCTCCTTAGACCTTCTTCTTGAATAAATCTCGGCCACCCATTTAATTTCCTTTGCCAATGTTCTAATCAATATACAATGACTCTCATAAGTGCTAAACAATACACTAACCTTAAGGAGTAAACCCTAGGTTAAAAATGTGTTTTAAGGTCTTAAAATGATGTTTTACCTTGAAGTCTTAAAGTAGGCTTGGATATGAATCAAGAAGGACCTACTCTAGCCCTTGGAGAATAGAAAACAAGCTAGAACAAGGCATAAAATGAAGCCCCATGAGTAGTAATTTTCGGTAATATGGAGAAATGATGGAAACCTAACTTTTCTTACATATTCTTTACCTTAAGAGAATGGAGAAGCTAATGCACCCTCCAAGCTTATTTTCCCCCCTTCAATGGAGATTTTCCATGGCTCCAAAATGAAGCTTTTCCAATTTTGTAAAGATAGAAAGCTAGAGCTTGAGCTAACTAAGAGATATATGTGTTTAGTTTTTGATTTGGAGCTAAAATGAGCAAGTTATGGACAAATGAAGGTGGTGGTGCCATGGGTGCTGCTTGGACGGCTTGTAACAGAGAAGAAGAAGAATAAAACCGTGGAAGAAAGAAAGGAATGAAGAAGAGAGGAGAGAGGTAGGCTAAAAGAAGGTTTTATGTTGTAAAAAGGTAAATAGTACTATTCTCTCTTTTTCCTCTTCTTTTCCTTTAATTGCTTAGTCATGTGGTGACTCCCCACATCAAAAACCGGCCCCCTCTTATAATTGGAGATAATTATAGTCTTGGTTGACCATCTTATTGACTTATGTTGACTTAAGCTTAATTTGGGCACTATTTGGCACTATTCACAAATTAGTGCACATATTTGTGAAATTTTTTATTTCCCATTGATTTAGACTTCATAATGTGATACTAATTAGTACACATGTTGATTAAGATGTAATCATAGGCATTTAGCCACTCAAAACTCATTTCTAAGACAATTTCTTAAAAAGGTGCTTTAAGGAGTCTTAAAGCACATTTTGTGTTTAAGCTTGTTTTTGAGCTTGGTTTTCTTTGGTAATTGATTTAACATATCCATTATCATGTTAATAAGGTCTTATAATGGTATTTGGGTCCTAATAAAAGTCACTCCAAGCTTAGAGCACATTTTTGCCTAAATTGCCCTTAAGGTGTTTTCTTGTGTTTTCCTTGGTTTAAATTGTCTACCAATCTTTCTAAGGCATATTTTAGCCTTACTACATCATAAATTGATGTTTACTTAGCATACTTAGGTTTGGGGTATTTCAAGAACTCACCGAAGGAGGAAGGAAGCGGCTACTGAGCTTGCATGGCATTGAGGAGGAGCAAGAGGCTGGACATGGAAGCTGATCAACTACAAGTGCAAAATGTGCCTGTTTTGTGGGACTTTTGTTGTAACATTAACCTAATCACCCATATCCACACATGAGGAATAGTCATTAGAAGGTTGTCTGTAAGCATTCCTCGAAAAACTGCTAAAAGAAATCTCATACAACAAATAACACTCAACAAGAGAATATCATGCACTCTTAAATTACACTCTTGTTCCAAGCACCACAACTTGGGACAATTGGTACCACCTATATATAGAGCATAATTTACTTCATCGTATAAGTTCTACTCCTTGTCCCAAACAACAGATGATAAGGAGTTTTACTTTACTTATGATAACCAGCGACAACCACTAAAGATACCATAACATAGTTCAACTAGGAGTGTTTCATCCAATAGCACCATACCCTCATGCCCTGTTGGCACTGACAACATCCTAATCGCTAGGACCACACTAGCCAACAACCTCCCGTTAACAATCTTATATGCTAGTACTCTATTCATTAAACACATGATTTTCACAATGTTCTCTCCTATCTCCTCACTTAAATGCCTACCATGCCTTGCCTCCTCATCTTCCCGCTCCACCTAACCTCTGATCCACTACCTAGCCACCATCAATCGTCACAAAGAAACTGCACACCACCACTTCTAAACGCTGGCTTCCCCACTACCTCTCCTCCCCAACTTCGTTATGATCCATCCGAGCTCCTCCACCACAACTTCACAAAACACCCATCCCAAATAATAACTAAATGAATGACCCACCTAAGGTAGAAGAAAAGACATCCATGATATTCGTTGACAAGCTTCATGATGAAACGAGGCTAGGAAATTTTTGGAAAACCTTCACTCCTTTTAGGTGAATCATAAATGTCCATCATCCACAACAAAGGAGAATTGCAACTAATACCATATATGCATTCATCGACTTCAATAATAAGGAGGAAGTAGCCAGGCTATTAAGCTTACCAATGGTACGATGATTGACGGTGTGAGAAATATCACACAGATTGCTAGACCCAAAAGGAATCCAAATCATCCTTAGAGGTTTCAACCGAATCGTAATACCATGCCATCACCCCACGACAACAAGCAATGGCAGTCTCCTTCAGAGAAAGCAACAGAGATTATTCAAGATAAATGTCAATTGAAAACCTTGGAGATAAAGCACCCAATTAAGCTCTCCCCGTCTGAAGTCATAATCCCATGCCTAAATAGATCAATGATAATCCAAACTTAGAAGAAGTCTTCAGTCTCAACAATCAAAACGGAGGTTAAAGTAAAAGATAGTATTGAACATATTATTACTCTCTCTCCTCGTATGAGTTCTTAGCAATCATCAAGAGTGAGTCGGATAGAGATGTCTTCCACAAAAACAAAAATGAAGTCATGAAAGGAAGGTTTTAAAATGAGTGGAAGGTGAACCCTAACTATGCCACACCATAAGCATGGCAATCAGAGGCATACCTCCCGAAGCTTGGTGTGAGAGCTCAACGAAATCTATCGCAGGCAAGTTTGAAAGGCTAGCGGAAATAGAAAACGATACGTCCTCTATGCCACAATGCCTGAATATTTTGTTACCATTGAAACCAACACATACAAAAATATAAACAAGGAAGTATATGTGATCTTTGATGAAAAGATAGCCACAATCAAAATAATCAAATTCTGGTTGAAAGACCTCTCCAACAATTATTAAACGGGTCTCTGGTCATTGGGCTTAAACTTAGCTTCATCCCAATGGTCATGAGGTTAATGAGACAATTCAAAATATGGACGCAGCAGGTCCCGAGGTGGTAGTCATGCCTGCATTAATCAAAATTAGCAATCCTGATGTAATTGCCGTTGGAAATACCAATCGAAGTCAGCTGGAGTCTTTAAATTTTCACCAACTGAATTAGATGTAACACCCCAACTCTAAATCCCATAACCAGCTTTTAATGAACTCCAATATAAACAACAAACCGCAATGGATATAACTTAAACAATATTGGTGTTACCGCCGCCAGTCACCCCGTGACTGACAAGGCCTTCCCGTCCAAAATGTTACGGTCCGAATGACTGGAAATACGATAACAATCTCCTCAAAATACATACCGAGTCTCTAGGTTTTAATTAATACAACACAAGTCTAAGTACATCTTATTCCAAAATCACAATGAATCCCAAGTCCTAGGTGTACCCCGCCTACTCTCGGCCGGGTCGCATCTCCTTCATGTACCTGTGAATGGTTGGCATAAAATGGCTCAGCAAAATAAATTGCTGGTATGGAATCGTGTAGCCCACGTGCGACCGGGCTACACTCAACTAATTGGTCGGATGAACATGCGATTCATTATTTAATCATGCGTATATAATAAGTACTGTAAACATACAACATGCCAACACATAATCATCCAATAATCAAGCAAGTGATCCTACACAATGGGATCAAGTCGTCACAACAGAGTTAGTACTCTTCCTTCTCTTAACCTTAACTTAGGTTTTAACCCTCCAGCCCTTCCATACCCTTCTCTTTCTCAATTAGTATAATCCTCTCATTGGAATTGTTTAGGTTCAAATAATTTATCTTCGCAATCCACACAGTGGGATTGCGCATATACCTTTTAATGTTCTCAAGACAGTCTAAATTTTGAGACTGTTTACAGTTTTTAAGCTTAGGGCAGGTGGCCCGTATCAAGTGGGTGCTATACTCACGAATTAATAATCTTTGCCGATGGTGGCATACATATATCTCACCCCCGTCCATGATCATGCGCCAAAGACGTGGAGCCAACTGCTTGACTCCGGGGCAGCGCAGTCCGTAGACGCACTCCAACGATGTTGGACCTGATGCAGGTACCAGCCTCTCAATCCAATAAACACGCGTGCCCGGTCTACCCGGATCCTCTCGTTCCCCAATAGTTAGCATCATTTAAAATCTCATAATCTCTCCCTTTGTTACTTTGGGACATTACTATGATGTCATTATCAATTAATACGGAAGTTGTAATTTAATATTACACTCATATAAATCCATCCTCTTAATCTCCTTGAATTCTCCATTCATGATCCAATCCATTTCCTCGTATATTAGGCTACTCTACTGTGTAGTTAGCAGCACGACAAATATCAAGACGGAATGATCACCACACAATTACAAGCAACAATAATAGTCCAGTTTACATGCTTTAATCTTGGGGGTTGTTTTTCACACAAACAACTAGCACACAAGCCGAGTATAACTCGGTAGCAAGAAGGCGACAAGAAACCATACCTTAGCCTTAGCTGAAGTCCACCTACTATCGGCTAACGTCTCGACTATCCCAACCCTATAATCCAATCGATTAAGTGAGTTAATTCCTTATTTATGCTAGTGTATAACATTTCCCCTTTTTACAACACCTCTCTTAATTTTTTTAACCAACTATATACATAGGCATATATATATATATATATATATACTTAACATAGCATGACCACATACATGCACACATATATAGACATGTGTGTGTGCATATACGTATGTATTCAGTTTAGTGTAATTACATGTGTATGTATAATCTTAACATTAATAGGGACTTGTTCCGATTGTCATTTTTTTTACACGAGAAAACTTGTATATATATAATGTGTGTGTGTGTGTATATATGTTTGTAATTACCGTGAGGAATAAGAAGGCTGACAAGGTTGTTTCAGCTTAGGTTTCAAAATTACCATGAAGAGAATGTTGCAATGATATATATATACTCATACTAGTTCAATATTTACCATGAAGAAAATGGAAACAACATTTGTGTTCTTATCAGTTTCAATATTACGATGAGGAGATAAAACTGATTAACTCTAGACAAATATTTTTTTTCCATTATTCTCTTTTACAATCACTTTCATTTTTAACCTTCCTCAACCTTCCGAAACCTTTAACCTCTCAGACCATTAACTTAGCACTTTTGTGTGTAAGTCTGATTAACCTCCGTAATACTTAACCACCATTCTTATCACATTAGCACTATAAACTCAATATGATGTCAATTACCAATTCAGCACCTCACCACACCCTCATCAAATACCCACCAAATTTTATTATTGAAACTTGTTATTTTACACCGAAACAAATATCACCTAAAGAGTTTTTTTTAGCATAACTTAAAGTAATTTCAAAATATAATCTTAACAACTTATTCGCTTTGTAATCCAACTACTCAACTTACTCCGCTATTACGTTAGATTAATGCTTAATCCCCAAAAACTCTCAAAACTATACCCACCTCTTCCTTGAAAATAGCTAAAATCCACTAAATCAACTAATTAACCCAAACTTAGATTTACGCTTAAGCACTAAACAACCAAATCCCTTAATTAATATACTTCCCAATAATGTTAGTTATCTTAATTTATTTAAGATTTCCTAACTTAATTATATTCCTTTAATCTCTTCCAAAAACATAATATTTTATTCAAGAATATCAATTTTCCATCAAACTTAACTTAATCAATATTTTAAATCCCAATTACTAGTTCCATTAAACATTTAATAATTCATTTTTTTCACAAATCTCCCATTATTAATCTATCCAAGCTACATATTTTGTTTCACATCTAGTACGAGCTCATATGCAAACCGCTAACTTCGCTGGTATGTGCAGACAAGATTTTTGACCTGGTAAAATAATAAATAAAGCGTGAGTCAAAATATCTATCGGGCTGCAAACAATCCCGGTCGCAGTAGTATAGTAAAATTGGAGCAACCGGGTAATCAAACCGTGTGACTTAAGCGAAAATGTCAAATTCCTAAGCGTGTCACAAAAGGGGGGGGGGGTTTATTGAATTGTAAATGAAACTGATAAAATGCAGATAAATAAAATAACAGATAAATAAAAATGATAGATGATATGATTGAGCGGGACTCCGGGTTCCGGTTGTTGCAGTTTGGTTAATTATATTATTTCTTCTGGTTTATAGATTGGCAAAAATAATAACTCTGACGAATTTGTTTACCAGAACATGCTATGACTTTTTTTTAGACCAGCAAAACACATGTAAAAAAATAAGTTGAGAGATAATATTTATGCAGATGAAGTATTAACTTGTCCGGTTAAAACAAGTTTTCCACAAATTTACGAATTAATCGAACCTATCTGTTTATCACCGATTAGATTAAAACAGATTTAGAATGATAATGCAATAAAACGATCAGAATTATTGCAACATAAGAACATTAATTGTAACAATCTATATGTTAATTAAAACCAGTAAAAATATAATTTCAATAAAAACACACATTAAAACCAATGTCAAATGTTATGTAATAACCAAAACTGCAATAAGGAACAAATAACATGTAACAAATATAATGAGTTTGGTTTAGTAAACCCTTATAATTGAACCGGTCCGGTTCACTTTTTTCCTCTACCCAAACCGGTTCGCTCCAGGTCGATTTGCTCCAGGTCTCCTTTGTCGTTCTCGCCCGTGTCGGTTTTTCCCTCTGTTTTCCTTCTCACGCCTTGCCCTGCTAAAGCGATGAAGATGGTCGAAGCAGTTTAGTGATCCCGAGTGTGGCGTATGATGATGGATGACGGAAGTTGACGATGGTGATGGGCGTAAATGAAAGGGGATGGAGTGACGACGATTCGGCGGTGATGGTGCAGGAGGATGGTTCGCGGTGGTGATGTTGTGATGAGAGGATGTCGATGGTGAAGGTGGTCACGGTGCCGTGGCGGTGTTGAAGGATGATATGGATGAGGCGATGAATGTGGCAATGGAGATAGTGGTGATGGTCTTGTGTGTGTCGTGGCATGAATTGGTGATGGAATGATGATGAAGATGATACTCTGGTGATGAAGTTGAGGTGATGGCGGTGGTTTAGTGCAGTACGGGATGGACGTGGTGAAGGCGGTGGCATCGGTGTAGATGGGATGATGATGGGTAGTGAGTCGACGCTGGTGTCCGGTGTGAAGATGGATGCGGTGCGATGTATGGTGGTGAATCGGTGGTGGGATGGACGTGGTGAGACGATGGTGGTGCATGGTGTTCCCCGGGGTGATGAAGGTAGGATGATGATGAATGGTTGTGTGAATGTGGTGCGGGTGTGTGCCTGGAGATGGAGGATGGTCACCGGTGAAGACGATCGATGGGTGAATGGCGAAGATGATGTTGGTCCGTGCCGGCGTGAATTGTCTCGATGGAGTGATGGGGACGATGACGATGGATGATGAAGGTGGTGTCGGGTGTGAAAATGGCGATGGAGAAGATGGATGAATGGAGACGACGTGGATGAAGATAGTGGTGTCGGGGAATGATAACAGTGGTACGGTGAATCGGTGAAGAATAAGGGCGGTGGTGGGTGTCGATGGTGTGAATGGTATTCGTTGTGGTGATGGTGGCTGTCTGTGGTGTTTGGAGATGATGCTGGTAATGAAGAAGATGAATCGCGGTCCAGTGCGATCCTCGCCCCTAATATCGACCTGTTATTGCATGGGTTTTTTTTTCATATTCTATTCTAAAATGTTGGTAATATGCTTTTTGTCTCTGTCCATGTCGGTCCATGTTAAACGCCAACAGGGCTCGAATTCTCAGCCCATATTAATCCAATGTCTACGCCTCTTTTCTCATTTGGAATCGGACCAGCCCAACATTTTCAGCCCGTCAAAAACATTCACGTGCATGTATATATGTATGTATACATATGTCATCATTTGTTGTGTTGTAATCTTTAATGTAAATCCAATAGTTTTCCTGCATTTTACATATAAAATATATCAGTTCTCATCAAAATATAAATAGTAGAAAAACTATAAGATAAGTGTGAAATGTAAACCAATTCATTATGAATAATAAATCAAATATACTGTTAAAAGTATATGTATTTTACACTTATCAAACTTCCTCACACTTAGCTTTTGCTTGTCCTCAAGCAAATACAGAATATGACTACTCTTAAGGACCGAAGTATTGAAACTCATGATCAACCAACTGACGATGGAAAACAAGCAAAAATGACAATCAAAAGAAAAGTTCTGCTACTGTAGACACCAAAAATTCTCACCCCATAAAGCAAATTCCGAAATAATGAATAAAATGAGAGGGGTCGCCGCCTTTCTTTTTCAAAATTATAAACGTGCGTGCCAAAACAAAACCATCATTTCATGACAAAATTCTTAAATCATTTTTCAAAGCATTTCAGGAAAACACATTTCTTTGAAAATGAATTTCCAACGACAATACGATTTTAAACCCGTCCCCTTTTGTTTTATTCACCTATCTTATTATTGCTTATTTGTTTATTTATTCAGTTATCTTTTATTTTCATTTTGTTACTTACTTACTTTATCATATTTATTGCTACTTTTTCTATTGTCTTCTAGCATTTACTTTCTTTTATTTTTTATTTTATTTTTATTTTTTTTTGTTTTTGTTTATTTTATCAACATCATTTTAATTGTTATCTATATCATTTTATACACTTTTCACTATTATTTTCCATATTAGTATACTTCGTTTTGTTGTTTATTTGATTAATCTTCATCTTATTTCATTTTATTTTTATTACTCGTTCATTCCATCATATTTACCATCACTTGTGTATATCTAATTCAATTTTCATTTTTACGACATTCACTTGTATTCCGTACATTAGTACTGTTTCATCATTTCTTGTACTTATTATGCTTTTATTTTATTTAATACACTATAACGCTCTCGTTTTTATGTACATTCCATCACTTCAGTTGGAACCAAAGCTTTAGTTTTGTTTTTCTCGTCCATATATTGAATTCTGCATTGGCATATCAGGCTAGCATACCCCTAGAAGAACCTCTTGATTCGGAGTTCAAATCCCAATGGGAGCTTTTCGTCCCCTTTATTTCTTTTAGCCCATTTCATCGCTCAAAATAGACACTGCCCATGTATAAATTGACTTCCGGTTTAGCATAGTCGGTAGGAGTATGTGGAAGGTATACCAGAGGTCTAAAGTTAGAATCTTGAGGGAGGCAATACCCGGTTTTATTTTTTCGAATAAGGACCAAACACGGTCTTGGGCCTGGGTGCAGCCAGATGCGGCTTCGCATTTGTGCTTGGATTTATGCAAACCTACACTCCTTTCATCTCTGTGTATACTTGCGGAGACCTTGTATTATGCTTCAGAGATGGAGTATCTCTTGTGGCCTGAGCTCATGGTTTGATCTGTCCTTGTGATCATTTTTTTTTTTTACAGGAGGGTTGAATCCTGTTTGGTTGTGTTGCACATCCCCTTTAAAATTTGTTGCAGTTATATCTAGTTTTATGCACAATCTTTGTTTACTGATTTAATTCCTCCCCGGTTCTGAAGCTTGCTTGGTTCATGGTTTCATTTTCGGTGGTGGTTTTGAGACCGAGAGCGGTCAGAGGTTGCAAATCCCTTCTAAAATTTGCCGCAGATCTATCTAATTTTTGTTTACTGATCTAAATCTTCCTGAAGCTGTTCCTGGGTGGAATGCTTATGGGAAACCGTTTTGATTCCTTTCATGAGCAAACTTGTGGGTTCAGTTTCTTGTTCAATCACTTTCTAGAATGAAGCTTATCTGGAGCATAATAATTTCGTTGTTGAAGTACTTTCATCGTATAATTTCGGCCCGTTTACAGAGCCTTGGTGATTTGCGGTTCAATTTCATCCGATCTCTGTTGTAATTTATTCAATTCATTCAGTATATTTCCTCCTTATATTCTGTATTGGTTATTTGGCTGAGGTACATGTTCAATTCGATGGGACTGAAACCGAGAGTGCACACCTTTGCTGTTGTGGTCAGACTTTGGACCAGGATGATGAATTTGGGGCCAAGCTGCTTTCAAATTTTGGGTTTTACTTTAGCCTATTATTGGCTAGTGGTCAAGTTTCTCATCACGATTTTCCATCAATTTTATATTCCAATTCGTTGATTTGTTCTATGCATATCATTGTACTTCTTGTATTATGTTGTCTCTATCGGTATAATCTTTGCATATGTTTAAATTCTGACTTTATAACATGTTCATGTAAATATTCCACTGTCGCTTCGTTTAACTTTGTTGATCATTGTTAAAACCGCTGTGCCTACTTGTATTGTTCACCGTACAACCCTCTTTTTTTTAAGTCACACTAAGCCCTAGTTACTATCCTTTAGGACCATGCCTTAGGATAGAGGGTGAACCCTAAGATTTAGGTGAGCCATGGTCCCACCTAATAAACTGGGTAATCCCTAGACCCAAACCACATCTTATTATAATAACATGTATTAATAAAAACACTTTCTCAAAATTCATCCCAATTTGATTCATCATTTCTTCCCTAATTTTCCAAAGCCCATCGGACCCAAAAATCAAAAGCTCAAAACAACTCACCCAATTCCAAACAAGGTCTAATTTTCCCAATCCCAAATAAGGCCCATAGACCAATTCGGCTCAAAACCAAATGAAAGGCCCAATTGGCCCATTAAACCCACTTCAGCCCAAAAACAATCTTCAACCCAATTCAGGCCCAATTCCGAATAAGGCCCAACAAGCCCACAATTGGCTTAAAACCAATTTGGCCCAAACCCAATGTGGCCCATCAAACCCAATTCGGCCCAAACCCAATGCGGCCCATCATGCCCAACTCGGTCCAATGTCCACAAGTTGACCCAAAGCCCATAAAATTGGCCCATGCCAAATCCAAACCCGGCCCAACAAGCCCATAATCGGCCCAAGCCCACAAAAGTCATATCGGTTTGTCCTTGACTCGAACTTTTGACCAACTCCCAACTCAAGTTTGACTTGAAACTTTGACCAAACTTGAGTTGACTGAACCTTTGACTTTAACCCAAGCAAGTCCATAAAAATCAAACCTTGCCCTGAATGTTGACCATGACCCAAACTCTGTCCAAAGCCCAAACTTTGACCAATCTGAGCTTTGACCAGCCCTAGTTTGACTTTGACCCAAGCTTCACTCGATCCCACTTTGACTCCGTCTAACTTTGACCCGCCTCATTTTCCAACCTCAACCAAAATTCAATTCAAACCTAATTCATTCGGCCCAATCCAATTCAAACTTAATATGCATTCGATTCAAACTCATTGTAAATCTCATTCAAATTCCAAAAATCCAAAAAATCTCTATTCTCAAGCTTCAAACAATCTTTTCATTCAAATTTCATCAAATTTTCATAGAAACCATTTTGTGGAATTTTAAAAGGAAAAACTCTTCTCACATCACAGAAAACTCTTCTCAAATGCAGAAATTTCTTCTCACATATACAGAAAGTTTTCTCCTAAAACATTTCCCAAAATCAGCGTTTCTTTACAGAGAATTCCGAACAACTTCAAAAGTTTTCCAACTTAGTTTTTAGCTCAAATAAACCGTTTTCGGGGAACAAGAGATGTCTGACCCCTTCAAAACACTTTCTCCCTGGTTAGAACATCACTTGTCTCCCTTGTCACAGTCTGGATTTCTTTAGGCGGGGCATTAGGGTGACAAACATCCTCTAATTGCAGCCTAGATTTTTACGAGGTGGGGTGCTAGGGAAGTAACTGCCTTCCTAGTTGCAGCCAGGATTTTAGAATCATCTAACTCCCTTCCACTCGATTTCAATGTTTTCGGTTTTTAATGTTTTAAAACCCGGGAGTTAGAGACGTTATTAGGGTTTGACCGAGAGTATCCCATTCATGATACTTCTCTATAAATCCTATATTTCGACATAAATTCATTGCCCCATCTTTTGAGCCTCGACACTTACCATTAATTAAGTGTCGTGTTCGAGGGGGTACATAGGGTAATCCCTCGGGATTATCCGCCCTTACAACAAAGAATGATTTTTCGATTTTAAAAATTTTAAGAGAGACAATTTTGATAATCATTCCTCCAAACAATTCAGCCCATCATCATCTCACTTTAAATTCGAAATATCCTAAAACATCAACTCTTTCATAATCTCAAACCCGAAAAACCCGGGATCTCTACTCAAATTTCAATTGCCTCACACACTCAAATCATTATCCAAACTTAAATCATTCAAAACTCGAAACATCCCCTGAATCCCGACTTCTTCCAAACTTCTATAGTCTCATAGGCCTGAGTGTCCCACAGACTTAAACATCTCAATCTCTCCACCATTTTCAGATTCAAATGTCTCACAGACCCGAGCGTCTCACAGACCTTGATATCCCATACCTCCCACTACATGAACACCTCAAATGTCTCATAGACTCGATCGTCTCACAGACTAATCTCTCACACCTAAACTTCAAACCCTTCAAAACTTCCAACCTAAAACCCTGAACTCCATAAGGTCTGATCTCAACAGGGAGTTGAGTACGTAGGCAACCCACACAGGGTGCGTTTAATACCCCGGATCTAAAAATGGTGATTTCATTACTCTAATATGATTATTAAAGGCCTAATGGTGCCTAAAGAGTATTGGTAAGAGAATAAAACCAAAAGAAAATGTGTAAAACGCGAAAAACGCTAAAACGTGCATTAAATAAGTATAAGAGATATATGATCTTGTTAGGGTCCGAGATGGATTGCTAAGGCTTATTTAGGCCTAATTAGTATACGGGAGTGATTCCCGAAGAAAACGGATCCAAATAATGGATTAAAACGCTAACAGAGTTTAAAAGCACGTTTTTCGAGAAAACCCGAAAACGTGACTTTAAGTGGTCAAACGGACCCGTAAAAATTATGGTTGATTAAATAACTATAATTAAGTATTAATGGGAGCTTAATAACCATTAAAAATAAAGAAACGAGAAAAATCCGAAAAACGGGTCCGGTTAGTGAATAGTGCCACACCGGGTAAAATAACGAGCATTTTCTGTCAGAAACCGAAAAACGCTCCAGTATATATGTATATAGTGGGCCGATTTTATTGGCTTAATCAGCCTTCCCCCTTGCTAATTAGCTAGTAAAGAAAGCAAGAAAAAGAAAGAAAAGAAAGTAAAAGTAAAAAGGGGAATAGTAAATAAGACTTTACTACTCTCTCACCTCCTTCCTTATTCTCTCACAATTATTTTTCCCCTCCAAGCTGAGCTTCTTCTTCCTCCTCTGTAAAATGGCGATTTCATAAGCATCACACAACCTCCATCTTCTCCTTCCATTATCTTGTTCATTCCTCCACCAAATCACACAAAAATTATACCGCTAGATTCCTCTCGGCGAGAGCTTCGTTTTCCACCCAACAAAATCTTGATTCCTCCATATTCACTTCCATGGATGTTGGGGCTTTTGAAGCTTGAAGAGCTGATTTTAACTCTCCTTCATCTCCTTAATGTCTTAAGGTAATAATAAGTAAGAGTTTTGGCCATTTCAATCTTGTTCTTGCAATTTGGGAAATTTTCCCTCACGTTGAAAATTTCCTCTCGTTTTCAGCCAATTCTCCATGCTCTTGTGGGGTGTTGGAAACTCTTCCAATTGATTGCCAAGCTATCCATTTGATTATTCTAAGGTAATATCTAAGTTAAACTTTGAAAACTAGCTCCTTAAAATATTAGGTTGTGTGGGAAAAATCGAATTGATTTGTTGTTATGTGTGTGATGGGATATGGTTGTAGCTAGCAATCCATAGTCCTTGTGTGGTGTGGAAAACAAGAAGAGAAAGAGGGAACAAGAGAAAGAGGAAGAAGAGGAGTGAAAACCGAAAATAAACAAGGTAATGAGCTTACCTTGTGTTGGTTTTATTTGACTTGTAAACATATGTTAGGTTGAATTAAGTAACCTTGGACTTGTGTAGTGATGAGACTACAAGGTTGTTTATTGAATGATAATGTTCAATGGGTTTGAGTGTGCAAAATAAACCTAGGAGATAAGCTAGTTTGTATGCATGAACAAATGGGAGTTTGATGTGGTTAATGATGCCTAAACCTAACAGGGGTGAAGAAGAGGTTATGAGCTGATTTAATTGTGGTGAAAATTCTTGGGAAGTAGGCAAGTGCTGTCAAAAATTGCCTAGGAGAGTATGGACTTGGGTGTTTCATTTAATGGAAGAAACTAGGTGTGTTTAAGAGGTGTTAAGTGTGTGATTAATGGTTTGAAAACCAAACTAAGAGGAATAGTGTGTTAGTAGTGAAATAATGTCATTGGGATGCTAGGAGTGACATTGGTAAAGGAAGTATTGAAGGGTAGAAGTGGGGTTACAAATCTGTAGCATGAGTAACACAAAAACTGTTACATTTGTTGAAAAAGAAGTGCGGAAATTGTGTAAGTTGATTAATGGATTTAGTAATGGAGTTGGTGGATGAATTATGGTATTTTAGGAGGCCTAAATGGCACTAAAACATGTGGGATTACATGTAGGAAGATTGAGGAAGAAATGGGTAAGAAAAGAAAAGAAAAACAAGGTCTGTAGCAACATTCTGCTACCGACCGACCCAGAGGCTGGATCGGTCGGTGGGTCGGTCGGGCTTAAGTAACGAGAAGTAAACATGCTGGAACGGACCGACCCAGGAGCCGTGAGTTGGCCGTGGGTCGGTCGGGCTTGAATTCCCGGTTGTCGAAGTTTCTGACTTCGACCGACCCAGAGGTTGGGACGGTCGGTGGGTCGGTCTAAGTTTGGACAACGGGACTGAAACGTGCTGGGATGGACCGACCCAGAGGTGTATGGGTCGGTCGGAATAGTTCTAGGTCGGTCGGGAGAAATTTCAGAGGACGGAAACTTACTGGAACGGACCGACCCAGGGGTTGGGTCGGTCGGTGGGTCGGTCGACCCAAAACTTATAAAAAAAATGTGTTTTATCATATGGTTATAGTAATCATATGTAGGTATATATATGTTGGCCAAAACACATATATGCATATGTATGTAGTAATACACCATTAATGAAGTAGCAATGGTAAAGAAGAAAGTATATAAATGGGAAACAAGTATGAGGATTAATTAAGGAGGTTGAATGTATAAAAACGTTAAGTTAAACCAAAGTAATGAGATAACGGGGTAAGTACGAGAGTAGCATTTTATTATGTACCGTATGAGCCTAGTATTAATAATAATGTTTGAAACATTATCAGAGAATCGTGCGTGACCCGAGCATGGTGAGATGACACGGTAAAAGTAAAAACCCCGGTGAAAGGTATGATTTTCTCACACTCCGCGTGCTAACCGAGTTACATTGATTTGTGTGTTTGTGCGCCGGCTTAATCAAGACTAAAGCATGAAAATAATCCATTGTTTGATTATGTATGTCTTGTTGTATGTTGAATGATACTTGTATGCCGGTGTGGTCTAACATAGAGTAAAGACCGACTCATAGTGAGTAACGTTTGGCTAGAGACCCATAGATCGGGTCGATGCTTATGATATCGAAAACGTGCAAACACACAAATTATCCGTTAAAGTATAACGATAACGCAAACATATGAACTCCCTAGAATGTGAGGAGATGTACAGGTTGAGTAATTACCCGATAATGGTTAGTAAACCATAATGAAACAATCCACGAAGTAAATAAGAGTGGAGAGATAAATGAACCTCCATCGAGAGGATTGAAGTTAGTCCAATGATGTGAACTTAAAAGAAAGGTAAAAGAGACCTAAGGGACTATGTAACTCCCTTGAGACATGGTGAAATACCCCTAAATTAATTTAGGGGATTTCTTTTATTAAACCTTGAATAATACTATTAAGTATTAAATTATTATATGGAATTATGAATATTAAATTATTATATGGAATTAGGAATATTAAATTATTATATGGAATTATGAATATTAAATTATTATATGGAATTGTGAAATTTATTTAGGGGTTTTCTCCTATTTAACCCTAATTATTATACATTATTATATAGTATTATGAATTTAATAATAAGATTTATAAGTCAATAAATCTTGGGAAAATTATTAAACACTCCAAATATATTATAAAGATTTTAGGAAGTGTTGGAACATTGTTTGAAACATAAAAGTCAATATAAAATTCTAGAAACCTTAAAGCTATTAAGCCTTGCTAGAGTTGACTTTTTGAGAATGGTCAAACCAGGCCATGAAACCTATACCAATAAATAGGTTATGAAAAACCATGAAGATCGATAAAAAGAACGTCAAAAACGGATCATCCTAGCCAAAGTTATGCTAGATTGAAGTTTTGAATCAAAATTTTAAGAGATGCCACGTGTCACTCTGTAATGGGTCGCCCTCACTTAGCCGATTTCTTCCCTGATTTTCGGTAACCGATTTCCCTTACTTTGCCCTAACTTTAGACGGCTATAACTTTTGCATCTCTCAATATTTTTCCATGCCGTCTTCACCATTTCTTCTCCTACAATTCCTCTTTCCAACCATTACTCATACAAACCCTAAATCCTTCTGAGTCAACCGGAAAATCGAGCCAAAGTAGCCACCTTGCGAAACCGTTTCCAGAATTCCAGAATTTCCTTCGTTTTCAGGTAACTTGCGTCAATCATAACTTTTCTTTAATCCAAAATTCGATTTCTTTAGCTCGTTGTAAAGATCTCTAATCCCTCTACAATTTTCGTGTTTATGCCCAAGTCTGATTCGTAACCAGTTGGGAGATATAGAGGTCTAAAGTTTCGGTTTCAACAGCACATAAAATAACACCGAAACAGAAAGGTAAACTCGTGTTTTGTAACTTCAATATCTTTCTGTATGGTGCGAGTTAGGATTAGTTCTAGTTATCAATGTGTAGAGCTAAGTTTCATCTTTCTATTGAGCCAATTAATAAAGCCTAAATCGATCTGTACAATAACTTATAGATCCTCGAAGTTGGCTTCACGAACTGGTCGGGAGTTCGAGTTTTTCCAGAATCCGTTCTCGAATTCTCCTCCGATATTGCAATTCCGGTGAGTGTTTCCTCAAATTCTTCCGTTGTTGCTAATCTATACTTCATTGTCGACCTAAACCATGTGCCAATTTAGCCAATTTCGTGTTAGGTTAGGAGAATTTGGATGAATTGCTTCCGATTTTTTATTCTGTACCGAGATAAACCCTAGCTTCCAAATCGAATTCGAATCTTGATGAACTCTGCATTATAATTGGGGAAATCGGTACCAATAGAACCGAAATTTGATTACGAATCCATAGAAACAAAAATCACTCGATTTCGTTCTGTAGATTAGGAGTTATAGAGATTTAGTACTCGATTGTTTAATGTCTTCGCTGACGAACTCGATGTACAGGGGGTCCGATCTCGTTTTAAGAGATTGGACGGCCGAGATTAAAACATTCCAGAATTTGTTTATAAGGGTTTTAATAAATTCCAGTAAATAGTCTTAACTTGTTGGGTTAATTTAAATATCTTCCCGAATGTATTTTGACTTGAAATTTTAACCATAGATTCCTTATTTTATTTAGTTTATTTTGATGTAAATTATTATGGTTTTGGAGTTTTTAAACATAAGTTATGATTTTTACGAGTTACGGGTTTTCTGGAATTATTTGGATAAATTAGAAAGATATTTTTATGAAATAAAAATTTTATAATATGTCTAAAATGTTATAGTTACTGTATATTAAATTTGGGAATTTTTGGGCAATGGTAAAAGGTTTTAAAAATTGTGCTTTTGAGTTTTTCATAAGAATAATCTATAATATAAGGTTTTTAATGTAATCAAAATTAAAGTATGGTTTGTTAATTAACTTTTAAGCTGGGGAAAATAAAGGGAACTAAATTAACATTTTATAACAGTAAGTTTATAAATGTTTTTTGGTATTAGCTTTTAAGAGAAGTGAAATTATTTACATATATGTATATATACTTATTTAAGTAGAAACTTATGTAAATCAAGGAATTTAATTATCTTACGTTTTGGTTATTATATTATATGGGAGTTAATAGTTTTAATTAAAACTAAGGGAAATATGAATATAATATATATATATATATTATATATATATATATAGAAGGGAATAAAGTAGTAACTTAGAGCAAAGCAAGGAACTATTAAATTAACACTTATAATAACTAAATATTATAAGAGCTAGTATCCTAAGATATAGTTAAAGGAAATACTTTATAGAACATACATGGAATGCAGTTAGTAATAAGATAGTTTAAATATAATAAGTTACGTAGGGAATGTCTTAATTAAATTCTAATACAGGTATACTTATATAATAAAGGGAAACACTTTATTTTATAAACCGTATATCGGTTGTAGTTATGCCTAAAAGTTTTTAAACATAATTAAATACATAAATTACATAAATAATGTTTTGAACAAATCCTAGTATATATAAATATATATATATAAATAAAATTAGTTACCTTATAGGAAATATAATACGAAGGTCTTTAGTAAGTTAAACTAAGCCTCTACATAATACTAATGGCAGAATATTATATGGGGTGGTATTAGATTATAGTTATGTATTAGGCTTAAGAGTTACCTTTGAGTTTCCAAGGTTTATATACCATATTAAAATGCATGTATAGTATTATTTGTCAATAACCAGGATGTAAATCTGAAATTGGGATTAAGTAATCAATAAGTTAAAACTTAGGAAAAATTTTGATTAGATTACATAAAATGTTGCACAAATAGATCTTATTATAATTAATGATAACAAATGTAGTATGATTACATCTAAATATTCTTAATATATAAACCATAATAAAATAAGTAAAATACTTTTACACCTAAATGTGAGGTGGATTAGTAAGTCTAGATTTAATCATTTCTTAACATTTATGGTAGTGAAGTATAACTTAATGTTTTAAGATAGGATCATTAGAAAGGATTGTGATATAATCTATATTAAATGATGATTTGGGAATTTATCTAAATAATTATCCTTAAGTTTCTTAGAATTATATAAACCATATAAAATACATTTATTACCAATATTCAGGATGTGAGTTTACAGTTAAGTGAGGTATTTAGTGGTGAGAATTTATAGGAGGGTTTATAGATAGGAATTTGATACTTAAAACCTTTGAACCTTTTATTAGATAAAACTAAGTTACATAAGATATTATATTGATATACTTTACGGTAATGGGAAATTATGAAATGATATTTTTAATATAAAATATGAGAATTTTCATAATAGATTATCTTATGGCATAATTAACAATTTCACTTACGAACCAGAATTTGATTCTTTGATAAATTCTACTCTATGTAGATATATTGTCCATCCTAAATATAATAAAGGAAATTTATTTATTAGGTTATGATATAATGCGTCTACAACCATGGCTCCAATATACAAGATGTAGATCTTAATTAAGTTAAACTTAATCACAATGGATTATCTAGTAGATATTGATAAAATACATAATCATTACATTGTGAGATAATAGTATAGCATTATGGGATGAATCTATCATAGGTCATAATACTATGTTTATTCTAAACTAGGAATAAAGGTATTCAGCTTAAGATTTTATTGGAATTCTTGGATTTAATTATATAATGTAAACACATTTGTGTTATAAAGGTCTCAAAAGTCTTGAATGTGAGGATTGTGGTTAAGTATGAATAAAGTGGATAGGAGTGGACAATTAGCAAATGTTAATCGAATACATTCCTTGATCTTACCACCTTGGGCTATACAACGTTCTCAGATAACTCAAAGTTTATACATAACATTTAAGTGAGGGCTTAAAGGATAATTGAGACTTTGAAATAAGAGTAAGGAGTTTATTAAAGCGTAACATAGGCTACAAGTGATTGATGATAGACTACCTTTAATATTCTTCAGAGTACTGTTGATTGTTTGCGCAAGTTGATTAGAACTGCTACAGCGCTACCCAGGTACGATTTCTCGTACTCAGCTTGTTGTGTTTTGGACTTTATGGAATGTTTTGTACGATTTCTCGTACTCAGCTTGTTGTGTTTTGGACCTTATGGAATGTTTTGTACGATTTCTCGTACTCGATACTTTTGCTGATGGACTTTATGGAATGTTTTGGAACACCAACTGATCTTGAATGGATTTCAAAATGAAACTGTTGTGTGACTAACTGAGCATGTATGTGAAACTTCCTTGGTTATTGGTTCCTCCTATCTAGTTGTTTCACTAGATATTAACTGCCTAGGGTTTACGCTTCTGCACTCTGTAGGACTGAGTGTTTTGGTATTGCTCTGGTGCAGTTAATGATCTAGTGGGGTAACTGGGAATATAGGAAAGTATCTGGTATTGGTAAATTCTTCCTTTGGACTATGGGTATTGTTTCATCCATGAGTCGAGTTTGATCAGCCTAATTGAGAATGGATTCTTTCTATTGGGTATTAATTGTTGAGGGTTTACGCCTCTGCACTCTGTAGGACTAAGTGTTTTGGTATTGCTCTTGTGCAGTTAATAATCTAATGGGAATATGGGAAATGTTAATCTTGGTACTGAGTATGGATTATTTATATTAAGTGGTGCACACACTTTTCACCGATGACCGAGAACGGGTCGGTGGCAGCGGAGGTCTGCTATACCTCGTCCATCTGGACAACTGACAGCGGAGGTCTGTTTACCTCGTCCTTGTGACAACTGACAGCGGAGGTCTGTTTACCTCGTCCTTGTGACAACTGACTGGCGGTGGGGGCCATCTCTCCCAATTGGTTTATTCCACTCTTGAGTATATTTTGTCTATGGGAATCATCTTCTGAAATGGTGGAGACATAAACTGTCTACCACGGGTTATGGATATTAATGTCACTCCTAGTCCTTTGTGACTACTTAAGTCTTTCTTCTTAACCAGAATTGGTTCTAACATCAACAATGGATGCTTACTAACTATGTGGTGTGACTACTTAAGTGGATGACTTGGTTTGGAAGTTCTTTATCTCTATCTTTGTGTTGTTTTCTTTTCTCTTTAACTTGATTGTTTTGAAGTGCTTTATCTCTGTTTTACTTTTAAGAGTTTGTTTTCATGTTACCGTTTATTTTGAAGAGTTATGTTTTATAAGTTTATTTTTAGAGAATTGTACCAGTTCCATTCCAGGGAACTGGCTCACCCCTCTCGGGGTGGGCTGCTTGGTTTCATCTTGCAGGTACGAATTGATTTACAGGTGGCCACGAAGAGAATGAGCGTTTGGGATGGGACTAGGTTTTGTGGAGAGTTAATGTGTTTAATTTCTATTATGTTTGTGTTAAGTTTTTCTCGAGTTCAGACCGTAGCTTTTGTAGATTGTAAGTTGTAATTAGTGAGGTTTGGTGCCGGGTGTTTGGAACCCGATGGTCTGTAATCGCCTTAGAGTTTTATTTCCGCTGTATTTATGGTTAATAGGGGCGTTACAGAAAGTGGTATCAGAGCGTAGTTACGCTCTGAACCCGAGAAAACAAGCCGAGTGAAATACTTAGATTATAGGTGCACTTAAAACTGGGGAACTGGGGTAGAAGTGGGAAGTGAGGACTCCAGTAAGGCACGACTCCTAACCCTTCTTGGAATTGTGAACGATTCCGTTACACACTTTTCTTTTGTGAATGTCTGTTGAGTGTGATGTTGTTATACCGTTCCAACAATAAACTAAAATAATATATATATATATATAATTATATATATAAGTTTGAAACACCCTATATTAAGTACAATAAGATTTTGGTTGAGATAAACCAAATATTAAACTATTTTTCAAAAGCATACTCATGGAGAATACATTGCTAAAAATGCAATCCTTTAAAAGCTGGTACACAAATTCCTAGAATTTTAAAGAATACTTTTGGTTGAAAACAGTATACAAATAGATCTTTGAATAACTAAGTTAGTATTGACATTATGTACAAGTGCTTCAACTCCTTTAAAGTTTGGAAATAAATTTCAAGAATTATTTGGTACAAATTGTGCCTAAAGATAATGTTAGGATAAATCTCAAGTCTAGAAAATTATTAAGCTAACAAGAACTAGTAGCGTATTAGAAAAGATCAACATCTGAACTTGTAAAACACATTAAAACTCTATGTTAACTTTAGAAAGAAAACACATAAACCTAACACCCTACGGGAAGTGCCTGGTGCGACGAACTCCTAGGCTGAAATTAGTGGGGGTGCACACCCACTTCTAGAAGTTTAGGGGCTAGACAAGCCTTGTCATCTAACTGTAAATAATCTTCTACGCAGGTGATGGATTGTGTTGAACTTGAGGGGAAGTGGTGGTAAGACGTTACCATCATGGAATCTTGAGCTAGGCATATTTCATTACTAGCCACAATGAACAGTTCAAAACTCGTATATTAAGATCCAGTACTAAATTCATGCATGTAAAGAGTTTACCGAGTTAAATCCTTGGTGAAAAATACTTACCTATGGAGTGAAAACACATGAGTAATAATAAACTAAATATTATTGAGCCTTAAATACTTGGAGTATAGAGTGTCTAGTGAAAAATTGAGAGTTACTTAAAGATTTGGAAATTCTCATGTTTACTTGGAAGTTTAACATTATACATGTATAAAATTTTAGAAGCCACGCTAACAGTGATATTTACCAAAAGCCACCATTATCTAAGAGAGTACTAAGATCTAATGATCAGAATAATACTTACATAGAGCAAACCCTAAGAAAAATAGTTATCAAGAGTGAGTGAACTTTCACTAGACTAATTCATTTGACTTAAAATTTATATATAGAGTCCCTACCTTGCAAAATAAATTTTAAGATAAAGAAAGCAGATTTTGGAGCTACATTATAAGAACTTCCTAAAATTCTGCCTTGGGTGAAATTATGTATAAATAATAAGTAAATTTTATGAAGTAAACACTGAATGAATCGTCTAAAATACGATAGTTAATTATAAAAACAATGGAAACTTGAAAAGTCACAGAAAATATTTATTTTATAGAGTTTTAACATAAGGTTGACTAATAAACCTTTGAAGATAATTTTGGAAGATTATTGAGGATTATTAAATGATCGGGAATATTATGTTAAACTACTCAAGTACGTTACACCTGGTTTATAGCTTGGTAATATAATTGATATGATAAATGATCATATATGGACATATAATTCGTATCAGTCATTAAATGAATGGATAATAATCATAAGAAAAAATTTAATAACCACCAAAGAAATACAAATACATAACAATCAAGAGATACAGATATATGTAATGATCAGAGATAAAATCAACGGTGCAGTAAAATTCACAACCAAGCTGGTTAATAAGGTGTTGAATTCTTTGAATGTGTCATTAGTAGCGGTACGAGGGCGTACCTTAGCTCTTTTAAGGGGGATATGCTGGCATACTCCTCCTTCGTTATCTCATCCGGATTATGCCTTGTTGCATTGTTAGTAAAGGGAAAACAGTATTAGCAGAATGAGAGGTGTTTGTATGCGCTTGGTTCTTACAATATGACACAGTATGTGACTGTTGATTTTCATCATGCTATGTCTTGGTATATCTTGGTTCGTTTTGAGTTTGAGTAATCTCGAGTGGAATGTTGTTATGGAAATGGATGGAAATAAAGGATTGGATTGGTATGGAATTTCATTGGAATTATCATTGTCTTAGCACACCCGAAGCGGTGTGAGTGCCTACTAGTGATTTTCTTAAACTTCGAGGCGAAGTTTCTTTTAAGGGGGATATACTGAAATACCCCTAAATTAATTTAAATTAATTTAGGGGATTTCTTTTATTAAACCTTGAATAATACTATTAAGTATTAAATTATTATATGGAATTATGATATAAATTATTATATGGAATTAGGAATATTAAATTATTATATGGAATTATGAATATTAAATTATTATATGGAATTGTGAAATTTATTTAGGGGTTTTCTCCTATTAACCCTAATTATTATACATTATTATATAGTATTATGAATTTAATAATAAGATTTATAAGTCAATAAATCTTGGGAAAATTACTAAACACTCCAAATATATTATAAAGATTTTAGGAAGTGTTGGAACATTGTTTTGAAACATAAAAGTCAATATAAAATTCTAGAAACCTTAAAGCTTATTAAGCCTTGCTAGAGTTGACTTTCTGAGAATGGTCAAACCAGGCCATGAAACCTATACCAATAAATAGGTTATGAAAAACCATGAAGATCGATAAAAAGAACGTCAAAAACGGATCATCCTAGCCAAAGTTATGCTAGATTGAAGTTTTGAATCAAAATTTTAAGAGATGCCACGTGTCACTCTGTAATGGGTCGCCCTCACTTAGCCGATTTCTTCCCTGATTTTCGGTAACCGATTTCCCTTACTTTGCCCTAACTTTAGACGGCTATAACTTTTGCATCTCTCAATATTTTTCCATGCCGTCTTCACCATTCTCTTCTCCTACAATTCCTCTTTCCAACCATTACTCATACAAACCCTAAATCCTTCTGAGTCAACCGGAAAATCGAGCCAAAGTAGCCACCTTGCGAAACCGTTTCCAGAATTCCAGAATTTCCTTCGTTTTTAGGTAACTTGCGTCAATCATAACTTCTTCGTTAATCAACCAAAATTCGATTTCTTTAGCTCGTTGTAAAGATCTCTAATCCCTCTACAATTTTCGTGTTTATGCCCAAGTCTGATTCGTAACCAGTTGGGAGATATAGAGGTCTAAAGTTTCGGTTTCAATAGCACATAAAATAACACCGAAACAGAAAGGTAAACTCGTGTTTTGTAACTTCAATACCTTTCTGTATGGTGCGAGTTAGGATTAGTTCTAGTTATCAATGTGTAGAGCTAAGTTTCATCTTTCTATTGAGCCAATTAACAAAGCCTAAATCGATCTGTACAATAACTTATAGATCCTCGAAGTTGGCTTCACGAACTGGTCGGAAGTTCGAGTTTTTCCAGAATCCGTTCTCGAATTCTCCTCCGATATTGCAATTCCGGTGAGTGTTTCCTCAAATTCTTCCGTTGTTGCTAATCTATACTTCATTGTCGACCTAAACCATGTGCCAATTTAGCCAATTTCGTGTTAGGTTAGGAGAATTTGGATGAATTGCTTCCGATTTTTTATTCTGTACCGAGATAAACCCTAGCTTCCAAATCGAATTCGAATCTTGATGAACTCTGCATTATAATTGGGGAAATCGGTACCAATAGAACCGAAATTTGATTACGAATCCATAGAAACAAAAATCACTCGATTTCGTTCTGTAGATTAGGAGTTATAGACGATTTAGTACTCGATCTGTTTAATGTCTTCGCTGACGAACTCGATGTACAGGGGCCGTTCGATCTCGTTTTAAGAGATTGGACGGCCGAGATTAAAACATTCCAGAATTTTTTATAAGGGTTTTAATAAATTCCAGTAAATAGTCTTAACTTGTTGGGTTAATTTAAATATCTTCCCGAATGTATTCTGACTTGAAATTTTAACCATAGATTCCTTATTTTATGTAGTTTATTTGATGTAAATATTATGGTTTTGGAGTTTTTAAACATAAGTTATGATTTTTACGAGTTACGGGTTTTCTGGAATTATTTGGCTAAATTAGAAAGATATTTTTATGAAATAAAAATTTTATAATATGTCTAAAATGTTATAGTTACTGTATATTAAATTTGGGAATTTTTGGGCAATGGTAAAAGGTTTTAAAAATTGTTTTTGAGTTTTTCATAAGAATAATCTATAATATAAGGTTTTTAATGTAATCAAAAATTAAAGTATGGTTTGTTAATTAACTTTTAAGCTGGGGAAAATAAAGGGAACTAAATTAACATTTTATAACAGTAAGTTTATAAATGTTTTTTGGTATTAGCTTTTAAGAGAAGTGAAATTATTTACATAATGTATATATATTATTGAAGTAGAAACTTATGTAAATCAAGGAATTTAATTATCTTACGTTTTGGTTATTATATTATATAGGAGTTAATAGTTTTAATTAAAACTAAGGGAAATATGAATATATATATTTACATATATATAGAAGGGAATAAAGTAGTAACTTAGAGCAAAGCAAGGAACTATTAAATTAACACTTATAATAACTAAATATTATAAGAGCTAGTATCCTAAGATATAGTTAAAGGAAATACTTTATAGAACATACATGGAATGCAGTTAGTAATAAGATAGTTTAAATATAATAAGTTACGTAGAGAATGTCTTAATTAAATTCTAATACAGGTATACTTATATATATTAAAGGGAAACACTTTATTTTATAAACCGTATATCGGTTGTAGTTATGCCTAAAAGTTTTTAAACATAATTAAATACAATAAATTACATAAATAATGTTTGAACAAATCCTAGTATATATAAATATATATATATAAATAAAATTAGTTACCTTATAGGAAATATAATACGAAGGTCTTTAGTAAGTTAAACTAAGCCTCTACATAATACTAATGGCAGAATATTATATGGGGTGGTATTAGATTATAGTTATGTATTAGGCTTAAGAGTTACCTTTGAGTTTCCAAGGTTTATATATAACCATATTAAAATGCATGTATAGTATTATTTGTCAATAACCAGGATGTAAATCAGAAATTGGGATTAAGTAATTAATAAGTTAAAACTTAGGAAAAATTTTGATTAGATTACATAAAATGTTGCACAAATAGATCTTATTATATAATTAATGATAAACAAATGTAGTATGATTACATCTAAATATTCTTAATATATAAACAATAATAAAATAAGTAAAATACTTTACACCTAAATGTGAGGTGGATTAGTAAGTCTAGATTTAATCATTTCTTAACATTTATGGTAGTGAAGTATAACTTAATGTTTTAAGATAGGATCATTAGAAAGGATTGTGATATAATCTATATTAAATGATGATTTGGGAATTTATCTAAATAATTATCCTTAAGTTTCTTAGAATTATATAAACCATATAAAATACATTTATTACCAATATTCAGGATGTGAGTTTACAGTTAAGTGAGGTATTTAGTGGTGAGAATTTATAGGAGGGTTTATAGATAGGAATTTGATACTTAAAACCTTTGAACCTATTTATTAGATAAAAAATAAGTTACATAAGGTATTATATTGATATACTTTACGGTAATGGGAAATATGAAATGATATTTGAATATAAAATATGAGAATTTTCATAATAGATTATCTTATGGAATAATTAACAATTTCACTTACGAACCAGAATTTGATTCTTTGATAAATTCTACTCTATGTAGATATATTGTCCATCCTAAATATAATAAAGGAAATTTATTTATTAGGTTATGATATAATGCGTCTACAACACTATGGCTCCAATATACAAGATGTAGATCTTAATTAAGTTAAGGGGAAAACTTAATCACAATGGATTATCTAGTAGATATTGATAAAATACATAATCATTACATTGTGAGATAATAGTATAGCATTATGGGATGAATCTATCATAGGTCATAATACTATGTTTATTCTAAACTAGGAATAAAGGTATTCAGCTTAAGATTTTATTGGAATTCTTGGATTTAATTATATAATGTAAACACATTTGTGTTATAAAGGTCTCAAAAGTCTTGAATGTGAGGATTGTGGTTAAGTATGAATAAAGTGGATAGGAGTGGACAATTAGCAAATGTTAATCGAATACATTCCTTGATCTTACCACCTTGGGCTATACAACGTTCTTAGATAACTCAAAGTTTATACATAACATTTAAGTGAGGGCTTAAAGGATAATTGAGACTTTGAAATAAGAGTAAGGAGTTTATTAAAGCGTAACATAGGCTACAAGTGATTGATGATAGACTACCTTTAATATTCTTCAGAGTACTGTTGATTGTTGCGCAAGTTGATTAGAACTGCTACAGCGCTACCCAGGTATGATTTCTCGTACTTAGCTTGTTGTGTTTTTGGATTTATGGAATGTTTTGTACGATTTCTCGTACTCAGCTTGTTGTGTTTGGACCTTATGGAATGTTTTGTACGATTTCTCGTACTCGATACTTTTGCTGATGGACTTTATGGAATGTTTTGGAACACCAACTGATCTTGAATGGATTTCAAAATGAAACTGTTGTGTGACTAACTGAGCTTGATGTGACTAACTGAGCATGTATGTGAAACTTCCTTGGTTATTGGTTCCTCCTATCTAGTTGTTTCACTAGATATTAACTGCCTAGGGTTTACGCTTCTGCACTCTGTAGGACTGAGTGTTTTGGTATTGCTCTGGTGCAGTTAATGATCTAGTGGGGTAACTGGGAATATAGGAAAGTATCTGGTATTGGTAAATTCTTCCTTTGGACTATGGGTATTGTTTCATCCATGAGTCGAGTTTGATCAGCCTAATTGGGAATGGATTCTTTCTATTGGGTATTAATTGTTGAGGGTTTACGCCTCTGCACTCTGTAGGACTGAGTGTTTTGGTATTGCTCTTGTGCAGTTAATAATCTAATGGGAATATGGGAAATGTTAATCTTGGTACTGAGTATGGATTATTTATATTAAGTGGTGCACACACTTTTCACCGATGACCGAGAACGGGTCGGTGGCAGTGGAGGTCTGCTATACCTCGTCCATCTGGACAACTGACAGCGGAGGTCTGTTTACCTCGTCCTTGTGACAACTGACAGCGGAGGTCTGTTTACCTCGTCCTTGTGACAACTGACTGGCGGTGGGGGCCATCTCTCCCAATTGGTTTATTCCACTCTTGAGTATATTTTGTCTATGGGAATCATCTTCTGAAATGGTGGAGACATAAACTGTCTACCACGGGTTATGGATATTAATGTCACTCCTAGTCCTTTGTGACTACTTAAGTCTTTCTCTTCTTAACCAGAATTGGTTCTAACATCAACAATGGATTTTTACTAACTATGTGGTGTGACTACTTAAGTGGATGACTTGGTTTGGAAGTTCTTTATCTCTATCTTTGTCTTGTTTTCTTTTCTCTTTAACTTGATTGTTTTGAAGTGCTTTATCTCTGTTTTACTTTTAAGAGTTTGTTTTCATGTTACTGTTTATTTTGAAGAGTTATGTTTTATAAGTTTATTTTTGGAGAATTGTACCAGTTCCATTCCAGGGAACTGACTCACCCCTCTCGGGGTGGGCTGCTTGGTTTCATCTTGCAGGTACGAATTGATTTACAGGTGGCCACGAAGAGAATGAGCGTTTGGGATGGGACTAGGTTTTGTGGAGAGTTAATGTGTTTAATTTCTATTATGTTTGTGTTAAGTTTTTCTCGAGTTCAGACCGTAGCTTTTGTAGATTGTAAGTTGTAATTGGTGAGGTTTGGTGCCGGGTGTTTGGAACCCGATGGTCTGTAATCGCCTTAGAGTTTTATTTCCGCTGTATTTATGGTTAATAGGGGCGTTACACATGGTCGACCTTCTACGTGAGGATTTTACCCGGTATCAGAAAATAACCAAAAGTATGAGTAAATGAAACGTATGGGTAACTCTTAAAACCTAAGATTAACCGAACTTGTGTATTGTTCCCAAAGTCATTAGAAACATCGAGAGTGATGCTTCTAGACTAAAACACATAATATTATTATAACTCCGAGAGAGAAGTGTAAGGGAGTGAGAGTAGTCTGAGAGCTGTCGGACCTATGTAAAAGAGTTAAGAACTAAGAGAGAGTTTCGTGTGCTAGTTGAACCTTCCTACCATACTAGACCCAGAGTAGGGTCGAAACCGGGGAAGTAAGACTATTCTTGAGAGCCATGAGTTTTGGCCTAAGTATGTATTAAGAGTAACAAGCGTGACGTAGGAGACCTGTAGTGTCTCGAGAATCTACAAGATCTTGAGTATAATTAACCCAAGAGTGTGGGTGAGATAATGAGTATAAATAACCCAAGAGTGTGGGTGAGATAATGAGTATAAGTAACCCGAGAGAATGGGTGAGTATAAAATGAGTAGCCTAAGAGAATGAGTGTGTATATGAATAAGTAACCCGAGAGAGCGGGTGAGATATTGAATGAGTAAACAAGGCATAGTGAGGTATAACCCTCAAGGCATAAGTAAAATGATACAACTAACAACCTTGTTATGTTAGTTAGGGATTGTATCCCATGATTGATTTGTCGAATCCTTGTGTAGTGTACATATATAATGTATTACTATATGCATGTTGGTTGAATTAAAATGAACTCCATGCTCTCGACAAAAGTAGTCGGCGTACCCCGGTTAGCGCTCGGGGTATGCGAATTTCATATGCGGTGTTAAGCTGCGCCCCTAGGGGCAACGTTTTTATTTTTCAGGTGCACCGAAGATGTTACCATTCGAGAGTAGGACGGGGTGGGTGGTTTGCATGGGTAGTTAGATTGTAATTACTTATGTATTTGAATAAGGTGTAAGACCGAATATGTTGTGGGCATCCGTACATTGTAGACTAGGTATAGTAAAGAAATGAATTGAGCATTGTGTTGTATTGTGTAATCGGTTGTTCCAGTCCATCAGACCGTTACTGTATGTGAGATAGGCCTGGTTAGCCATATGGGTGGCTAACGGCGTTGTACCACCCTTCGTTGTAATAGAGATCCCCTGCGTGAGTAAGGGTAATTTGTGACAGATTAAGAGGTAATTGCGTGAGAGAAGCGCTAGTTAGGAACTTCCAGTATGATCTGGATACCTACAATACCAGACCCGCCCTCCACAACCCCCGTATTAAAAGCTCGGGAGAGAACGCCTTAGAGACGGGGAAACTCAATCTGGCAGCTGTCAAATATAACTCTATCTGAACCAGAACCTGACATGCGGTAGGTCCCGAGAACCGGAAATCCTGGAGACAGATCCCGCTGGAACGACAATAACCGCACTTAATGGCGGGAAATCGAGAAATCTTAATCCAAGGAGACCGAAATCTGTGGCAGCTTGGGGCGACATGCTTAGCAGTCGCGAGAACCCGGCTGGCCGAGCAGCAGCAAGAAGGAAAGCATCAACCTTACAACGAGGCGGAATAGATGAAGTAACGAAAACCGGGACACAAGTCTACGGACCGCCAAGGTTAAATAATACCACCAACTGTATATTAACCGACTAAGAATCTAGTCAAGAGTAGATACCCACACCCTACCACACCCGAAGTGGTTGCAATACTTGACTAATATAGCTTAGACAGCTATAAGCATAACCACGGGGTGCACCCGAATAGGACTACAAAAGTAGTGCCTAGATAAATAAGTTTTTGGTAAGCACAGTAAATACGTGGAGCGAGTACCAAGGAACTCCGAGAGTAGAGAAGCACCTAAATGAATGACAGTCATGTCAAGATGAATGAGAAGCAGCTCTAAGGAGCAGTTATCCAACTAAAGGATCAAGGGAAGAGCCGACAAGGCTACCAAATACAATGTGAACGATACCGTGACCGATATGAGTTAACCTAAAAACCGCCTGTACCGCGCACTTGCCAAGGCAAGTGTAGTAAAAACGGGACTATTAAGAAGAGCTTTAACTAGCTACCAGTACTTAGCAAAGTACGAAGATGGCGAGAGGAGCCAATATAGCACCACAAACCCTAAGGATTCTGTAATGAGACCTTAGAAAGGCCGAACGGCCTAACCATCGTATTAAGAACATACCGGTCAGCGAGAAGCTAGACCTGGTAAGAAGTAACCGGCATCGAAGTGCCATGAAGATTCTACTTTCAAGACTCAAAATTTTCTTTTAAAACGCAAAATTTTCCAAAAAAACCCCAAATTTTCAAGCCAAACCAGAGAACCACGGTAAGTTATCATGTAAGGATACACGAGGAGTTGGCAGCAGAATACTTCACCTAGGCGTGTGACCGACACTACAAGTGTACACAACGAGACATGGAACGACCGCACTCCGAAGGAGCTTGCGGGCCTGACAGACCAATTATGAGTTAGTCGGGTATGTGGCAACGTATCAATAAGATACCCCATGTATGTATACAAGTAGAGTACGGAACATGGGAAGTAGCCCACTCCATACTACGGACGAAAGAGCCAATTTAGACCAGAACAATTGACTACCATGAATGATCAAGGAGAAGAACCCAGGAAGATGACGGGTCTAAATGTGTAGCGTTAAGAAGTGCGGGAAGCACATAGTATTAAGTATAGACATTGGATATGTCTTAGGAATCAAGGAGGAAATACCTAATAACTGAAATGAATACCAGTGTAAGCAATAAGATGAATGCTTTAAATGATCATATCAATGTTTGATAAACGGGATAGGATTCCCACAACATACCTCACTGAGAAGAATAACGACCTGACCAAGAAGGTAAAGATAGAACAAATGATCTACCCAATAACGGGAGACATTACAACCCTAAATGGGATAGTTCGAGAATATATGTAACCGCAAGACGGGGAAAGAAACTGAACATAACCATAAGTACAAGCCAAATGTAATGGCGCGATTCAGTAACACCCAGGAGCAATCCGTGAAGGGTGCCGGAGTCAACAGTAGTTGAACGAAACATCGTGTTGAGAACACAAGTGTTAAAGCAAACACTCGGGTAGAACCCGAAGGGATCCCATATGAAACGGGATACCCTAGATTGCCAGAGGACATGAATTAATATCAAGATACCTAAAGGGCCTTCCGTGTACTGAAGCGTGATGAGGCAACTATATCAAAAACCCAGTAGTGTCTCCAATCCATTTAATGGTATACGGAGAAGAAGAAACTTGTTTAAACAGCCGCACAGAGCATGGCTCGAGGCGAAGTGGCTAGCAAGCCGGTAAAACTAACTACAATTTGTAGTTCTAAACGTTGCAAACCTATGCATAAAGGCACGAGAAGAACCAGTGGAGAATGAACCGCTACTTTAGAGTGGGGATACCACTTGTTATTGTGGGGCCTATGGAGTGGCAAGTGCGTGAATCCTCCAGAGAAGGGCTACCACATAAGAATGTAATGCGAAACCGCTAGAGCGACGTAGTGATACTTGAGAATGTGTATATTGCCAAGGAGTTTATAAACACAAATAGTATGTAGAAAGGCTTTGATAGCAATGGAAGGAAACCGAGAGAGTAATCGGTTGAGAAGTAAACACAGTACGTGTGCAATGTGAATTGCAGAGTAAACAATGCGCAAGAAGCGCAGAGAGATTTTAAAGAGTAGCGAATTACATTGAGCCAAGTGAATGGCAAGCCATAGCATAAATGGCGCGAGTGCATGAGCGGAAGCTAAACTAGTAGTGGATGCCATTGTGTAAGCGAATGCTGTAATGAGTAAGGACATGGTACGCAGTAAGCGACCATTGTAAGAGTACGGTCAGATGATGATATGAAGCTGATGAGAAAAGATAGTAAAGAAGACATGTTCATTCCTATCTCATAGGTGATTTACTGCCAAGCGTTAACGCTTCTGCACTCTGTATGACTGAGTGTTTTGGTATTGCATTTGTGCCGTAATGATCTTATGGGATGGCTAGGAACTTGAGAATTGTCAACAGAACCTGTTGAGCGAGAATCTAGAGAAGTAACCGTGCGACCGTTGGCCAAAGATGCACAAAGAATGTGGGCCGTAACCCACAGGTCCCAAGACCGATGAATGGTAACGACAAGTATAACAATGAAGAATTCTTGTACAGAAACAAGTAGACAACATAATTTAGAAGCAACTATTAAGTGAGGAAGCACTACATGCTTAGTAGTAGCTTGACCCCAACCGACAACAAGTCGGGAAAAGTAAGTGAATAATCACGAAGGTATACAGTGTTATATGAAACAGATTTCCAGAAAACTAGAGAGAAAATCTATAACCCATCGAATTCGCATACGGTGAGAAATACTATGCGACGATGTGTATTACATTGAGAATACCTAGGGCGAGTTAAGCTCTAGTTATCAGGTCACGCAGCAAAAGCTAGTGGGCCGTAATTCAAAGATTAAGTATACCTGACAATGTGAGTAAATGGCTTATCATAAATGCCTTGAAGCCTTAGAGTCTAGAACCGAACCCGGTTATGAGTAAATTAACCGCAGCGAAGTCAAAACACTTCATGATACCCGAATTAGTGAACCAATGTTCAGAGGTAACATATGGTCGATTACGCGGGCGTAACCCCTTTTAAGGGGGGTAGGGCGAGAAACCGCTTAGAGTATGTTTTACATATAGGTGCGTAAACTACTATGTGCATAGCACAAAAGAAATTAATTTCATGATTGGAACTCATGTTACATAAACATGTATACCCATTCATTGTGTAAGTATAAGCATTTTGCATGAGAAATGCGAGTAATGAGTATATAATATGTATGAAGCGAGGAGTAGAGAGACTCTTGGGGAATAAGAATCCCTATAGTATATGTCTAGTGAGATTAGACATGAGACATAATGAGTATGAATCGGTATGAAACCGATGTGTAACCTTGTAGGGAGTGAGTTCCCTAGGTGATTTTATTTGAGAATGATTGATGGAGTGAGTTCCATCCTTTGGAGTTGTATGTGGTATGTTTTAAATTGAGTAACAATTTGACTAATGAGGCCATAAGTATGTAATGCCTAGGCAAGGAAAGTGAATCAAATAGAGAATAATGGATGACTTAAGTTCTATGAAAAAAAAAGTTAAAATGAAATGTTTTATGAATATGACTAGGAAGAGTAAAAGATAGAAAATGAAAATGTTTGACTATCTGTTTGTTTGAAGCTGACGTGGGAGGTGGAACTTGATCTGCTAGCGATCAAGGGAAACCGGACACAAATTGGGGTGGAAGGATAGTTCAACACTGATGCTGATCACATCAGGGTTGGATGATTCTTGAAGCTCCCTATAAGTGGTCACAAGTAATCACGCTAAGAAAAGAGGCAACTATCATAAATGGATTTGGAGTTGTGTGATGTTTTAAAAAGAATTTTCAAACAGAATTTGAAAAAAAAATTTTCTTCTAGTATCAATATGGAAATGAAAATTGGTTTTGAAACCGCTATCACTCGCCGATGGCTGTGGCCTTAAGTCTTGATGACCGGTAGAACGGTGGGCGTGTATTAGTTTTGAAACCATTTCACCGTACGTGCGGCGATCCTAAGTGACCGGTTGGGGCGGTGATAGTGTGTGATTTTTCCAAAGGCAGCGGGACGGGGAGAGTACCTTGAGACGTTCCTGTGTTGAGTGAGTCAACCAGAGTGCCTGAGGATATGTATATGTGTAACGTTTTGATCAGAACCGAAGGGACCGTGGGCCTGAGAGAGTAAGTGCCCATTTTTCATGAAACGGCCGTGGACCAGAGAGCGTAAGTGTCCAACGTGACCGGTACCTGAGGGATCAGTAGTATATTACTCAATATGGATTCGAGGACTGTAGTGCCTTCTTGTCTTCGGACCGATTCCATGGAGAGAGTACAAGAGTATTTTTGATTGCTATACATGCTGTGATATGTGTGTGGCATGTGTAGTGTGAAATAAGACTGACTTGTGGAGTCTGTAAGGTTATACATGTATTATAACCTTGGCATAGCGTGCCCATGAGAGTAACGATATAAGATTCACCAACTTTGAGGACAAAGTTCCTAAGGGGGGTAGATTTTAATACCCCGGATCAAAAAATGGTGATTTAATTACTCTAATATGATTATTAAAGGCCTAATGGTGCCTAAAGAGTATTGGTAAGAGAATAAAACCAAAAGAAAATGTGTAAAACGCGAAAAACGCTAAAACGCGCATTAAATAAGTATAAGAGATATATGATCTCGTTAGGGTTCGAGATGGATTCCTAAGGCTTATTTAGGCCTTATTAGTATACGGGAGTGATTCCCGAAGAAAACGGGTCCAAATAATGGATTAAAACGCTAACGGAGTTTTAAAGCACGTTTTTCGAGAAAACCCGAAAATGTGACTTTAAGTGGTCAAACGGACCCGTAAAAATTATGGTTGATTAAATAACTATAATTAAGTATTAATGGGAGCTTAATAACCATTAAAAATAAAGAAACGAGAAAAATCCGAAAAACGGGTCCGGTTAGTGAATAGTGCCAAACCGGGTAAAATAACGAGCGTTTTCTGTCAGAAACCGAAAAACGCTCCAGTATATATGTAAATAGTGGGCCGATTTTATTGGCTTAATCAGCCTTCCCCCTTGCTAATTAGCTAGTAAAGAAAGCAAGAAAAAGAAAGAAAAGAAAGTAAAAGTAAAAAGGGGAATAGTAAATAAGACTTTACTACTCTCTCACCTCCTTCCTTATTCTCTCATGATTATTTTTCCACTCCAAGCTGAGATTCTTCTTCCTCCTCTGTAAAATGGCGATTTCATAAGCAGCACACAACCTCCATCTTCTCCTTCCATTATCTTGTTCATTCCTCCACCAAATCACACAAAAATTATACCGCTAGATTCCTCTCGGTGAGAGCTTCGTTTTCCACCCAACAAAATCTTGATTCCTCCATCTTACTTCCATGGATTTAGGGCTTTTGAAGCTTGAAGATGATTTAACTCTCCTTCATCTCCTTAATGTCTTAAGGTAATAATAAGTAAGAGTTTTGGCCATTTCAAGCTTGTTCTTGCAATTTGGGAAATTTTCCCTCACGTTGAAAATTTCCTCTCGTTTTCAGCCGATTCTCCATGCTCTTGTGGGGTGTTGGAAACTCTTCCAATTGATTGCCAAGCTATCCATTTGATTATTCTAAGGTAATATCTAAGTTAAACTTTGAAAACTAGTTCCTTAAAATATTAGGTTGAGTGGGAAAAATCTAATTGATTTGTTGTTATGTGTGTGATGGGATATGGTTGTAGCTAGCAATCCATAGTCCTTGTGTGGGGTGGAAAACAAGAAGAGAAGGAGGGAACAAGAGAAAGAGGAAGAAGAGGAGTGAAAACCGAAAATAAACAAGGTAATGAGCTTACCTTGTGTTGGTTTTATTTGACTTGTAAACATATGTTAGGTTGAATTAAGTAACCTTGGACTTGTGTAGTGATGAGACTACAAGGTTGTTTGTAGAATGATAATGTTCAATGGGTTTAAGTGTGCAAAATAAACCTAGGAGATAAGCTAGTTTGTATGCATGAACAAATGGGAGTTTGATGTGGTTAATGATGCCTAAACCAAACAGGGGTGAAGAAGAGGTCATGAGCTGATTTAATTGTGGTGAAAATGCTTGGGAAGTAGGCAAGTGCTGTCAAAAATTGCCTAGGAGAGTATGGACTTGGGTGTTTCATTTAACGGAAGAAACTAGGTGTGTTTAAGAGGTGTTAAGTGTGTGATTAATGGTTTGAAAACCAAACTAAGAGGAAGAGTGTGTTAGTAGTGAAATAATGTCATTGGGATGCTAGGAGTGACATTGGTAAAGGAAGTATTGAAGGGTAGAAGTGGGGTTAAAAATCTGTAGCATGAGTAACACAAAAACTATTACATTTGTTGGAAAAGAAGTGAGGAAATTATGTAAGTTGATTAATGGATTTAGTAATGGAGTTGGTGGATGAATTATGGTATTTTAGGAGGCCTAAATGGCACTAAAACATGTGGGATTACATGTAGGAAGATTGAGGAAGAAATGGGTAAGAAAAGAAAAGAAAAACAAGGTCTGTAGCAACATTCTGCTACCGACCGACCCAGAGGCTGGATCGGTCGGTGGGTCGGTCAGGCTTAAGTAACGAGAAGTAAACATGCTGGAACGAACCGACCCAAGAGCCGTGAGTCGGTCGGGCTTGAATTCCCGGTTGTCAAAGTTTCTGACTTCGACCGACCCAGAGGTTGGGACGGTCGGTGGGTCGGTCTGAGCTTGGACAACGGGACTGAAACGTGCTGGGATGGACCGACCCAGAGGTGTATGGGTCGGTCGGGAGAAATTTCAGAGGACGGAAAGTTACTGGAACGGACCGACCCAGGGGTTGGGTCGGTCGGTGGGTCGGTCGACCCAAAACTTATAAAAAAAATGTGTTTTATCATATGGTTATAGTAATCATATGTAGGTATATATATGTAGGCCAAAACACATATATGCATATGTATGTAGTAATACACCATTAATGAAGTAGCAATGGTAAAGAAGAAAGTATATAAATGGGAAACAAGTTTGAGGATTAATTAAGGAGGTTGAAAGTATAAGAACGTTAAGTTAAACCAAAGTAACGGGATAACGGGGTAAGTACGGGAGTAGCATTTTATTATGTACCGTATGAGCCTAGTATTAATAATAATGTTTGAAACATTATCAGAGAATCGTGCGTGACCCGACGATGGTGAGATGACACGGTAAAAGTAAAAACCCCGATGAAAGGTATGATTTTCTCATACTCCGCGTGCTAACCGAGTTACGTTGATTTGTGTGTTTGTGTGCCGGCTTAATCAAGACTAAAGCATGAAAATAATCCATTGTTTGTTATGTATGTCTTGTTGTATGTTGAATGATACTTGTATGCCGGTGTGGTCTAACATAGAGTAAAGACCGACTCATAGTGAGTAACGTTTGGCTAGAGATCCATAGATCGGGTCGATGCTTATGATATCGAAAACGTGCAAACACACAAATTATCCGTTAAAGTATAACGATAACGCAAACATATGAACTCCCTAGAATGTGAGGAGATGTACGGGTTGAGTAATTACCCGATAACGGTTAGTAAACCATAATGAAACAATCCACGAAGTAAATAAGAGTGGAGAGATAAATGAACCTCCATCGAGAGGATTGAAGTTAGTCCAATGATGTGAACTTAAAAGAAAGGTAAAAGAAATCTAAGGGACTATGTAACTCCCTTGAGACATGGTCGACCTCCTACGTGAGGATTTTACCCGGTATCAGAAAATAACCGAAAGTATGAGTAAATGAAACGTATGGGTAACTATTAATACCTAAGATTAACCGAACTTGTGTATTGTTCCCAAAGTCATTAGAAACTCGAGAGAGATGCTTCTAGACTAAAACACATAATATTATTATAACTCCGAGAGAGGAGTGTAAGGGAGTGAGAGTAGTCCGAGAGCAGTCGGACCTATGTAAAAGTTAAGAACTAAGAGAGAGTTCCGTGAGCTAGTTGAACCTTCCCACCATGTTAGACCCAGAGTAGGGTCGAAACCGGGGAAGTAAGACTATGCTTGAGAGCCATGAGTTTTGGCCTAAGTATGTATTAAGAGTAACAAGCGTGACGTAGGAGACCTGTAGTGCCTTGAGAATCTACAAGAGCTTGAGTATAATTAACGCAAGAGTGTGGGTGAGATAATGAGTATAAATAACCCAAGAGTGTGGGTGACATAATGAGTATAAGTAACCCGAGAGAATGGGTGAGTATAAAATGAGAAGCCCAAGATAATGGGTGTGTATATGAATAAGTAACCCGAGAGAGCGGGTGAGATATTGAATGAGTAAACAAGGCATAGTGAGGTATAACCCTCAAGGCCTAAGAGTAAAATGATACAACTAACAACGTTGTTATGTTAGTTGGGATTGTATCCCATGATGATTTGTCGAATCCTTGTGTAGTGTACATATATAATGTATTACTATATGCATGTTGGTTGAATTAAAATGAACTCCATGCTCTCGACAAAAGTAGTCGACGTACCCCGGTTAGCGCTCGGGGTATGCGAATTTCATATGCAGCGTTAAGCTGAGCCCCTAGGGGCAACGTTTTTATTTTTCAGGTACACCGAAGATGTTACCGTTCGAGAGTAGGACGGGGTCGGTGGTTTGCATGGGTAGTTAGATTGTAATTACTTATGTATTTGAATAAGGTGTAAGACCAATATGTTGTCGGCATCCGTACATTGTAGACTAGGTATAGTAAAGAAATGAATTGAGCATTGTGTTGTATTGTGTAATCTGTTGTTCCAGTCCATTAGACCGTCACTGTATGTGAGATAGGCCTGGTTAGCCATATGGGTGGTTAACGGCGTTTTACCACCCTTCGTTGTAATAGAGATCCGCTGTGTGAGTAAGGGTAATTTGTGACGGATTAAGAGGTAATGACGTGTTTAACGGTTGGGGTGTTACAAAAATGGTATCAGAGCGAAGTATCGCTCTGATGACTGGAAATACCGAGCATAGGAAATACCGAGTTAGGAATTAGAGATTTTGGGCTAAGGGTTGAGTGGTAGCGTGAGAGAACCGCTAGTTAGGAACTTCCAGTATGATCTGGATACCTACAATACCAGACCCGCCCTCCACAACCCCCGTATTAAAAGCTCGGGAGAGAACGCCTTAGAGACGGGGAAACTCAATCTGGCAGCTGTCAAATATAACTCTATCTGAACCAGAACCTGACATGCGGTAGGTCCCGAGAACTGGAAATCCCGGAGACAGATCCCACTGGAACGACAATAACCGCACTTAATGGCGGGAAATCGAGAATCCTAATCCAAGGAGACCGAAATCTGTGGCAGCTTGGGGCGACATGCTTAGCAGTCGCGAGAACCCGGCTGGCCGAGCAACAGCAAGAAGGAAAGCATCAACCTTACAACGAGGCGGAATAGATGAAGTAACGAAAACCGGGACACAAGTCTACGGACCGCCAAGGTTAAATAATACCACCAACGGTATATTAACCGACTAAGAATCTAGTCAAGAGTAGATACCCCCACCCTACCACACCCGAAGTGGTTGCAATACTTGACTAATATAGACAGACAGCTATAAGCATAACCACGGGGTGCACCCGAATAGGACTAGAGTAGTGCCTAGATAAATAAGTTTTTGGAAAGCACGGTAAATACGTGGAGCGAGTACCAAGGAACTCCGAGAGTGGAGAAGCACCTAAATGAATGACAGTCATGTCAAGATGAATGAGAAGCAGCTCTAAGGAGCAGTTATCCAACTAAAGGATCAAGGGAAGAGCCAACAAGGCTACCAAATACAATGTGAACGATACCGTGACCGGTATGAGTTAACCTAAAAACCGCCTGTACCGCGCACTTGCCAAGGCAAGTGCAGTAAAAACGGGACTATTAAGAAGAGCTTTAACTAGCTACCAGTACTTAGCAAAGTACGAAGATGGAGAGAGGAGCCAATATAGCACCACAAACCCTAAGAATTCTGTAACGAGACCTTAGAAAGGCCGAACGGCCTAACCATCGTATTAAGAGCATACCGGTCAGCGAGAAGCTAGACCTGGTAAGAAGTAACCGGCATCGAAGTGCCATGAAGATTCTACTTTCAAGACTCAAAATTTTCTTTTAAAACGCAAAATTTTCCAAAAAAAACCCCAAATTTTCAAGCCAAACCAGAGAACCACGGTAAGTTATCATATAAGGATACAAGAGGAGTTGGCAGCAGAATACTTCACCTAGGCGTGTGACCGACACTACAAGTGTACACAACGAGACATGGAACGACCGCACTCCGAAGGAGCTTGCGGGCCTGACAGACCAATTATGAGTTAGTCGGGTATGTGGCAACGTATCAATAAGATACCCCATGTATGTATACAAGTAGAGTACGGAACACGGGAAGTAGCCCACTCCATACTACGGACGAAAGAGCCAATTTAGACCAGAACAATTGACTACCATGAATGATCAAGGAGAAGAACCCAGGAAGATGACGGGTCTAAATGTGTAGCGTTAAGAAGTGCGGGAAGCACATAGTATTAAGTATAGACATTGGATATGTCTTAGGAATCAAGGAGGAAATACCTAATAACTGAAATGAATACCAGTGTAAGCAATAAGATGAATGCCTTAAATGATCATATCAATGTTTGATAAACGGGATAGGATTCCCACAACATACCTCACTGAGGAGAATAACGACTTGACCAAGAAGGTAAAGAAAGAACAAATGATCTACCCAATAACGGGAGACATTACAACCCTAAATGGGATAGTTCGAGAATATATGTAACCGCAAGATGGGGAAAGAAACTGAACATAACCATAAGTACAAGCCAAATGTAATGGCGCGATTCAGTAACACCCAGGAGCAATCCGTGAAGGGTGCCGGAGTCAACAGTAGTTGAACGAAACATCGTGTTGAGAACACAAGTGTTAAAGCGAACACTCGGGTAGAACCTGAAAGGATCCCACATGAAACGGGATACCCTAGATTGCAAGAGGACATGAATTAATATCAAGATACCTAAAGGGCCTTCCGTGTACGGAAGCGTGATGAGGCAACTATATCAAAAACCCAGTAGTGTCTCCAAACCATTTAATGGTATACGGAGAAGAAGAAACTTGTTTAAACAGCCGCACAGAGCATGGCTCGAGGCGAAGTGGCTAGCAAGCCGGTAAAACTAACTACAATTTGTAGTTCTAAACGTTGCAAACCTATGCATAAAGGCACGAGAAGAACCAGTGGAGAATGAACCGCTACTTTAGAGTGGGGATACCACTTGTTATTGTGGGGCCTATAGAGTGGCAAGTGCGTGAATCCTCCAGAGAAGGGCTACCACATAAGAATGTAATGCGAAACCGCTAGAGCAGCGTAGTGATACTTGAGCATGTGTATATTGCCAGGGAGTTTATAAACGCAAATAGTATGTAGAAAGGCTTTGATAGCAATGGAAGGAAACCGAGAGAGTAATCGGTTGAGAAGTAAACACAGTACGTGTGTAATGTGAATTGCAGAGTAAACAATACGCAAGAAGCGTAGAGAGATTTTAAAGAGTAGCGAATTACATTGAGCCAAGTGAATGGCAAGCCATAGCATAAATGGCGCGAGTGCATGCGGAAGCTAAACTAGTAGTGGATGCCATTGTGTAAGCGAATGCTGTAATGAGTAAGGACATGGTACGCAGTAAGCGACCATTGTAAGAGTATGGTCAGATGATGATATGAAGCTGATGAGAAAAGATAGTAAAGGAGACATGTTCATTCCTATCTCATGGGTGATTTACTGCCAAGCGTTTACGCTTCTGCACTCTGTATAACTGAGTGTTTTGGTATTGCATTTGTGCGGTAATGATCTTATGGGATGGCTAGGAACTTGAGAATTGTCAACAGAACCTGTTGAGCGAGAATCTAGAGAAGTAACCGTGCGGTCATTGGCCAAAGATGCACGAAGAATGTGGGTCGTAACCCACAGGTCCCAGGACCGATGAATGGTAAGGGCAGAGTATAACAATGAAGAATTCTTGTACAGAAACAAGTAGACAACATAATTTAGAAGCAACTATTAAGTGAGGAAGCACTACATGCTTAGTAGTAGCTTGACCCCAACCGACAACAAGTCGGGAAAAGTAAGTGAATAATCACGAAGGTATACAGTGTTATATGAAATAGATTTCCAGAAAACTAGAGAGAAAATCTATAACCCATCGAATTCGCATACGGTGAGAAATACTACGCGACGATGTGTATTACATTGAGAATACCTAGGGCGAGTTAAGCTCTAGTTATCAGGTCACGCAGCAAAAGCTAGTGGGCCGTAATTCAAAGATTAAGTATACCTGGCAATGTGAGTAAATGGCTTATCATAAATGCCTTGAAGCCTTAGAGGCTAGAACCGAACCCGGTTATGAGTAAATTAACCACAGCGAAGTTAAAACACTTCATGATACCCGAATTAGTGAACCAATGTTCAGAGGTAACATATGGTTGATTACGCGGGCGTAACCCCTTTTAAGGGGGGTAGGGCGAGAAACCTCTTAGGGTATGTTTTACATATAGGTGCGTAAACTACTATGTGCATAGCACAAAAGAAATTAATTTCATGATTGGAACTCATGTTACATAAACATGTATACCCATTCATTGTGTAAGTATGAGCATTTTTCATGAGAGATGCGAGTAATGAGTATATAATATGTATGAAACGAGGAGTAGAGAGACTCCTGGGGAATGAGAATCCCTATAGTATAAGTCTAGTGAGATTAGACATGAGACATAATGAGTTTGAATCGGTATGAAACCGATGTGTAACCTTGTAGGGAGTGTGTTCCCTAGGTGATTTTATTTGAGAATGATTGATGGAGTGAGTTCCATCCTTTGGATTTGTATGTGGTATGTTTTAAATTGAGTAACAATTTGACTAATGAGGCCATAAGTATGTAATGCCTAGGCAAGGAAAGTGAATCAAATAGAGAATAATGGATGACTTAAGTTCTATGAAAAAAAATAAGTTAAAATGAATTGTTTTATGAATATGACTAGGAAGAGTAAAAGATAGAAAACGAAAATGTTTGACTATCTGTTTGTTTGAAGCTGACGTGGGAGGTGGAACTTGATCTGCTAGCAATCAAGGGAAACTGAACACAAATTGGGGTGGAAGGATAGTTCAACACTGATGCTGATCACATCAGGGTTGGATGATTCTTGAAGCTCCCTATAAGTCGTCACAAGTAATCACGCTAAGAAAAGAGACAACTATATAAATGGATTTGGAGTTGTGTGATGTTTTAAAAAGAATTTTCAAACAGAATTTGAAAAAAAAAAAGAATTTTCTTCAAGTATCAATATGGAAATGAAAATTGGTTTTAAACCGCTACCCACCGATGGTTGTGGCCTTAAGTCTTGATAACCGGTAGAACGGTGGGCGTGTAATAGTTTTGAAACCATTTCACCGTACGTGCGGCGGTCCTAAGTGACCGGTTGGGGGGTGACAGTGTGTGATTTTTCCAAAGGCAACGGGATGGGGAGAGTACCCTGAGACGTTCCTGTGTTGAGTGAGTCAACCAGAGTGCCTGAGGATATGTATATGTGTAACGTTTTGATCAGAACCGAAGGGACCGTGGGCCTGAGAGAGTAAGTGCCCATTTGTCATGAAACGGCCGTGGACCAGAGAGTGTAAGTGTCCAACGTGACCGGTACCTGAGGGATCAGTAGTATATTACTCAATATGGATTCGAGGACTGTAGTGCCTTCTTGTCTTCGGACCGATTCCATGGAGAGAGTACAAGAGTTTTTGATTGCTATACATGCTGTGATATGTGTGTGGCATGTGTAGTGTGAAATAAGACTGACTTGTGGAGTCTGTAAGGTTATACATGTATTATAACCTTGGCATAGGTGCCCATGAGAGTAGTAACTATATAGAGATTCACCAACCTTTGAGGACAAAGTTCATAAGTGTGGGGTAGATTTAATACCCCGATGGATCAAAAAATGGTGATTTAATTACTCTAATATGATTTATTTAAAGGCTAATGGTGCCTAAAGAGTATTGGTAAGAGAATTAAAACCAAAAGAAAATGTGTGGTAAAGAAAACGCGAAAAAAAAAAAAACGCTAAAACGCGCATTAATAAGTATAAGAGATATATGATCTCGTTAGGGTTCGAGATGGATTCCTAAGGCTTTTAGGCCTTATTAGTAACGGGAGTGATTCCCGAAGAAAACGGGTCCAAATAATGGATTAAAACGCTAACGGAGTTTTAAAGCACGTTTTTCGAGAAAACCCGAAAACGTGACTTTAAGTGGTCAAACGGACCCGTAAAAATTATGGTTGATTAAATAACTATAATTAAGTATTAATGGGAGCTTAATAACATTAAAAATAAAGAAACGAGAAAAAAACGAAAAACGGGTCCGGTTAGTGAATAGTGCCAAACCGGGTAAAATAACGAGCGTTTTCTGTCAGAAACCGAAAAACGCTCCAGTATATATGTAAATAGTGGGCCGATTTTATTGGCTTAATCAGCCTTCCCCCTTGCTAATTAGCTAGTAAAGAAAGCAAGAAAAAGAAAGAAAAGAAAGTAAAAGTAAAAAGGGGAATAGTAAATAAGACTTTACTACTCTCTCACCTCCTTCCTTATTCTCTCATGATTATTTTTCCACTCCAAGCTGAGATTCTTCTTCCTCCTCTGTAAAAGGCGATTTCATAAGCAGCACACAACCTCCATCTTATCCTTCCATTATCTTGTTCATTCCTCCACCAAATCACACAAAAATTATACCGCTAGATTCCTCTCGGTGAGAGCTTCGTTTTCCACCAACAAAATCTTGATTCCTCCATCTTCAATCCATGGATTTGGGGCTTTTGAAGCTTGAAGAGATGATTTTAACTCTCCTTCATCTCCTTAATGTCTTAAGGTAATAATAAGTAAGAGTTTTGGCCATTTCAAGCTTGTTCTTGCAATTTGGGAAATTTTCCCTCACGTTGAAAATTTCCTCTCGTTTTCAGCCGATTCTCCATGCTCTTGTGGGGTGTTGGAAACTCTTCCAATTGATTGCCAAGCTATCCATTTGATTATTCTAAGGTAATATCTAAGTTAAACTTTGAAAACTAGTTCCTTAAAATATTAGGTTGAGTGGGAAAAATCGAATTGATTTGTTGTTATGTGTGTGATGGGATATGGTTGTAGCTAGCAATCCATAGTCCTTGTGTGGGGTGGAAAACAAGAAGAGAAGGAGGGAACAAGAGAAAGAGGAAGAAGAGGAGTGAAAACCGAAAATAAACAAGGTAATGAGCTTACCTTGTGTTGGTTTTATTTGACTTGTAAAACATATGTTAGGTTGAATTAAGTAACCTTGGACTTGTGTAGTGATGAGACTACAAGGTTGTTTGTAGAATGATAATGTTCAATGGGTTTAAGTGTGCAAAATAAACCTAGGAGATAAGCTAGTTTGTATGCATGAACAAATGGGAGTTTGATGTGGTTAATGATGCCTAACCAAACAGGGGTGAAGAAGAAGAGGTCATGAGCTGATTTAATTGTGGTGAAAATGCTTGGGAAGTAGGCAAGTGCTGTCAAAAATTGCCTAGGAGAGTATGGACTTGGGTGTTTCATTTAAAGGAAGAAACTAGGTGTGTTTAAGAGGTGTTAAGTGTGTGATTAATGGTTTGAAAACCAAACTAAGAGGAAGAGTGTGTTAGTAGTGAAATAATGTCATTGGGATGCTAGGGAGTGACATTGGTAAAGGAAGTATTGAAGGGTAGAAGAAGGGGGTTAAAAATCTGTAGCATGAGTAGTAACACAAAAACTATTACATTTGTTGGAAAAGAAGTGAGGAAATTATGTAAGTTGATTAATGGATTTAGTAATGGAGTTGGTGGATGAATTATGGTATTTTAGGAGGCCTAAATGGCACTAAAACATGTGGGATGACATGTAGGAAGATTGAGGAAGAAATGGGTAAGAAAAGAAAAGAAAAACAAGGTCTGTAGCAACATTCTGCTACCGACCGACCCAGAGGCTGGATCGGTCGGTGGGTCGGTCAGGCTTAAGTAACGAGAAGTAAACATGCTGGAACGGACCGACCCAAGAGCCGTGAGTCGGTCGGGCTTGAATCCCGGTTGTCAAAGTTTCTGACTTCGACCGACCCAGAGGTTGGGACGGTCGGTGGGTCGGTCTGAGCTTGGACAACGGGACTGAAACGTGCTGGGATGGACCGACCCAGAGGTGTATGGGTGGTCGGTCGGGAGAAATTTCAGAGGACGGAAACTTACTGGAACGGACCGACCCAGGGGTTGGGTCGGTCGGTGGGTCGGTCGACCCAAAACTTATAAAAAAAATGTTGTTTATCATATGGTTATAGTAATCATATGTAGGTATATATATGTAGGCCAAAACACATATATGCATATGTATGTAGTAAACACACCATTAATGAAGTAGCAATGGTAAAGAAGAAAGTATATAAATGGGAAACAAGTTTGAGGATTAATTAAGGAGGTTGAAAGTATAAGAACGTTAAGTTAAACCAAAGTAACGGGATAACGGGGTAAGTACGGGAGTAGCATTTTATTATGTACCGTATGAGCCTAGTATTAATAATAATGTTTGAAACATTATCAGAGAATCGTGCGTGACCCGAGAATGGTGAGATGACACGGTAAAAGTAAAAACCCCGATGAAAGGTATGATTATCTCATACTCCGCGTGCTAACCGAGTTACGTTGATTTGTGTGTTGTGTGCCGGCTTAATCAAGACTAAAGCATGAAAATAATCCATTGTTTGTTTATGTATGTCTTGTTGTATGTTGAATGATACTTGTATGCCGGTGTGGTCTAACATAGAGTAAAGACCGACTCATAGTGAGTAACGTTTGGCTAGAGACCCATAGATCGGGTCGATGCTTATGATATCGAAAACGTGCAAACACACAAATTATCCGTTAAAGTATAACGATAACGCAAAACATATGAACTCCCTAGAATGTGAGGAGATGTACGGGTTGAGTAATTACCCGATAACGGTTAGTAAACCATAATGAAACAATCCACGAAGTAAATAAGAGTGGAGAGATAAATGAACCTCCATCGAGAGGATTGAAGTTAGTCCAATGATGTGAACTAAAAGAAAGGTAAAAGAAACCTAAGGGACTATGTAACTCCCTTGAGACATGGTCGACCTCCTACGTGAGGATTTTACCCGGTATCAGAAAATAACCGAAAGTATGAGTAAATGAAACGTATGGGTAACTATTAATACCTAAGATTAACCGAACTTGTGTATTGTTCCCAAAGTCATTAGAAACATCACGAGAGATGCTTCTAGACTAAAACACATAATATTATTATAACTCCGAGAGAGGAGTGTAAGGGAGTGAGAGTAGTCCGAGAGCAGTCGGACCTATGTAAAAGAGTTAAGAACTAAGAGAGAGTTCCGTGAGCTAGTTGAACCTTCCCACCATGTTAGACCCAGAGTAGGGTCGAAACCGGGGAAGTAAGACTATGCTTGAGAGCCATGAGTTTTGGCCTAAGTATGTATTAAGAGTAACAAGCGTGACGTAGGAGACCTGTAGTGCCTTGAGAATCTACAAGAGCTTGAGTATAATTAACGCAAGAGTGTGGGTGAGATAATGAGTATAAATAACCCAAGAGTGTGGGTGACATAATGAGTATAAGTAACCCGAGAGAATGGGTGAGTATAAAATGAGAAGCCCAAGATAATGGGTGTGTATATGAATAAGTAACCCGAGAGAGCGGGTGAGATATTGAATGAGTAAACAAGGCATAGTGAGGTATAACCCTCAAGGCCTAAGAGTAAAATGATACAACTAACAACCTTGTTATGTTAGTTAGGGATTGTATCCCATGATTGATTTGTCGAATCCTTGTGTAGTGTACATATATAATGTATTACTATATGCATGTTGGTTGAATTAAAATGAACTCCATGCTCTCGACAAAAGTAGTCGGGTACCCCGGTTAGCGCTCGGGGTATGCGAATTTCATATGCAGCGTTAAGCTGAGCCCCTAGGGGCAACGTTTTTATTTTTCAGGTACACCGAAGATGTTACCGTTCGAGAGTAGGACGGGGTCGGTGGTTTGCATGGGTAGTTAGATTGTAATTACTTATGTATTTGAATAAGGTGTAAGACCAAATATGTTGTCGGCATCCGTACATTGTAGACTCGGTATAGTAAAGAAATGAATTGAGCATTGTGTTGTATTGTGTAATCGGTTGTTCCAGTCCATCAGACCGTTACTGTATGTGAGATAGGCCTGGTTAGCCATATGGGTGGCTAACGGCGTTGTACCACCCTTCGTTGTAATAGAGATCCGCTGCGTGAGTAAGGGTAATTTGTGACGGATTAAGAGGTAATGACGTGTTTAACGGTTGGGGTGTTACAAAAATGGTATCAGAGCGAAGTATCGCTCTGATGACTGGAAATACGAGCATAGGAAATACCGAGTTAGGAATTAGAGATTTCGGGCTAAGGGTTGAGTGGTAGCGTGAGAGAACCGCTAGTTAGGAACTTCCAGTATGATCTGGATACCTACAATACCAGACCCGCCCTCCACAACCCCCGTATTAAAAGCTCGGGAGAGAACGCCTTAGAGACGGGGAAACTCAATCTGGCAGCTGTCAAATATAACTCTATCTGAACCAGAACCTGACATGCGGTAGGTCCCGAGAACTGGAAATCCGGAGACAGATCCCACTGGAACGACAATAACCGCACTTAATGGCGGGAAATCGAGAAATCCTAATCCAAGGAGACCGAAATCTGTGGCAGCTTGGGGCGACATGCTTAGCAGTCGCGAGAACCCGGCTGGCCGAGCAGCAGCAAGAAGGAAAGCATCAACCTTACAACGAGGCGGAATAGATGAAGTAACGAAAACCGGGACACAAGTCTACGGACCGCCAAGGTTAAATAATACCACCAACGGTATATTAACCGACTAAGAATCTAGTCAAGAGTAGATACCCCCACCCTACCACACCCGAAGTGGTTGCAATACTTGACTAATATAGCTTAGACAGCTATAAGCATAACCACGGGGTGCACCCGAATAGGACTACAGAAGTAGTGCCTAGATAAATAAGTTTTTGGAAAGCACGGTAAATACGTGGAGCGAGTACCAAGGAACTCCGAGAGTGGAGAAGCACCTAAATGAATGACAGTCATGTCAAGATGAATGAGAAGCAGCTCTAAGGAGCAGTATCCAACTAAAGGATCAAGGGAAGAGCCAACAAGGCTACCAAATACAATGTGAACGATACCGTGACCGGTATGAGTTAACCTAAAAACCGCCTGTACCGCGCACTTGCCAAGGCAAGTGCAGTTAGTAAAAACGGACTATTAAGAAGAGCTTTAACTAGCTACCAGTACTTAGCAAAGTACGAAGATGGAGAGAGGAGCCAATATAGCACCACAAACCCTAAGAATTCTGTAACGAGACCTTAGAAAGGCCGAACGGCCTAACCATCGTATTAAGAGCATACCGGTCAGCGAGAAGCTAGACCTGGTAAGAAGTAACCGGCATCGAAGTGCCATGAAGATTCTACTTTCAAGACTCAAAATTTTCTTTTAAAACGCAAAATTTTCCAAAAAAAACCCCAAATTTTCAAGCCAAACCAGAGAACCACGGTAAGTTATCATATAAGGATACAAGAGGAGTTGGCAGCAGAATACTTCACCTAGGCGTGTGACCGACACTACAAGTGTACACAACGAGACATGGAACGACCGCACTCCGAAGGAGCTTGCGGGCCTGACAGACCAATTATGAGTTAGTCGGGTATGTGGCAACGTATCAATAAGATACCCCATGTATGTATACAAGTAGAGTACGGAACACGGGAAGTAGCCCACTCCATACTACGGACGAAAGAGCCAATTTAGACCAGAACAATTGACTACCATGAATGATCAAGGAGAAGAACCCAGGAAGATGACGGGTCTAAATGTGTAGCGTTAAGAAGTGCGGGAAGCACATAGTATTAAGTATAGACATTGGATATGTCTTAGGAATCAAGGAGGAAATACCTAATAACTGAAATGAATACCAGTGTAAGCAATAAGATGAATGCCTTAAATGATCATATCAATGTTTGATAAACGGGATAGGATTCCCACAACATACCTCACTGAGGAGAATAACGACTTGACCAAGAAGGTAAAGAAAGAACAAATGATCTACCCAATAACGGGAGACATTACAACCCTAAATGGGATAGTTCGAGAATATATGTAACCGCAAGATGGGGAAAGAAACTGAACATAACCATAAGTACAAGCCAAATGTAATGGCGCGATTCAGTAACACCCAGGAGCAATCCGTGAAGGGTGTGGCGGAGTCAACAGTAGTTGAACGAAACATCGTGTTGAGAACACAAGTGTTAAAGCGAACACTCGGGTAGAACCTGAAGGATCCCACATGAAACGGGATACCCTAGATTGCAAGAGGACATGAATTAATATCAAGATACCTAAAGGGCCTTCCGTGTACGGAAGCGTGATGAGGCAACTATATCAAAACCCAGTAGTGTCTCCAAACCATTTAATGGTATACGGAGAAGAAGAAACTTGTTTAAACAGCCGCACAGAGCATGGCTCGAGGCGAAGTGGCTAGCAAGCCGGTAAAACTAACTACAATTTGTAGTTCTAAACGTTGCAAACCTATGCATAAAGGCACGAGAAGAACCAGTGGAGAATGAACCGCTACTTTAGAGTGGGGATACCACTTGTTATTGTGGGGCCTATAGAGTGGCAAGTGCGTGAATCCTCCAGAGAAGGGCTACCACATAAGAATGTAATGCGAAACCGCTAGAGCAGCGTAGTGATACTTGAGCATGTGTATATTGCCAGGGAGTTTATAAACGCAAATAGTATGTAGAAAGGCTTTGATAGCAATGGAAGGAAACCGAGAGAGTAATCGGTTGAGAAGTAAACACAGTACGTGTGCAATGTGAATTGCAGAGTAAACAATACGCAAGAAGCGCAGAGAGATTTTAAAGAGTAGCGAATTACATTGAGCCAAGTGAATGGCAAGCCATAGCATAAATGGCGCGAGTGCATGAGCGGAAGCTAAACTAGTAGTGGATGCCATTGTGTAAGCGAATGCTGTAATGAGTAAGGACATGGTACGCAGTAAGCGACCATTGTAAGAGTATGGTCAGATGATGATATGAAGCTGATGAGAAAAGATAGTAAAGGAGACATGTTCATTCCTATCTCATGGGTGATTTACTGCCAAGCGTTTACGCTTCTGCACTCTGTATAACTGAGTGTTTTGGTATTGCATTTGTGCGGTAATGATCTTATGGGATGGCTAGGAACTTGAGAATTGTCAACAGAACCTGTTGAGCGAGAATCTAGAGAAGTAACCGTGCGGTCATTGGCCAAAGATGCACGAAGAATGTGGGTCGTAACCCACAGGTCCCAGGACCGATGAATGGTAAGCGGCAGAGTATAACAATGAAGAATTCTTGTACAGAAACAAGTAGACAACATAATTTAGAAGCAACTATTAAGTGAGGAAGCACTACATGCTTAGTAGTAGCTTGACCCCAACCGACAACAAGTCGGGAAAAGTAAGTGAATAATCACGAAGGTATACAGTGTTATATGAAATAGATTTCCAGAAAACTAGAGAGAAAATCTATAACCCATCGAATTCGCATACGGTGAGAAATACTACGCGACGATGTGTATTACATTGAGAATACCTAGGGCGAGTTAAGCTCTAGTTATCAGGTCACGCAGCAAAAGCTAGTGGGCCGTAATTCAAAGATTAAGTATACCTGGCAATGTGAGTAAATGGCTTATCATAAATGCCTTGAAGCCTTAGAGGCTAGAACCGAACCCGGTTATGAGTAAATTAACCACAGCGAAGAGTTAAAACACTTCATGATACCCGAATTAGTGAACCAATGTTCAGAGGTAACATATGGTTGATTACGCGGGCGTAACCCCTTTTAAGGGGGGTAGGGCGAGAAACCTCTTAGGGTATGTTTTACATATAGGTGCGTAAACTACTATGTGCATAGCACAAAAGAAATTAATTTCATGATTGGAACTCATGTTACATAAACATGTATACCCATTCATTGTGTAAGTATGAGCATTTTTGCAGAGATGCGAGTAATGAGTATATAATATGTATGAAACGAGGAGTAGAGAGACTCCTGGGGAATGAGAATCCCTATAGTATATGTCTAGTGAGATTAGACATGAGACATAATGAGTATGAATCGGTATGAAACCGATGTGTAACCTTGTAGGGAGTGTGTTCCCTAGGTGATTTTATTTGAGAATGATTGATGGAGTGAGTTCCATCCTTTGGATTTGTATGTGGTATGTTTTAAATTGAGTAACAATTTGACTAATGAGGCCATAAGTATGTAATGCCTAGGCAAGGAAAGTGAATCAAATAGAGAAAATGGATGACTTAAGTTCTATGAAAAAAAAATAAGTTAAAATGAATTGTTTTATGAATATGACTAGGAAGAGTAAAAGATAGAAAACGAAAATGTTTGACTATCTGTTTGTTTGAAGCTGACGTGGGAGGTGGAACTTGATCTGCTAGCAATCAAGGGAAACTGAACACAAATTGGGGTGGAAGGATAGTTCAACACTGATGCTGATCACATCAGGGTTGGATGATTCTTGAAGCTCCCTATAAGTCGTCACAAGTAATCACGCTAAGAAAAGAGACAACTATCATAAATGGATTTGGAGTTGTGTGATGTTTTAAAAAGAATTTTCAAACAGAATTTGAAAAAAAAAAGAATTTTCTTCAAGTATCAATATGGAAATGAAAATTGGTTTTGAAACCGCTATCACCCACCGATGGTTGTGGCCTTAAGTCTTGATAACCGGTAGAACGGTGGGCGTGAATAGTTTTGAAACCATTTCACCGTACGTGCGGCGGTCCTTAGTGACCGGTTGGGGCGGGGTGGTGACAGTGTGTGATTTTCCAAAGGCAACGGGATGGGGAGAGTACCCTGAGACGTTCCTGTGTTGAGTGAGTCAACCAGAGTGCCTGAGGATATGTATATGTGTAACGTTTTGATCAGAACCGAAGGGACCGTGGGCCTGAGAGAGTAAGTGCCCATTTGTCATGAAACGGCCGTGGACCAGAGAGTGTAAGTGTCCAACGTGACCGGTACCTGAGGGATCAGTATATATTACTCAATATGGATTCGAGGACTGTAGTGCCTTCTTGTCTTCGGACCGATTCCATGGAGAGAGTACAAGAGTATTTTGATTGCTATACATGCTGTGATATGTGTGTGGCATGTGTAGTGTGAAATAAGACTGACTTGTGGAGTCTGTAAGGTTATACATGTATTATAACCTTGGCATAGCATGCCCATGAGAGTAACGATATAAGATTCACCAACTTTGAGGACAAAGTTCCTAAGGGGGGTAGATTTTAATACCCCAGATCTAAAAATGGTGATTTAATTACTCTAATATGATTATTAAAGGCCTAATGGGGCCTAAAGAGTATTGGTAAGAGAATAAAACCAAAAGAAAATGTGTAAAAACGCGAAAAACGCTAAAACACGCATTAAATAAGTATAAGAGATATATGATCTCGTTAGGGTCCGAGATGGATTCCTAAGGCTTATTTAGGCCTAATTAGTATACGGGAGTGATTCTCGAAGAAAACGGATCCAAATAATGGATTAAAACGCTAACGGAGTTTTAAAGCACGTTTTTCGAGAAAACCCGAAAACGTGACTTTAAGTGGTCAAACGGACCCGTAAAAATTATGGTTGATTAAATAACTATAATTAAGTATTAATGGGAGCTTAATAACCATTAAAAATAAAGAAACGAGAAAAATCCAAAAAACGGGTCCGGTTAGTGAATAGTGCCAAACCGGGTAAAATAACGAGCGTTTTCTGTCAGAAACCGAAAAACGCTCCAGTATATATGTAAATAGTGGGCCGATTTATTGGCTTAATCAGCCTTCCCCCTTGCTAATTAGCTAGTAAAGAAAGCAAGAAAGAAAAAGAAAAAGAAAGAAAAGAAAGAAAAGTAAAAAAGGGGAATAGTAAATAAGACTTTACTACTCTCTCACCTCCTTCCTTATTCTCTCACGATTATTTTTCCCCTCCAAGCTGAGATTCTTCTTCCTCCTCTGTAAAATGGCGATTTCATAAGCAGCACACAACCTCCATCTTCTCCTTCCATTATCTTGTTCATTCCTCCACCAAATCACACAAAAAATTATACCGCTAGATTCCTCTCGGTGAGAGCTTTTTTCCACCCAACAAAATCTTGATTCCTCCATCTTAACTTCCATGGATTTAGGGCTTTTGAAGCTTGAAGATCTGATTTTAACTCTCCTTCATCTCTTAATGTCTTAAGGTAATAATAAGTAAGAGTTTTGGCCATTTCAAGCTTGTTCTTGCAATTTGGGAAATTTTCCCTCACGTTGAAAATTTCCTCTCGTTTTCAGCCGATTCTCCATGCTCTTGTGGGGTGTTGGAAACTCTTCCAATTGATTGCCAAGCTATCCATTTGATTATTCTAAGGTAATATCTAAGTTAAACTTTGAAAACTAGCTCCTTAAAATATTAGGTTGTGTGGGAAAAATCGAATTGATTTGTTGTTATGTGTGTGATGGGATATGGTTGTAGCTAGCAATCCATAGTCCTTGTGTGGTGTGGAAAACAAGAAGAGAAAGAGGGAACAAGAGAAAGTGGAAGAAGAGGAGTGAAAACCGAAAATAAACAAGGTAATGAGCTTACCGTGTGTTGGTTTTATTTGACTTGTAAACATATGTTAGGTTGAATTAAGTAACCTTGGACTTGTGTAGTGATGAGACTACAAGGTTGTTTGTTGAATGATAATGTTCAATGGGTTTGAGTGTGCAAAATAAACCTAGGAGATAAACTAGTTTGTATGCATGAGCAAATGGGAGTTTGATGTGGTTAATGATGCCTAAACCAAACAGGGGTGAAGAAGAGGTTATGAGCTGATTTAATTGTGGTGAAAATGCTTGGGAAGTAGGCAAGTGCTGTCAAAAATTGCCTAGGAGAGTATGGTGGTTGGGTGTTTCATTTAACGGAAGAAACTAGGTGTGTTTAAGAGGTGTTAAGTGTGTGATTAATGGTTTGAAAACCAAACTAAGAGGAAGAGTGTTGTTAGTAGTGAAATAATGTCATTGGGATGCTAGGAGTGACATTGGTAAAGGAAGTATTGAAGGGTAGAAGTGGGGTTAAAAATCTGTAGCATGAGTAACACAAAAACTGTTACATTTGTTGGAAAAGAAGTGAGGAAATTGTGTAAGTTGATTAATGGATTTAGTAATGGAGTTGGTGGATGAATTATGGTATTTTAGGAGGTCTAAATGGCACTAAAACATGTGGGATTACATGTAGGAAGATTGAGGGAAGAAATGGGTAAGAAAAGAAAAGAAAAACAAGGTCTGTAGCAACATTCTGCTACTGTCCGACCCAGAGGCTGGATCGGTCGGTGGGTCGGTCGGGCTTAAGTAACTTGAAGTAAACATGCTGGAACGGACTGACCCAGGAGCCGTGAGTCGGTCGTGGGTCGGTCGGGCTTGAATTCCCGGTTGTCGAAGTTTCTGACTTCGACCGACCCAGAGGTTGGGACGGTCGGTGGGTCGGTCTGAGCTTGGACAACGGGACTGAAACGTGCTAGGATGGACCGACCCAGAGGTGTATGGGTCGGTCGGAATAGTTCTGGGTCGGTCGGGAGAAATTTCAGAGGACGGAAACTTACTAGAACGGACCGACCCAGAGGTTGGGTCGGTTGGTGGGTCGGTCGACCCAAAACTTATAAAAAAAATTTGTGTTTTATCATATGGTATAGTAATACACCATTAATGAAGTAAAATGGTAAAGAAGAAAGTATATAAATGGGAAACAAGTATGAGGATTAATTAAGGAGGTTGAAAGTATAAGAACGTTAAGTTAAACCAAAGTAACGGGATAACGGGGTAAGTACGGAGTAGTAGCATTTTATTATGTACCGTATGAGCCTAGTATTAATAATAATGTTTGAAACATTATCAGAGAATCGTGCGTGACCCGAGCATGGTGAGATGACACGGTAAAAGTAAAAACCCCGGTGAAAGGTATGATTTTCTCATACTCCGCGTGCTAACCGAGTTACATTGATTTGTGTGTTTGTGTGCCGGCTTAATCAAGACTAAAGCATGAAAATAATCCGTTGTTTGATTATGTATGTCTTGTTGTATGTTGAATGATACTTGTATGCCGGTGTGGTCTAACATAGAGTAAAGACCGACTCATAGTGAGTAACGTTTGGCTAGAGACCCATAGATCGGGTCGATGCTTATGGTATCGAAAACGTGCAAAACACACAAATTATCCGTTAAAGTATAATGATAACGCAAACATATGAACTCCCTAGAATGTGAGGAGATGTACGGGTTGAGTAATTACCCGATAACGGTTAGTAAACCATAATGAAACAATCCACGAAGTAAATAAGAGTGGAGAGATAAATGAACCTTCATCGAGAGGATTGAAGTTAGTCCAATGATGTGAACTTAAAAGAAAGGTAAAAGAGACCTAAGGGACTATGTAACTCCCTTGAGACATGGTCGACCTCCTACGTGAGGATTTTACCCGGTATCAGAAAATAACCGAAAGTATGAGTAAATGAAACGTATGGGTAACTCTTAAAACCTAAGGTTGCATTCGTTATCCACATTAATCTCCCCTCCAATATGAATGTGACATTAATGTTTATTTTGCTTTACACATGTCAACATGTTATTTGTCCACTTAAATATTTGGTCCCACTCAAACTATAACTAAAGCCACATGTCCTCTCTTTATTTGTTAACCAATGTTACAAAAGTAACCATACCAAGATGAATTGGAAACGCTGCAAATGCAGCGTTTGATCGAACGACCCCTAAGATTAACCGAACTTGTGTATTGTTCCCAAAGTCATTAGAAACATCGAGAGTGATGCTTCTAGACTAAAACACATAATATTATTATAACTCCGAGAGAGGAGTGTAAGGGAGTGAGAGTAGTCCGAGAGCAGTCGGACCTATGTAAAAGAGTTAAGAACTAAGAGAGAGTTCCATGAGCTAGTTGAACCTTCCCACCATGCTAGACCCAGAGTAGGGTCGAACCGGGGAAGTAAGACTATGCTTGAGAGCCATGAGTTTTGGCCTAAGTATGTATTAAGAGTAACAAGCGTGACGTAGGAGACCTGTAGTGTCTCGAGAATCTACAAGAGCTTGAGTATAATTAACCCAAGAGTGTGGGTGAGATAATGAGTATAAATAACCCAAGAGTGTGGGTGAGATAATGAGTATAAGTAACCCGAGAGAATGGGTGAGTATAAAATGAGTAGCCCAAGAGAATGGGTGTGTATATGAATAAGTAACCCGAGAGAGCGGGTGAGATATTGAATGAGAGTAAACAAGGCATAGTGAGGTATAACCCTCAAGGCCTAAGAGTAAAATGATACAACTAACAACCTTGTTATGTTAGTTAGGGATTGTATCCCATGATTGATTTGTCGAATCCTTGTGTAGTGTACATATATAATGTATTACTATATGCATGTTGGTTGAATTAAAATGAACTCCATGCTCTCGACAAAAGTAGTCGGCGTACCCCGGTTAGCGCTCGGGGTATGCGAATTTCATATGCAGCGTTAAGCTGAGCCCCTAGGGGCAACGTTTTTATTTTTCAGGTACACCGAAGATGTTACCGTTCGAGAGTAGGACGGGGTCGGTGGTTTGCATGGGTAGTTAGATTGTAATTACTTATGTATTTGAATAAGGTGTAAGACCGAATATGTTGTCGGCATCCGTACATTGTAGACTCGGTATAGTAAAGAAATGAATTGAGCATTGTGTTGTATTGTGTAATCGGTTGTTCCAGTCCATCAGACCGTTACTGTATGTGAGATAGGCCTGGTTAGCCATATGGGTGGCTAACGGCGTTGTACCACCCTTCGTTGTAATAGAGATCCGCTGCGTGAGTAAGGGTATTTTGTGACAGATTAAGAGGTAATGACGTGTTTAACGGTTGGGGTGTTACAGTGCGACCCCATTCCAATCAGGGGCGGACCCAGGATTTTAACCTTATGGGGTCCATTATCTTAAGGAAGTAGAACATGTATATATATAAAACTGATATGCAATGTTTTTACAATTGTCCTCTACGAGTCTTCATTGCTTGAAAATGGTACATAATCGTCTCATTACTAATTGTCTCAAAAACATCTTTTTCCACATAAGTAACTAGACAATCATTAAGCAAATCATCTTCCATCTTGTTGCGGAGATCGGTCTTGATAATCTTCATCAGACAGAAAACACTCTTTCAACTGTTGCTGTAGCAACTGGTAGAATTAGTGCAAGTCTCAACAATAAGAACACTAGAGAAAAGTTCAGATGTTTTTGTTTCAACCAACTTCCTTGCAAGATCACTAATTCCTTTCAGATTAGAAAACCTTGGATCATGATGCATATTTGCAATAAAATTATCAAGCTGGTAACTAAGCTCATGGACCTTACTTTCACAACCAAAGTCATCTGGATATAAACGTGCCATGGCCAACAACTTAGTCTTGTCAAAGTGAGAAAATGAGTCAACTGGATTCAAACAAGCTAAGCCGAGTAGTAAGTCTGTATTCACCTCACTGAAACGATAGTTGAGCTCTTGAATCTGCATATCAACAATTGCATATAAGATACTCACACGATAGTAATGCTCATTTGTCACGTCATTAACTCTACGTCGCAAGTTGGATCCTCCGCGATAGTGCATAACATTCATATCGAGTGTAAGAATATTTTGCTTCACACAAAAAGAAAGTAACCTTAAAGACAAGATCTTCCCAAGCATTATCCATCATTGCTTGCAACTGGCTCTTAGCTGTAGCAAGTAGATACATAGCATTAACAATATCTTGCTCTTTTCTGCAAAGCCATATTCAACTGATCAGTGATTGCTAACACCTTCTCCATTAGATGCAGCATAAAAACAAATCGAAACGATTGAAGTAAATCCAGGAGTCCATGAGCCTTTTGTCGGTCATTTCCATCTAAACTTTTCATTGCAATATCATCAATAACCTCAATCAAAGATGGAAAAGTAATAACCAGATTCTGTAGAGATCTGAAATGAGAACTCCAACGAGTATCACCAGGCCGGTTAAGCCCTAGTTCTTGATTCAAACCCCGACCAGTTTCAAGTTCACCCAAAAGAATAGCTTCTTCTCTTATTATTGCCTGTTCAGCTCGAAAAGCATCTCTATTCTTGAAGGATGTGCCAACCACATTTAAAACAACACTAACCACATCAAAAAGCCATGCAGCATCTTCTTGATTCTTTGTAACTGCAACAAGGGTCAGTTGAAGTTGATGGGCAAAACAATGAATGCTATGTGCAGACCTAGAGTCACTCATTATTAGAGTCCTTAATCCATTCAAATGTCCCTGCATATTACTGGCACCATCGTAACATTGCCCACGGATATTATAAGGACTAAGAGAATGTTGAGCAATCAATGAATAAACTGCCTCTTTTAAAGCTATTGCACTCGTCTGACCAACATGAACAACTCCAATTAGCCTCTCCATCACAAATCCTCTTTTGTCAACATACCTCACAACAAGAGCCATTTGTTCCTTGTGAGACACATCCCGAGATTCATCAACTAAGATTGCAAAGTAATCATCTCCAATGTCCTCTATGATAGCCTTGACTGTTTCATTAGCACATGCCTTCACAATATCCCTCTGAATCTTTGGAGAAGTTAATTGTAGATTTTTGGGAGCATTCTTCAAAGCAACATCTCCTACTGATTCAACACGATCAGCATACCAATCAAGCACAGACAAAAAATTACCCTTTCTGGAAGAAGACTCACTTTCATCATGTCCTCGAAAAGGAAATCCACATGTCAAAAGCAATCTTGCAACATCAATTGATGTAATCAAACGAGTTCTATAATCTGTCTGAACTTGCTTTGTTTGCTTTGTTAAAGCTGTCTGGATGGATTGCTTCTGATTTAATAAATCAACACACATGTTGGAACATTGATTATGAACACTAGATGGTCCACCAACATGGGCTGAATATCTCTCACTTTTATTCCAAGCCCTAAAACCTGTAGTTGAAAATGTTTCCCCTCCACGATGTCCAATTTTCTCATTGTGAAACAAATAACAAGGTAGACAAAACACAGCATCCTTCTTAATACTGTACTCTAACCAGTTTGGATATTTAGCAAACCATGAATCACTAAACTGACGTGTTCTATCTGTAAAGGAACTCGTGGGGAAATTAAGATTTCGAGGTTGATACGGACCTTTTTTAATATAATGCCGTCTCACTTGATCTCGCACATTTGGGTGATAAAGCATAATCGGTTTTCTATCAGCAGGGTCAGCTGGTAAAGAAGAGACATCAACTTCTAAAGAAAGTGTATGTTGGGTGTTTTTTTCGACAGAAGTGGTTAACACATGATTTGGAATCTCTGTACCAAGATTTGGGGATCCAACTTCAACTTGAACCAACGTCTCTTGATTTAAGGGTGACCTTTGTGCCGAACATGATGACCTCTTAAAATATTTTTCCATTGTAAATCTGTAAAATGAAGATAGTTAGCATAGAATGTAAATGATTCAATAATATTTTAATTAAAATAGAATTCAATAATATTTAATTCTCTAACAAAATTAGTTTAACTATAATATTCTCCTAATTATCTTGTTTCCGGCAAGCTAGTGGTTAATTCATATTTTAAATTGATTCCCTTCAAATAATTTGTATGACATGACAAAGAATGTAAATTGATTCCTCTCTGGTTGATGACAATTGTCACCGTAAATTGATTCCCTTCAAATTCTCTATGTTATACTAATCATTCAGTTGGAAAATCAAGGAGGAGGAGGAACCAATCATTGAACAACCAGCTTGTTGAATTAAAAAAAGAAGAAGAAGCAGATATCCACTGGTGCAAGCTGCTGCTACGAGTGCACACTGTTGCTACAAAATTGAATCAGATATCCACTTCTATGTCCAACGATTTTTTATTAAACCAATCAGGAAGAATCCACTAACATTGCATCAATATTTAATTGAAAAGTTAACTTTACATTTATCAATAAAAAAAAGGGAGAACACAAATAGACAAAGCAAATTTTACATACTTGTCGTTGTCGTGCAAGTTGCACTCGGCAAACTCAGCTCCTCTCTTGACTTTGCCTGTTTTACTTTTGAAAACCCTAACTAGATGAGACTTAAATATTTATAGGGTGGACTCATTTTTTTATTTCTTATAAAGTCAAATTGGACCGGTATTCTTTAAACGAAAATACCAAATTAGGCTGAACAACTGGACTTGGATGGGCTGGGCTGCTTCGCTTCAAAGTGTAGCGTACAGGCGTACAACTGGAGTTAGTTTCTAAAACAGAAAATAAAGTGGTAGTAGCAGGGACTTGAACTCCTGATCTTTAGGTAACACATAACCTTAACCACTGAGCTATTTTCAGAACTTGCTACTATGTCATTTTTACTATACTTATTCTAGGTTTCAATTTTTAAATTTTTTTTATATAATAACTATGGGGTCCGGGCCCCCATGGGACCCCATGTGGGTCCGCCCCTGATTCCAATCCAAAAAACCCCTTTCCCAACTCCAAGGCGATCTTCATGTCTGTCAAACATTCAAATCCCCTCTGACTCCTACACACTCTCGACTTCTTCAACTCTCAAAATCAGCACTCCTAATCTTTCATTCTATACTCATTCGATTCATCATTCTTCTTCTTGGCGCTAGCTTGGCAGAAAAGCTCCTCATCCACTCGTTTTTCTCCTCCTCTGTCCTAATCCTATCCTTGACTTTTAAATGAATCTCTTTAATAAGGTCTTGAAAGAAGGTAATCCTGACAGTTGGAGACCGAGGTTTCCTCGGGCACCAATCCGAAGTCGTGGTCGTTGCCACTTCAAAGGGGTGTAACCCAGTGCGAACCCACCATAGAATCTCTGGCTTGATCAGATAAGTCCTATCCATAGGCAATAAATCATCAGAGTCAATTAACGGTTCTTAGAACCCTTTCCTCCTTCCTCGTTCCTTAGGTCAAACTAGGTGGCGACTCTAGTCAATTTCCGCCCTTAGGGCATAAGTCCGCGTGGAGCCCATCGAGCGGGTGTAGTGCACACTTGCACTCCCCTTTATGCTTTTTGGGAAAGACGACGATTTAATAGGTATTTGAGGGATGCCGAGGTGACAGGTCTTCACCCTCCACAGAATGACAGTTTTTAGGATCTAGACTTCTCAGCAGAACCATTTACATAGACCCACCCCTCATACTGAACAAATCACCCTCCACAGCTACTAGCTGTAGGTTTTCGCAAACAGTGAAAAAGATAGTGAAGTTTTAAAGCATGGAGAAGTTAGATTATAGAACTGAAACAGAATAGTTTGGGATCCTCCACCATTTCTTTCCTCTAACCTCTGGATGACAAGGGTGTGAAGTAACACCTTATTCCGTGATATCTTTCAACACCACATACTCATGATCAGAATAACCAAAATGAATTACATATTTAATTTTTTTCAAAGTTCATTTTCCTTAACATTCTATTCTGCCATTTGCATATTTAATTCATCCCCTCAGACTTTTCTCCTCACCCATGTAGCGGCTTTGGGTTTTCTATCCCAGATCACAAGACCTTAGGTAGATGGGTGGTAAGGCACCCTAAGGACTTAATAACCGAATGAAGAGGCACTAGTAGAAAAAATGTTTTAAATGACGGCGTTTAAACCACGGTTAATGGAAAACCGTGGTTTAAAGTTTATAAACCACGGTTTAATAGAAACCGTCGTTTAAGGTGCATACCAGAGCGCATATACCACGGTTTTTTCCGGAACCGTCGTATATAGGTTAGTTATATACCACGGTTTTCAGGGCAACCGTGGTATATAGTACATGCCGGAGTGAATATACCACACGGTTCTTGGAGAACCGTCGTATATAGGGTTTCTGTATACCACGGTTTTGTCAAAACCGTCATTTTTAGTCGTGGTAAAAAACTTTAAATGACGGTTCCTTGTTAGAACCGTGGTTTATAGTCTAAGCGGGAATTCAAATTTTCGCCGAAAATTAACGCGGCTCTTTCTCTTTCTCTTATTATATATATTTTCTTCTCACTCTTTTACAACCTACACTGTCGAACAAGGATGCTCTACAATGCTTCTCCTTCTTCTTCTTCTTCTGCGCCTCTATAATTTTTTCAACCCACCGGCGAACATGCATGCTCTTTGCCATACTGGAAAACAAGGAACACATGTTGCGCCTCTGTTATTTTTGCAAACCTAACCGGCGAACAAGGACATGCTCTGCGCCTCTGTAATTTTTGTAAATCGCCGGCGAACAATGACATGCTCTGCGCCTCTTGTTTTTCACGGTAATTTTTGCAACCCCACACTAGCGAACAATGACATGCTCTGCGCCTCTTGTTTTTCACGGTAATATTTTTGCAACCCTAACCGGCGCTTCGCCCTCTCTCATTCTCTTTCACGGTAATTTTGCAACCTACCGACGAACAAGGAACATAATGTAACTTCACTCATTATTTAGCAACCCTAATACACAAACAAGTAACATACATGTTCTGGCCTGTTCATTCTCTTCTGTTTGTGCTCTCTGTTGAGAAATTACATCAAAGGCGGCGGCGCTAAAGCGCCGGCGAACTGGGAAAAAATCGCAGACTATAAACCACGGTTCTACATATAACCGTGGTTTATTGTTGATTTCTATAGACTTTATACCACGGTTTTAAGCAAAACCGTCATTTATAATGCACTATATACCACGGTTAAGACTCACAACCGTGGTATAAAGTCAGTGAATGTTCGCGGGAGAAGGGGTCTTAAACGACGGTTTCGACAAACCGTGGTTTTTTTCGCTCACTTTAAACCATGGTTATGAACCGTCGTTTATCTCAATTTGTGAATATACGACGAGCATAAACCACGGTTCCTAACCGTGGTATAGGCAAAATAACCGTGGTTAAAAACATTTTTTCCACTAGTGAGGCCTGTTTTTGTTCAGAAATTTTAATTCAGATCAGCGGAGTACCTTGCCTTATCCTTTCATTCCAAACTTTCACATCATTCCCAAGACCCCAAACTAGATCAATTCAATTTTCATAATCAGCTAATCCACCAAATTTCAGTGAAAACAGATTCAATTTGAAAAAAATTATACATACAAACAGCCAAAAGCAGAACGATTCTTGAGGTGGCCATCAGACTTGTTTTCAGAATCTCAACAAAAATTTCACCTAGAGATTCAACTTTTATTGGCACTTAAAAGGAGCAATTTTTTTTCAAAATAAGAGGACAAGCAAAACAAATGTGGCATTAAGTGCAATGACAATATTTAGAAAGTACTCCTACTTCCTCACACTTAAGAGGAGCAATGTCCTCATTGTTCACAATTTAAAAACCAAGAAAAGGACTTTCTAAATATTGTCAACTCATCAAGGATTTTATTCGGGACAATAATGACTGATATAAAAATAATCTTTAAGCATAAAAGTCATGATAGGCTGAACATGAACATTAAAAATAAGGTGAAACTGAAACTCCCCTGATATCGTTGATTGAGGAAGGTTACCTTCCTCACACTTAAGTCCTTAGCCGGGGTAGGAGTCTTCCTCACACTTGTTGTAAAGCAAGTGTCCAACCTTGGAGTGTTCATGATCATTGCACCTGTAAGAACTTTAGAGAGACACAAAATTTGACACTTGAAAGCATCACGTTAAACGCATGGGCTCTGAAGAGATCTAATAAAAATTCAAAATGCTAAAAACAAAACTGGAAAATAAAAGCACAACACTGATTAAACAGTAAACTACCACTGGGTTGCCTCCCAGTCATCCGCCCTTCTTTATAGTCTTTAGCTAGACTTATCAAACCGATTTTATAGTGAGAGTACGGGATCTGCCCTGCTGGCGTTAGTCAGTTTACTCATTTTCTTGAACTTATTACGTTCCCGCCATGGGGGTGTCGTCTTTTGTTCCTTTGGTCTTGGGGCTTCAAGGTTATCTTCGTGTTCCTGCACAAATGAAATTTCTAACAAAGCACTATTATCAGCAGGAATACCGGCATACCTTTTTAGGCGGGACCCATTGACTTTGAAACATTCTCCTTTCTTGTTCCGGAGTTCATAAACACCAAAAGGAGTGGTCCCAACTATTTGGAATGGTCCGACCCAGTGAGATTTGAGCTTTCCGGGAAAGATTTTCAAGCGGGAGTTATAAAGTAGCACCCAGTCACCATCCTGAAATTCGCGTTTTTGGATCATTTGATCATGGTGTTTCTTGGTGCGCTCCTTGTAAATTTTTGCACTGTGGTATGCTTGATCCCTTAGCTCCTCAAGTTCAGAAAGTTGAAACTTACGGTGTTCTCCTGTGGCTTTTATATCAAAGTTCAGGGCCTTGAGCGCCCAATATGCCTTATGTTCGAGTTCGACAGGCAGGTGGCATGATTTTCCATAGACGAGCTTAAAAGGAGACATCCCGATGGGAGTCTTGAATGCTGTGTGGTACGCCCATAGTGCATCATCTAATTTCAACGCCCAATCTTTCCGTGAGGAGTTAACGGTTTTCTGGAGAATCGATTTTAATTCACGATTGGAAACTTCTGCTTGGCCGTTTGTCTGGGGGTGATAAGGTAGTGCTACCTTGTGACGCACCCTGTACTTACCCATTAGCGCTTCAATTGAACGGTTGTAGAAGTGGGATCCTCCGTCGCTGATAATGATTCTAGGTACGCCCAAAACTGGTGAAGATGTGCTTTTTTAGAAATTTGGTTACGGTCTTTGAATCTGCATGATGACAGGGTATAGCTTCTACCCATTTTGACACGTAATCTACTGCCACTAAAATATATTGGTGGCCCTGCGAGGAAGGAAAGGGCCCCATAAAATCAATGCCCTAGCAATCAAAGAGTTCTACTTCCAGTATTCCCTGTTGTGGCATTTCATGTCTCCTAGATGTATTACCCATTCTCTGACAATTATCACAGCGGGTGCAGAATTGGTATACATCCTTGTGAAGGGTCGGCCAGTAAAATCCTGATGCAAGGATCTTGGTTGCGGTCCTTGTGGGTCCATGATGGCCACCGGCCTCCCGTGAATGACAGAAATTTATGACACTGTGAACTTCATCTTCAGGAAGACACCGGCGAATTAACCCATCCGCACAAACTCGGAACAAATAGGGATCTTCCCAGAAATAATGTTTTGCATCAGAGAGGAATTTCTTCTTCTGGAGTAAGATAGGTCGTGTGGTATTGTTCCAGAGACGAGATAGTTGGCCAGGTCCGCATACCATGGCTCTTGTACCTTGGTGATGGAAAAGACAGTCTCATCGGGGAAGAATTCGTTGATAGGCACACTATCCGTTGGAACTACCAACCGTGAGAGATGGTCGACACAACATTTAATTTTTCGCTCTTGTCTTTGACTTCTATGTCAAACTCCTGTAGTAAAAGAATCCAGCGCAACATGCGAGGCTTGGCTTCTTGTTTTGCAAATAGGTATTTGAGAGCAGAGTGGTCGGTGTGTACTATTACTTTGCTTCCCCACAAGTATGACCGGAACTTATCAAGGGAGAACACTATAGCCAGAAGCTCTTTTTCAGTGGTAGTATAGTTCTTTTGGGCCTCGTTTAGTGTCTTGCTGGCGTAAGCTATTACTCTCAAAATCTTCTCATTTTTCTGGCATAACGCTGCCCCCACTGCATAGTCACTGGCATCGCACATGATCTCAAACGGGAGAGACCAGTCGGGTGATATGACAACAGGTGCAGATACCAATTTTTGTTTTATGGTATTGAAAGCAGATAAACAACTATCATCAAAATGAAAAGGGGCATCTTTCTATAGCAGATCGGTCAACGGTTTGGTGATTTTTGAAAAGTCTGGTATGAACCGTCATAGAATCCTGCATGCCCGAGGAAAGCTCGAATATCTTTAACAGAGATTGGTGCAGGTAATTTCTCTATGACCTCCACCTTGGCCTTATCAACCTCAATTCCTTGAGCCGACACTTTATGTCTAAGGACAATCCCGTCCTTGACCATGAAGTGACATTTTTCCCAGTTTAAAATGAGATTTGTATCCTCACACCGGCCTAGGATCAAATCAAGTTGTGCCAAGCATTTATCAAAACTAGAGCCATAGACAGAGAAGTCATCCATGAATACCTTTATGCTCTGTTCGATGAAATCAGCGAAGATAGCTTGCATGCATCACTGGAAGGTAGCAGGGGCATTACATAGTCCGAAGGGCATTTGTCGGTATGCAAAGGTGCCATATGGACAAGTGAAAGTGGTCTTGTCCTGGTCCTCGGGTGCGATTGGTATCTGGAAATACCCTAAGACCCATCCAGAAAGCAATAGTATTCCTGTCCTGCTAGTCTTTCTAACATCTGATCAATAAAGGGTAGAGGGAAGTGATCTTTCCTGGTTGCCAAGTTTAAGCACCTATAGTCGATACACATGCGCCAACCAGTGATCTTTCTTTGAGGGATAGCCTCTCCCTTATCATTCACAACAGCCTCGATGCCCCCTTCTTCGGGACAACTTGTACAGGGCTTACCCATGGATTGTCAGAGAAGGGGTAAATGATATCTACGTCTAAGAGCTTCAAAATTTCTTTCATTACCACCTCCTTCAAATTTGGGTTAAGCCGACGTTGGGGTTATCTAACAGTTTTGTAATTTTCCTCCATGTATATGTGATGCGTGCAGTAGGAGGGGTTAATTCCTTTAATATCAGTGAGAGTCCACCCGATCGCTGTTTTATGTTTCTTCAACACCGCAAGTAGCCTATTTTCTTGCCCGAAATTAAGAGATGAGGAAATAATGACGGGCAACTGGTTATTTTCAGCTAAAAAGGCATACTTAAGGTTAGAAGGAAGGTCCTTAAGCTTGAGTTCTGGTGGCTGCTCCACTGAGGGAATGGATTTTTGTGGCTCTCTGTCAAGTCTTTCGATTGGAGGGCGGTAGGCTTGGTAACCTGCTCTTCCTTTCTCCACATACGCAAGCATGGCGTTAACTTCCGGATCCTTTACTTTTTCTTCCAGGGAAGTGACCAATACTTGCTCCAGTGTTTTGTTTCGGCACATGGAAAGGAGGGTAGGTAATATACATCTTCATCTGCAGAGAACTCACATTCCTCATCATTATCATCTATTAAGTCCACTGTTTTTGCCGGATGGGTAAAACTGGAGGTCTTCTTCATCATTTTCTTCATATCAAACTCAATTTTTTCGTCCTCGTACCTCAAGGTGATTTTCCCGTCATGGACATCAATAACAGCTTTAGCAGTACTCAGAAATGGTTGTCCCAAAATTAGGGGGACCTCGACATCGTCATCTATCTCTAAAATAACGAAGTCGGCGGGAAAGATAAAGTGGTCTACTCCAACCACCAGATCGCGGACTATTCCCATTGGCTTGATCTCCGATCTATCGGCTAGCTGTAGTTTGAACGGGACCGGCAGCATCTCCCCTCCTTTTACTTTCAAGAAGGTGGCGTAAGGCATGATATTAATACTGGCCCCCAAGTCGCACAACCACTTCCACAGTCTACTCCACCGATAAAACACGGGATAATGGGATTTCCCGGATCTGTTTGTTTGGGAGGGAGTGCTCGAAGAAGGGCAGCAGAGCATTCCTCTGTGAGGTGAACTGTTTCTTTTCCACTTTTCTTCTTTTTCTTTGTTAAGAGATCCTTCAAGAATTTGGTGTAGTTGGGCATCTCTTGCAAAGCGTCGATTAGCGGGATATCCAGAGTCAGCTTCTTGAATATGCTTAAAAATTTGGCAAACTGCTCATCTAGATGCTTCTTCTTCATTCTGTTGGGAAACGGGAGTTCAACATGTTTAGGAGATGAAGATGGGATGTCGATAGTTATTTTAGATGGAGAAGGGTTAGATGAGTTAGGAATTTGGATTTCTGGGGAAGATGAGATAGGAATTTGGCTTTCTGGGAAGATGAGATAGGAATTTGGATTTTTGGGGAAGATGAGGTTGGATCAGTTGTGTTCTCCATGTTAATGCTAGCCTTCTCTTGGCTATCCTTACCTCTTTTGGTCGTAAGCTCTCTTCCACTTCTTAGAGAGATGCCACTCACATTGGTAGTTTGGGAGGTGTCACCTCCTATACTGATTGAATTTGCGTGCTCTCTTGGGTTGGGGTGAGTTTGAGAAGGGAGTTGACCAGGAGGTCTTTGTTGGGTGAGTAGTTGTTGAATTTGAGATTGCAAGGCTTTTTTATCTTTGCGAAGGGCCGTGACTTCTTCTTGCGTGTCTCGGGTCTTACTCATCATTGCCTTAAACATCTCCTGCATTTGGGAGAATTCAGATTCAAGGTTTGACGGAGGTTGAGTACGTCTGCTTGAGGTAGCAACATCGTCATAAGGTGGTTGCTGAAACTGCCTTTGGCCTCCTTGAAAATGAGACTGCGATCTAAAGTTCTGAGATGGTTGGAGAGTATGCGGGTTTTGCACATTTTCAGTATTTGAATAGCGAAGATTGGGGTGCATGTTACGCTGCCAAGGTTGTCTATACCTTGAATTGTTGCTTACAAAAATTCGCCTCCTCCGCGGCTTTTAATCCTTGTAATTGGGGACATTGTTCATAATCATGCGGTCCACCACATTGTGTACAAGATACATCCGGAGAAGATAATGATAGAGGAGCGTAACCCGGGGGGGGGTTGTAGGTGATCGAGAAGTTAATGACTTTGCTTGTTGGGGATAGGAATTCATGGCCATCTGTTCGACAACTTTCTGTAGGGTGCCAATCTTTGTCGCCTGTTGGGCATTACTCTCCATGAGTTACTCGTGGCTTCTCATCAGTTGCTCAAATCTGTTGTCGCTTTCTCCTATGTGGTATAAGCCTGGAATGCCGCCTCTTGATCCGCCCGTGGCCCAGTCTCTGATTTCCTCACAAAGGGATTCTATCCCACTCAGAAATTGTTCACCCGGCTTTTTCAAAATGTCAGCTCCTAAAGAAGACAGTACCATAGTTTTGCATTGGTTCACCAATCCTTTGTAGAATAATTGAGATAATTGTTCTTTTGTTAGCCCATGGTGGGGGCACGTCAGTAGTAGTCCTTTAAATCGGTCCCAAGTTTCATAGATGTTCTCTACCCCTGACTGTTTAAAATTGTAAATCTCTGCAATCATCTCCAACTTTCGGTTAGGGGGCAGGAACTTGTCATAGAACTTAGTCGCCATATCGTCCCAGCTATAGATGGTGCTCGGTGTGAGACTGTGATACCATTTGTTTGCACCTCCCGTCAGGCTGTGAGGGAACAAGGACAGTCTTGCATACTGGAGTACTGCGTCGGTAGCAGTTAAACTGTTGGCGTGCTGCAAAAACTTGGTGACATGAAATAGAGCTTCGTCTGGACTTGAGCCGTCGAACATGCCTAACTCTTTCACGCATCGGATTTGATGATATGGTTTCAGCTTTTGCCATTCATCATATTCAGTTGGGGAGAGGTGGGGAAGGACAATGGTTGGTTGTTGACCTTGGATTGACGGTCTGTTGATATTTCTGATAGTAGCTGCTGATCCCATAACTGCTTCTTGGTTGGTTTTTCTATTACCATGGCGGATATATTCTGTTGAAACCGTTTTTGTCTTAACGCGCATAGAAATGTCCTTTCAATTTTTGGGGTGTAGATGCCTGTATTAATTTTGTCTGGAAGGCTATGTGATCTCATAATAGGCATTCACTGCTGAAAAAATAAAAGTGATAGAACAACAATAAAAAGTACTAAAGATTGGAATTTAAACAGCTCAAAAATAAATAGACTTAGAAGAAATGGAAATAAACACAGTAAAGAAAATAGGATCTATAAGATGAAAAGTGACAAAATTAAATTGCAGGTATTTAAATGACAGGAATTTAAATGACTGAAATTTAAATGTCTAGAATTTAAATAACTGGGATTTAAATGACAGGAATTTAAATGACTGGAATTTAAATGGCGGAATTTAATGACTAAAACTTAAATGACAGAATTTAAATGACTGGAATTTAAATGGCGGAATTTAAATGACTAGAATTTAAATGACTATAATTTAAATGACATGAATTTAAATGACTGGAATTCAAATGCGGAATTTAAATGACTGAAATTTAAATGACAGGAATTTAAATGACAGGAATTTAAATGGCGGAATTTAAATGAATGAAATTTAAATGACGGGAATTTAAATGACTGAAATTTAAATGGTGGAATTTAAATGAGTGAAATTTAAATGGCAGAATTTAAATGACTGATATTTAAATGACAGGAATTTAAATGGCGGAATTTAAATGACTGAAATTCAAATGACTATAATTTAAATGACAGGAATTTAAATGACTGGAATTTAAATGCGGAATTTAAATGACTGAAATTTAAATGACAGGAATTTAAATGGCGGAATTTAAATGACTGAAATTTAAATGACGGGATTCAAATGGCTGAAATTTAAATGGCGGAATTTAAATGACTGAAATTTAAATGGCAGAATTTAAATGACTGAAATTTAAATGACAGGAATTTAAATGGCGGAATTTAAATGACTGAAATTTAAATAACTGGAATTTAAATGGCGGAATTTAAATGACTGAATTTTAAATGACTGAAATTTAAATAACTGGAATTTAAATGGCAGAATTTAAATGACAGAATTTAAATAACAGTAAAATAAATAGCTGGAAATTAAAATAACAATAAACTAACTGGAATATCAAATAACTGTAACAATACGATAAGTAAATTGCTGGAATAATTAAATGACAAAAACAATAGTAATAATATAAACAACAAAAGAAAATGAAAGATAATAAAAAAGACTGATTAATGAAACAAAAACCAAAAACAGCAAACGGAATATTAGAAAATATTAAATAACAAGTGAATTATCCGGGGTTTAGGGACTAGACAAAGTCAAGTCCCCGGCAACGGCGCCATTTTGCAGACAAGATTTTTGACCTGGTAAAATAATAAATAAAGCGTGAGTCAAAATATCTATCGGGCTGCAAACAATCCCGGTCGCAGTAGTATAGTAAAATTGGAGCAACCGGGTAATCGAACCGTGGGACTTAAGCGAAAATGTCTAATTCCTAAGCGTGTCACAAAAAGGGGGGGGGGTTTATTGAATTGTAAATGAAACTATAAACTGATAAATGCAGATAAATAAAATAACAGATAAATAAAAATGATAGATGATATGATTGAGCGGGACTCCGGGTTCCGGTTGTTGCAGTTTGGTTAATTATATTATTTCTTCTAGTATATAGATTGGCAAAAATAATAACTCTAACGAATTTGTTTACCACAACATGCTATGACTTTTTTTTAGACCAGCAAAACACATGTAAACAAATTAAGTTTGAGAGATAATATTTATGCAGATGAAGTAATATCTTGTCCGGTTAAAACAAGTTTTCCACAAATTTACGAATTAATCGAACCTATCTGTTTATCACCGATCAGATTAAAACAGATTTAGAAAGATAATGCAATAAAACGATCAGAATTATTGCAACATAAGAACATTAATTGTAACAATCTATATGTTAATTAAAACCAGTAAAAATATAATTTCAATAAAAACACACATTAAAGCCAATGTCAAATGTTATGTAATAACCAAAACTGCAATAAGGAACAAATAACATGTAACAAATATAATGAGTTTGGTTTAGTAAACCCTTATAATTGAACCGGTCCGGTTCACTTTTTTCCTCTGCCTGTGAGCCTCGATTTTAAACCCTATCCTATGTTGATTAAACCTGATTAGGATCTAACCGGGTTTTAGGTCCACTTATAACCTAAGATTAATAACTATGTCATATAACAATAATTATTAAAAACCTAGGCTAGCTCACTGGAACCTATTACGAGTCGCCACCTAATTTTAACCTAGATTAAATTAGGAAAGGAGAGTTCGGGTTCGGGGGCTTGGTATTTGACTTATTTAGGGTTCAAATTACTTTCATTACCCTTCCTAGGTCGTTTTTCCTCTACTTGGTTCTTTTAGGCTACAAAGTTGTTTTAACCTAGGTGCGCGCTTCTGTTTTTTTTTTTTTTTAACGTTTTTGATAGAAAATTAAAGTGAAATTGAAAGTTACCTAAACTAGGGTTTCGGAGGCAGAATTAGGTCAAATTTTAATTACGTCCGTGGCCACGGACCTAATGTCCGAGACCACGGACCCCAGTTGAATTAGGTAATTTCGAAAACAGAACTAAAATAAAAACGTAAACTTGAAAAGTCCGGGGCCACGGACAGGGTGTCCGTGGGCCCGGGCATGTATCGACAGAAAACCCAAAAATTTGAAAAATTGAAAATATAAAATCCCGCCACCGTCCGTGGGTGTTCGTGGTCACGGACAACCCGTCCGTGGTCCCGGACAATGAGTCCGAGGTCACGGACAACCCACGGACAGTGGGTTTTCGATGGTTCCCGAGGGTGTTTTGAGCCCAAATTTTATGGGTGTGTAGCCTGAAAGATTTTAAACACGTTAGTAACTGAAAGAACTCAATTTGACATCAAAATTAATACGAAACTTAGCAAACAAGTAACAAGGCAGTAGCTAAAACAATCAGCAATACAGAAACGAAAAAGAGTTAGTTTAAGCCCAAATTTTGAGGCAAGACTAATAATGTCGTGGAGAGTTAGGAAAGTGGAATTTCTACCTGTTTTACCTGCGGATTCACAACGATTCTTCACACCGGGATTCGTAGAGTGCTCCGTTTGTGGCAGACCCGAAAGATTTTCGAACCGAGCTTCTGGTGGTTGGTTGTTCTTGCTGTTCTTCACGTTTTGGTGGTGTTTTTTGGGGGGTTTTGATGATTACTGGTGCTTTGGGGATTGGAAAACGTGTTTAGATGGTGATTTCGGGGGATTTTTGGTATGATTCGGGTGGCCGGGTGTTGGAAAACGTGAGAGAAAGAGAGGAGGCTGTGCTTTCTGTCTTCATAGGGTTCTTGAGCATATGAGATTCTTCTTTTATAAAAAAAACCTATCCCTTATATAGACTTTCTTAAAGATAAAGAAAATCTAGTAAAAGTAAGATTTTTTGATATTTTAATTAAGTGACTTCCCAAAGGAATTTTGCTGTGAAATTTTAACCACGTGTCAAGAATGACAATTATGAATTTTCTGAAGTGGAATCGAATTTTTTAAATGTTGGAAAATGTTTAAATTGAATTTCTCGTCAGATTCAGTCAGAAATTGCTAGAAAATTATTGGAAATTCGAAAAATCAAAATTCCAACGCCATTATGCTTAGAATGTCATCCTCTACCATGAGTTAAAATATCAAAGAATTTGAAGCTGATTTGGGCATCTTTCGGAGGAGAGAGAAAGCCTATAGGAGGTCTCAAGAGCCTTAAAATTACAAAAATGCCCCTGACAATGACAAAACTGCTCCTCATGCCCTGGGATGCGCCGATCGAGCCGGAATCCCTCATTACTCGATTAAATGCCCTTCACAACACCAAAACCTTGTAGACCCTAACCAGGGGTCAAAATTTGGGTATAACAGATTGCCCCCCGTCAACTGGACTTTGTAATGGATGTGAAAAGTCTGGTTAATGCTTGAGTGATGCCCCAAAATTTTGGATTCCATAAAATCCTCCATGTTGTCTGAAACCACGTTGACTACGTCCAGCTATTCGGAGGCACTGACTGCCTATGCAACAAAACGCTGTCGAGCTATTCTAAGGCGCTGACTACCTATAAGTAAAAATGTGTCGAGCTATTCTAAGGCACTGACTACCTAGGTGACAAAAATGAAATAATGTCAAGCGGTTCTAAGGCATCGACTACCTATAATACATGAAATGATGAGATGTCAAGCGATTCTAAGGCGTTGACTACCTGTAATAGATGAAATGATGCAATGTCAAGCGATTCTAAGGCGTTGACTACCTAAGATGTGAAGACTGGATGGTATGCAAATGCAAGAATGCCGAAATGCTAATGATGCTAATGATGTTGATGCTGATGATGTTGATGATGCTCGGATGCTTCTAGGGACCGAAACCCGTGCCAATGCTCCTGGCTAGACCCAATGTGGACTTATTGCCATCGCCCCCCAAGCCGGTGCAGGGATAACTCCTGGTAAAAACCCTGGGGACTTATTGCCTTCGCCCACCATTCGTTGATCCCAAAAATAAGTTGACATCGTAAAAGGAGGATTTATTGCCATCACCTCGCCAACTTTCTGTCGCCAGGTCTTGTGACGCGCCTGGATAATGCAACTAGGTCTTATGACGAGCCTATATGAATGAGATGAATGCAATGTGTTTGATGAGATTGGGTAAGCCAAAGGGTAACGCTAGGTCTTACTACGAGCCTAAGGGAATGCAACTACGTCTTATGACGAGCCTAAAGGATGGTTCTAGGTCTAACGACGAGCCTAAAGGTGGGACCTAGGTCTTATGACGAGCCTAAAGGTTGGATCTAGGTCTTATGACGAGCCTAAAGGTTGGATCTAGGTCTTATGACGAGCCTAAAGGTTGTTCTAAGTGAAAGTGAGTAAAATGTATGATGGGCCTAAATGGGTGTAGAAGGATTAGGGTTTATGTCAAACCTGGAGATGGTAGGGCTCGAGACGGGCCTGCGGATGTCGAGTGTGAAGGTAGGGCTTAAGACGGGCCTGTGGGAATTTGATGTGGAGGAAGGGCTTAGGACGAGCCTCTGGATGTTTGGATGTGGAGGTAGGGCTTAGGACGGGCCCGGGATGTTTAAATGTGGAGGTAGGGCTTAGGACGAGCCTGTGTGATGTACGATGGCGGTGGTGATGTTTGAGCTTTGGGTTCCAATTGGCGTTGTCACAGCAGCATTGTTGGAACCAACAATTGCCCCCAGCATTTTCCCTTAAGACAATATGAGCTAGAGTTCATGGCGATCGATCAAAATGATCGACTGCCCCCAGTATTTTCTTTGATTAAACGTGCGAACAAGTCTCGTCCTCACAGGGTCAAGGCTTATGTTTTGATGTGGTGCTTCCTAACCTACACTTGACGTGTTTGGTGTTTGCACTCGTTTCTCACTTACGGTCACAACTTCTCAACCATTGAATTTGACACTTGTTATATTTATGCATTCAACCTGTTACTTTCACATGATTGGATACACAACTACTAAGTCGGAAGTCTTTTGAGCTTATAACGTGGCTATGGGGTGTGATGAATGACAACAGGATAATGGAGGAATGTTTAGGATATGTGGGGCTTTAAGGGTGACCAAAGCTGCAACTTGCACCGTCTCTCGGACTCGTCATCTTTGCCTTGAAGTCGTTTGGCTACTTTGTGATGACTCTGTTTATGAGCTTGGGGCTTGGGACTTTTGAGTTGTTCCTTGCACCTCCTCTCTTTTTCCGATTTTGGATTTCTTTGGGGCTTTTCAGGTTTGCCTTTCTTTGAATCTTTTTCCTTCGGGGTTCTTGTGTTTCCCGGTTTTGAACTTTGAGAGTTGTTCTTGGTGTTAGCTCATTGGATCTTGTGTCACTTTGGGACCACTTGCGGATCGTTTCGTAATGCTGGTAGCAGTTTCGCTTCTTTGGACTTGTGAAGTTGTTGTTCGGAAGTCGGGCGCCTTGCTTCCTTTGGTCACCAGGTCGGTTATTCACCATTGGCTGGCTTATTTTGTGGGGCTTGCAGTGTTGTAAAAGAAGTCATATATGAAAAACTCAGCGGGGGTGCCTAGGGTGTAAAGTCAGGGTTCACAAGCTTTTTGGCTGTGTGGTGTTGTACCTAGGTGCTTCGTCATTCCTAATAGTTGTGTATCCGTTCTTTGCTACTTTTCATAGGTTTAAGCGTAAATTTACAAATTATCTCCTTCGGTCGGAGTCATGCCATTTACCTCACATTGAGTGTGACCTCTCTGGAGTCATGTAAAAACGACACGCTCTTTCGCTCTTGGTTTTACCGCTCAAGGCACTCTCGCGAAGTGTACACTCAGAGACTTGTCTGCACATTTAAACATTATCATTCCTTAACTCAGATTGCCCCCAGTATTGCTGTGGGGTTTACTTAACAAACCTTAGAATGCCCTAGTTACTTACGGAGGGTGATTGCATGTGTGATAATAATGATGGGGGTGAGTGGTGATGTGGTGATTGCTGAATGATTTATCTTTTGTGCTTTTGGTGGCGGCAGTTTTGTTTTAATGTGTTTGATAAAATGGTAGAAATGATGGAATGCTGTGACATGTGTGATGGCCGTAACTTGGATGGGAAGGTGAAGAGGTCTCAATGAGAAACAAAGGTTTTTCCTTTCATATGCTTCAGACATGCTTTATGAGTGAGAGTCTTTTTCTCCTTTTTTTAGCACATAAACGAATGTATAAACATTAAAACATGAACAAAGAAGAAATTTATTGATAACCAAAGGAGTAACAATGACATCAAGTACCAACAAAATGGGAGAGACAACTAAACTAGCTAAAGAACTAAAAGAAAAAGACAAGGGAAAAAGACAAAGCTACGCAAAACAACTAAAGGAAGAAGAAAAGATAACAAAGACTCCTAGTGATGTTCCGGCATAGGATTCCCGAAGATATTCCCGCGCTCTGAGAACTGAAGCCCCTGGTCAATCAGGTTTTGGATCTTATGCTGTAGGGCCCTGCAATGATCGGTATCGTGACCTGGTAGCTGATGGTAGAGACAGAACTGATTTGGACTCCTGCCCAAATGGGTGACTCCTGGTCGGGGAGGAAGAGGCTGTAAGATGTTCTGCTCCTGGAGCTTTTTCAGAGCATGACTCAAGGGCCGACCGATATTTGTGAATTCTCGTTGATTGAAATCCGGTCTTGGAGGTGGTACTGCTCGATAGTTCCTCCCTTGTTCCCTTGGCTGCTGGATTGCATTCACCTCGTACTGTCCCGTGTACCTCTACGGTGCGCTCTGTGCGTAGGCTGCGGTTGGGTAGGAAGCTTTCACTGGTTCAGATTTTGGGAACTTTGAATTACTTCCGAATCCTCGAGGATATCCAAGCTTTAGGTCTCCCTTGTGGATCTTCTCCTCCAAAACTCCTACCTGGCCCATGAGCATATCAAAGCTTGGAAAGTACATATACTTTAATTCATCATTGTACTGCTTTTGCATGTTCTCAACAATCATGCGAATTTTTCCTGCTCATCCATCCTTGTAGGCATGCCCGCTGCCTTCCTCCTCCATCGCTTTATAAAGTCAGACATGGACTCACTTCCCATTTGGCGCGTGCTGGCAAGGTCAGACCGGGTGATTTCCAGATTTTTGGCATACTCAAAGTGAGTCAGGAAGGCTTCACATATCTCCTCGTATGTCTTGGTGTTCATTCTTTGAGTTAGGTACCATCGTTGAGGAATCTCATCTAGGTATCGGGCAAAAACCTTGGCCTTCTGCATATCATTGAGCCTCAGGATAGACATCTCTCGATCAAACATCGCCAAATGGATTTGGGGATCGGTCGAGCCCTTGTAGAGAGCCAAGGTGGGGAGCTTCAGCTTCGCAGGTAGCTCACGTCTGGATAAGATCCCATGGAGAGATAGTCAAAACCAGCAGGTTTACCGGCCTTTTCCATGCGCTCAATGCGCTTCAGAGCCCTCTGAACTTCAACAGCTAACTGGTTCCCGGAGCACCACCTCCGTATCCAACTTGGGTGTCATGTCCCTCCAAGGAGATATTGTCCATGCCGTATAAAGGGTTGACAAATCCTTGCAGCGGTCTTTCCTGTCTTGCCGCCTCCAAAGATCCTATTTTCTCATGGAGCTCAACTGTTGCCGCCGTATGCCGTGCCTCCAAGGCTTCAATGGCAGCTTGATGTTTCTGTACCAGGCTGGCTATTTGGTCCTGCTCCCCCGTTGGACCCCCAGTGGTCCTGCTTTGGGCTGCCGTTTCCAACGCGGCCAACTTATCCTCCAGCTTGGTGATTGTGTCCACATATTTATTTTCGAGTGCCTAGATTGCTTCCTGGTGTTTCAAATCAAAATTTCTCATGAGCGCTTCAACAGAAGTGTTCTGGTTCTCCCCCCTGCTTGCTGGTCCTCCTGAGGGATATCGTCATGGACCTGGACCGACATGTCAGATGAGTTGGAGTCTACTTCGGGCTGGAATGATGGAAGTGGAGGAGTAGGCAGTCGGGTCAAACGTCCGAAACTTCTGTCCCAGCGCCTTTCTGAAATCTTGCCTTCTTTCTGTTTCAGAACATAGAGTAAAAACAAAAACCATTAGGGCACGGGCTTGCAATGACATGGAAAGATTTTCCTCTAAGGACCCTTATACAGGACTCTTTTTCCTTTTTTGGACTGTTCGGGCCTAGCGGGCTGGAGATTTTTGGCATATGAAATGGGCCTACATCCTAAAGGGAATAATGGAAACCTTCGAGCTTATTCTGAGAGGGTGATTTCATGGAGGTAAAGGCATTTAGGCCACTGAGGCCCTCAAGTGTTTCATTTGGACTGGGAGAGATTGATGGATCGATACAAACATTGGGCCCGAGGCCCAGGAGAAAGAACATATGCACAGAAGTCTTACATAAGGAGGTGATGCAAATGTCCTCACAAAATGACTCAGTCTAACGGTACAAATCGATCCGGAGAGGTGCTTGGGGCGCGGGCCCAGGTCACCACAAAGGAATAGGGCTTGCACACTATTCTCTTTGGGCTTCCCCACTTTCTCACACATCACCTAAAGGTGTGCGTCTACGGTCGGGTCTACTGACCAAACAGTGGGCTAGGTAAGGGTACTGCCAGGAAAATGCTTGGGGCTAAAGCCTAGGTATTAAGGGGGTGTGGTTAGACGACACCCTCCTTTTTTCCCCCACTTATTCACATCACCTAAGAGGTGTGTGTAACACCCCTACAACGCTCCTATCATCTACCGAAGTCGCAGCGGAAATAACCAACCAAATAATAACTATCGCTTTGGTGTTACAACGCCGTTAACCACCCACGTGGTTAACTAGGCAGAATAAATACAAGTGTATCGGTCTGATGATCAGACTCCCGAGCATAGTAACTAACATCCATATATAAACATAACCAACCATACCGAGTATTTAATTTACAATACATCTCCAAACCATAATCAACTCACACTGTATAACAACGGCATCAAATATAACGCCTCGGGAGCACAGGCGCGTCCCGGGCTCAACAACCTACTTATCCAAAAGTATATCAACAAACTAGGACCTAGAGCCACTCTGCCTCTTCGATCCTCATCCTGCAATAAAAATATGGGGCCCCCGAGGGGGTCAGCACCTTTGCTGGTATGGCTAACGCGCAGCCCATCGACTAACGGGATACGCGCAACCAATTGTCATAATAACATGGCATTCATTTTAGAACAACCAACATATATATACATATATACCATAGCATAGCAAGGGAAATTGCATAGCATCACAACATCAATACATAACACCATAAACTTGGTCCTCACAAGGAACCTTCCGCCATAGTTAGTATACCATGAGAGCCTAGGGTTTTTACCAACCCCATGTTAAGCTCGTTACCATCCTCGTTACCGTCCGGTTATATAGAACGGTTAACTTATACCAAAGGTGTGTCGGATATAGTAATCCCGAGCACTCCGAAATAACATACGTATGCCCCTATGGCCCGACGTGAGTCAGTAACTAGCTTTGGATAAGCTAAGGGAAGGTAGAAACCAAATTGGAATACCACCTATACATACACCAAGAGAGTCGAACCGGATATGATATCGACCCCCATCCATCACACGCGTGGCCGGAACAACCGGACTCCTCACTCCCCCGGTTAGCACTTGTTAATGAACACACAACATTTGTTAAGTCACATACAAGCAACATTTAGGTCTTGTTAGACACACCAAGGGAAAGGAGTCATAATAACACAACACCATAATATAACAACTGTAAACTCTTTTCATGCCTTAATCTTATAAGGTCGTAAACACCCAGAAAACAAATAACACCCAAGCCGGTGTAAACCGTTAGGCAACAGACTGCAAGAAAACCATACCTTGGTCCTTGCCTTGTTTCGTTCCCACCTTGAGAGAATCCTATACACATTAGTAATGTCGGTTATATTTTATTTAACTTCACACTTACTAAGTATTCAACATGATTGTATGACATGTTTTAATGTCTACCCACCCTAGGTTACCTTCATATACACCCTAGGGTTAACTACATAGTCACATTCTTTCTTTTTTTTTTACAAGTTTAGGTCCGACCGGACTTGCCGACCGGACTTGTCCATGTCCGGTCGATTCCAGAGAGTTTCTCCCCTTCGGTAATTCAGCCCGACCGGACTTGTCAAGTCCGGTCCCATGTCCGGTCGATTCCAGTAACTCAATCCGTACAAAATTTTCTACTCCGACCGGACTTGTAAGTCCGGTCCTATGTCCGGTCCATTCCAGAGAGTTTATTCTCTTTGTAAATTTAGCCCGACCGGACTTGTCCATGTCCGGTCCTAGCCCGGTCCATTCCAGAAGCTAATTTCGCAGGGTAAACAGGTCCCGACCGAGCTTGCAAGTCCGGTCGCAAGTCCGGTCGGCCCCAAATTATGTTTTCCTTTTTACATTCAACTCCAAACTTCACCCCATATAACCTAGTACTCCCTAACCTCATTTGGGCACTTTAAACACAACTCAAGACACCCTTAAACACTCATAAAACTCATTTTCTAATTCCTTAAACCTTTACTTATTCCTTCACAAAATTCCTAACACTTACAACATTTTCTCCTAGTTTCCAAGGTGTTTCATACCTATGATAACTACTATCCCAAATGCTTTCTCCTTAACTTAACATCATCTCCCAAGCATCATCTCTCACCACTAATTCCTTATCTCCTTCTTGAAACTCTTTTCCTAGTGTACACTTCTCCTTATTTTACCAAAGTTTGCCTAGGTATTTACCTAAGTCCCAAAGTGACTTTGGTACCTACTAAATCTCAAGATCATGCCTAAGTCCTTATTACATTCTAGAGTACTTCCTAGTTCATCAAAATTCCTTTAAAACATCATGAACTCCTTATTCATTTCCTACATTTTCTAACTCACCAATCCTCATGTAAACACTTAAAACTTCTTGCTTCTTACCTAAATTTTGACATGGGTTCCCTAGAACATTACTAAGCCAAAACACTTTACCTTCTCCTTTAAACACACAAGAACATCTAAAATCACCAAGAACACTCTCATACACAATTTCACCAAATTTACACCACATTACAATATAGTGCATAATTTAAATTGCATGGCACTTAGGCCCTTAAAATGCATGGCTCTTAGGCCCTTAAAGTGCTTAAATCATAAACACTGAATTTCCACAATATATATGCCTTTAACCTGCAAATACACTCAACACACATATGCCCTTTACTAGTCTCTTGAGAACACTTTTAAGTCATTCACCATTTGCTCTTTAGGTAGTTTTAATAAGCATTTATAAGCTCATTTCTCCTAAGGCATTAAACAACATTTAAGTTAGTAGATTTACCTCTTTTTCCCAAAACACTTCCTTCCTGATTCCTTACAAAACCGTATGGTATTTTGGTTCCTTGTCAAGTTCTAGACAATATACAAACACCATAATGAGTATTCAAGCTTTGAGCTTCATCTCATTGTAAACCCTAATTTGACATTGTTTCAAAAACATTAATGTAGTTATTTTACCTTGTTCTTTGAAGAGAGTTTGAATATCTAACAAGAGAGGACTCCACCTAGTCCATGAAGAGTTGAAATGAAGCTAGAACAAAGTCACACAATGAGCTATATCAATGTGTATTTTCGGACATGACAAAAACAAGGAGGAAAGGAAGTTTTTATTTGAGATTCCTTACCTAGAATCCAAGGAGAGTAATAATATGTAGTCAAACAAGCTCAAGCTCCTTCAATGGTGGAACACCTTGGCACCGAAATGGA
>CM041777.1:485055478-485095661 GCA_023374045.1 Limonium bicolor | reverse complement strand
ATGATATTTCTGAATTTTCTAAAGTGGAATCGAATTTTTTGGATATTGGAATATTTTTAAATTCAATTTCTCGCCAGATTCAATCAGAAATTGCTAGAAAACTATTGGAAACTCGAAAAATCGAAATTCCAAGCCATTATGCCCAAAATGTCATCCTCTATCATGGGTTAAAATTTCAAAGCATTTTGAACTGATTTGACCCTTATTTGGAGGAGAGAGAAAGCCTATAGGGGGCTTAGGAGCCTTGAAAAATTACGAAAGTGCCCCTGGAGATGACTAAGCTGTCCCTGGTACTCTGAAATGTTCCGATCGAACTGGGAACCCTCGCTACTTGACCAAACTAGCCTATTAGTAGAGACTCTCTTCCGGGGGGGTTGAAATTTTGGGTATAACAGGTTCATAGGTACGTGAAGTAAAACATAAGTAGTAAGTAAAGTAAGTATGGGGTAAGGGTCACGCGCCTTTCTGGAATTCTCACTTCCCAATTCTACCCCAGTTCCCGAGTTTTAAGTGCACCTATAATCTAAGTGTTTCACTCGGCTTGTCTTCTCGGGTTCAGAGCGTAACTACGCTCTGATACCAATTTCTGTAACGCCCCTATTTAACATATTTATAGCGGAAATAAAATACTAAAGGCGTACAGACCATCGAGTTCCAAACACCCGGCACCAAACCTCACCAAATTACAACTTAAAGATTACAACTGTCACGGCCTGAACCTCGAGAAAACTTAACAAAAGTAAATCAGTAATAAAACACATAAAACTCTCAGAACCAAATCCCATCCCAATCACTCGTTCTCTTCGTGGCCACCTGTAAAATAACTCGTACCTGCAAGATAAAACCAAGCAGCCCACCCCGAGAAGGGTGGGTCAGTTCCCTGGAATGGAACTGGTACGATCCTCCAAAACAAACTTATAACACAACTCTTAAATAAATAATATCTTGAAAACAATCACTTAACCACACAGAGGAACAAGACATTTCTCCAATCACCAAATCAAGATATCAAGATAAGAATAAAGGTTAGTAACAGAAAAGTGTAGTTAGTGAAACAAAACCACTTCATGTGTTAGCGAACATCCAATGCCTTAGTTAAACCCAATTCCCGTTAGGAGTAGAAAGACTCAGATAGTCACAGAGGACTAGGAATGAAAAGATAGATCCAAGAACGTCCTTTTAGGCCAGGGGATATACAGCCCCTCACTGTCTACAACGTCCCTTTTGGGACAGGGGATATACAGCCCCTCACTATCTATCACGTCCCTTTTTGGGACAGGGGATATACAGCCCCTCACTGTTACCATTTAAGACGCGCGCACATCGAAACCTCAAGAACTAGCTCATGGATGACACGATATCCAGAGTCAAAAGAAGAATTTACCAAAATTGATCTTTTCCAAATTCCCACCAGAACACTAACTACCCAGAGCAATACCAAAACACTCAGTCCTACAGAGTGTAGAAGCGTAAACCCTAAGCAGTCAATGTCTAATGGAACAACCAAATAGAAGGAACCAACACCCATGTAAGTTTCACATTCAAGGCTCAGTTAGTCACACAAGCTGAGTTAGTCACACAACCATTTCCTTTTTAGAAATTCCTCTTAAAGTTAGTTAGCATTTTTCGAAAACGTCTCATAAGTCAATCAGCAAAAGTATCGGAGTACGAGAAATCGTACCTGGTATGTGAAGAACAATAAATAACTCGAATAAGTGATTTCCCCAATAGTAACCTATAATTAAGGTGTTCCAAGTGTCGATTAGTTAAGGGACTTATAAACTAAACAACCTTCTTTTCTTACTGATTAATAGTTCCAGGTTTACCATTATCCTCTCACAAAGATCTGGGCTTGTCTTGTTAACTAAATCCTTTGTTAGGCCCATTTCGTTTAGTTTGGAATGATTTAGAATTTATTCCTGAGAGTTGCCCAAACTCTCTTTGAATTGTTAAAGTGGGCTTTTGGAGTTCATAGACTTGGGCTTAGTAGGTTAGCCCAAGACCGTGTTACGTTTATGTTGTGTAATTAAACCCTTAAGTTAATAGTGACTATTTAATTACTCACCGATTAAAACCTAAGGTTTAACATATATATATATATATTCTACTTATTATAACTATCACAAGGAATATTATTTCCCTCATCTATTTTAATGTATTTATATACATATATCTATTTATATATAGCTTTATGTATTAAGATTTATCCATAACATTTTTAGGAAATTTTATTGTATTTAATTATGTTCAATAACTTTTAGGCATACCACAACCGACATATGGTTTAATAGATAAAATGTTTTCCTTTATTTATTTAACATATATAAGTATACATGTATTAAAATTTAACTAAGACATCCCCTATGTAACTTATTATATTTAAACTATCCTATTTCTACAACATTTAACTGCATTCCATCTATGTTTCATAAAGTATTTTCTTAACTATATCTTAGGATACAAGCTCTTATAATACTTAATTAATATAAGTGTTAATTTATTAGCTCCCTGTTCTACTCTAAGTTACTACTTTATTCCCTTTTTATATATGAGATAAATATATATATATATATATATCCCTTAGTTTTAATTAAAAATATTAACTCCCATATAATATAATAAATAAAACATAAAAATAATTAAATTCCTTGATTTACATAAGTTCCTACTTAAATAAGTATATATACATATATGTAAATAATTTCACTTCTCTTAAAAGTTAATACCAAAACATTTATAAACTTACTGTTATAAAATGTTAATTTAGTTTCCCTTATTTTCCCCAGCTTAAAAGTTAATTAACAAACCATACTTTAATTTTTGGTTACATTAAAAACCTTATATTATAAGTTATTCTTATGAAAAACTCATAAACACAATTTTTAAAACCTTTTACCATTGCCCAAAAATTCCCAAATTTAATATACAGTAACTATAACATTTTAGACATATTATAAAATTTTATTTCATACAAATATATTTTTAATTTAGCCAAATAATTCCAGAAAACCCGTAACTTCAAAAATCATAACTTACGTTTAAAAACTCCAAAACCATAATAATTCACATCAAAATAAACTAGATTTAATAAGGAATCTATGGTTAAAATTTCAAGTCAAAATACATTCGGAAGGCCATTAACTAAATTCAACAAGTTAGAATTAAATCCTGAAACATTATAAACTTAAAACATATTTTAATAACCCCGATCTAATCCTGACCGTCCAATCCTTTAGAGCCCGATCGGACGATCCCTGAAATCCCAGTTCATCCGCGAGCAACTCTACCTAGTCGAGTACTAAATCGACATTATCTCACAATCTACAAACCAAATTGAGTGATTCTGTTTCATTAGTTTCGAAATTCAATTACGGTTCCATTGATACTAATTTTACTAGCTATCATGCAGTATACAACAAATTCGATTCCGGTTACGAGAGTTAGGGTTCTTGATTTTCTCGAATTCGATTCTCCCAAATTCACTCAATCCAAAGCGTAATTGATGCAATTAAATCATGGTTTTGACCGATAATGTAACATAGTTTAGCAAGGTTGAAGGAATTTGCAGAAAACTTACCAGAATTGCTCGAATCGAAGGGATTTGTTTTCAGTTTCTGGAAAAACGCCCCCTTTACAACTCGATTGAGTAGCCTACTTTCAACACTATAATTTACAGTACAGAGGGAGTTAGAACTAGTTCTTGGGCTTAATCTAAAGAAGAAACTTAGCTCTACACAATGATAGCAAGAACTCACCCTAACTTGCACTACACAGAAAGAAATCGAAGCTGGAAGTTGCGAGTTTACCTTGCGTTTTCTGGAAAGAAAACTATGATTTTATGCTGTGACGAAACCGAAATTTAGACACCTTGTTCTTCCAAACGGTTGAGAATTGGCTTAGGCCATCAACATGAAAGTTTTAGAGGGATTAGAGCTCTTCAAAACGAGCTAAAGAACATGAAATTTGGCTGAGAAACGAAGAAGTTATGGCTAGACGAAGTTACCTGATTCGAAGGAAAAACTGGAAACTGCAGTTACGGTTTTGCAGGGTGGCTACTTTGATTCGATATTCCGGTTGATTTAGGACGAGTTAGGGTTAGTGTGAGTTATGGTTGTTTAGAGGAAGTTTAGGAGAAGGCAAAAAGAAGAGCCTCAAAAATTCCTTAAGATGAGAAAGTTATGAAGGTCGCAAGATAGGGCAAAACCTGATTTCTGTTACCGGAAATATAGGGGATAAAAACGACTAAGTGTTGGGGCGCGTATCCCGAGGCGCGTGCTGACTCAGCAGACCATGCCACGTCAGCTTCTTTTCAAAATTTTGGCTCTAAACTTCATTTGACCATAACTTTGGCTAGGATGATCCGTTTTTGATGTTCTTTTTATCGTCTTCATGGTTTTCCATAACCTATTTATTGGTATAGGTTTCATGGGCTGGTTTGACCATTCTCAAAAGTCAACCCTAGCAAGGCTTAAAAGGCTTTAGGGTTTCTAGAATTTTATATTGACTTTTATGTTTCAAAACAATGTTCCAACACTTCCTAATCTTTATAATATAGTTGGAGTGTTTAGAAATTTTTCCAAGATTTATTGACTTATAAATCTTATTATTAAATTCATAATACTATATAATAATATATAATAATTAGGGTTAAATAGGAGAAAACCCCTAAATAAATTTCACAATTCCATATAATAATTAAATATTTAATAAAAGAAATCCCCTAAATTAATTTAAATAAATTTAGGGGTATTTCAAATATATATATATCTTATTATCCTAGTGCTACAACGTTTTTCTGACGTTCCTTATATTACATATAAGATAGCACCATAGCCGCTAGTTGTTTTATATATAGGTCCATATATACGAACCAATACTGTTATCGCAAAAACAGTAAATAATAAGCAGCTTAAATATACAGTTCATGCATATTTATTCACACATTCAGACAAACAATCTTATCACAGACTACATAGAAGTTGAACTGAGGAAGTCTCCAGAGACAATCAGAGACACATAACAACATACCGTTCACTCTGATTATATAACCGCGGAGTATGAATCAGCTAGATCCGATGCTCCTCGTGTCGTCTCTAACAGTTTAATAATACATAACGCTACAGATTCGCATCCGTATAACGACATTACTCTGCGGTACCTCGTACCGTCACTAATACCTCCCGGTTCATTCCCCGTTATTTACTAACAATGTTTGTCGGGTTTTCGGTTTAACTCAGGATTAGGAAAAACGTTATATTACATGCGTGGACTCGCTCGTATATTAATATAATTAATGTTTGAACTTTGGTTATCGCAGGTAATTCAATATACACTTGTATATTATATAGTTTGTTTCTAGATTGCATGTATAATTCTTAATCATATATTATACATTTCACCTTAGTATTTATTTTCCTAAGGTTAGTTTTTCCAAGTTTAATGTAGTATAATTCATATGTAAAAATACTTTGAATTATATAAATCCTTATTATTTCATGTACAACCTAACATTAGAATTTCCTTATCTAATGTTTATAATTCTTTTCTCCTTACCTTATATCATTTTAATTATGATAATATATGGTTATTGAACCATATTGTATTTTCCACTCCATAACATATATATATATATAATATACTATGAGACCATTTATTATATGGTAAGTCTTTATAATACATTCATTCTCTTTTAACGAATATTTCTTATATTATAAATGTTACAACCCTTATAACATTAAAAACCATATTATAAATTATTATTCAAAAATGCCCATTATTACCGAACAGCACTTGTTTTCTTAAATATTTACAAAATCCACCACATAATTTATGTAATGTTATATTATAGTTATATAACATATATTATGACATTTATGTCATTAAAACAATTATAACCTATAGTTATAAGTTGTTACAAAATACCAAACAGACCATACTCTTCTCGGTTTTTATTTAATTCCACTATACTTCCATAATTTACAAATCAACCCCAAATTATATTCCATTCTTACACTTATAATATATATCTTATATTATAATCCTTAAACCTTAGTATAATTATAACCTATGGTTATAATGGCTTATAATTGCCGAACAGACCCTAGGGTCTGTTCTAATTTAATTCCTACCACCCAACTTTGTATAATTACCAAATCTCCCCATTTTATAACATATAGTTTTCTAATGTCATTAAAACTATATATTATACATATATCTTAATAAAACCTTATATATAACTCCAAAAATTACCAAACTATACCAAAAGGTTATAAATATCATTCCTAACCTTATAATTTCAATATTTACGATGTATACCCCATATTACCCATTTGTAACAATGATATAAAATATCATATATTATACTTATATAATTCATATTAACTCCAAATTTAGCCAAATAAACCCCTAAAAATTCCTAATAACCCAAGGTCTGTTCTAAACCCCATTTGGTACCCTTAAGTTTCGGAAATTGCAATATCACCCAACTCTTATAAATCTTTTACAATTTAATAACTAACTTATATAAGGTAGTATTTTAATTCCATAAACTCTCCAAACTTGGTCAAAGTCTCCTATATAGTCAACTTTGACTTCTAATTCCAATTTGAACCTAAACTCTCGGTAATTACTACCTATACCCTATACTTTCTTATTTTTACAATTTTGACACAAAACTTTATAAAATGTTATAATTTTTATTTAAATTCATTTAAAAATCCTAAATTCTTTTATTTATGCCCACGGCTTTAAATAATACTAGTAATTACCGTTTGAACCCAAACTTAATGCTATGCATAAATTAAATTAAATAAGCTTTTAAACTTAAATTAAAATGGCCTAATGACATGGCCTTATTACAACTTTGCTTTATAACATAAAATTACACATAAATAGCTTAAAAATTACTATAAACTCTCGGCCTTACTCCAACATTAATAATTCTTCCACATAATGTCATAATTTGACCATTATGTTAATTAAATCACTTAAATGATTAGCTTAATTTATCTAAGTCATTTTTTCCCATACTTAGGTTATAATCAACCATTTAAATAACTCCTCTCACGGCACATATATTATATGAGCTGAAAAATCATAATAACATAAGTTTAAGGTATTTATACATTGATTTAGGTGCCTAATGACCTAATACCCTCACGACAGCTTGGAGGAAAAATCAAGCCAGCACTTTAACATGTTTAATACACCAAAATAAGATATGGTTACACTCCAAGCATGATCTAACCATAAGGAACAATTTAATGTAAGATTTAAGCCAAAAATCACCTTAGAAAGGAAAGGTAGTCTCAAGATGGTTTCGGCCTGAATAAAGAACACCATATGGTGTTAAATTCACCATAAAAACATGGGGAATAGCTAGACAACAGCAAGGTGCTATGGTAATAGATTTTACCTTGGAAAATGCCTTAAAGTATGAATTTTCTCTTGGTTTTCGGCCACTCTTGCTCCAAGTGGTTAACACACTGAACCAACATGAAAATATGAAGATTATGAGTATATAAACTCATAGAAAACAGACCAAGAATACCGGACAAAAGAGGAAACTCCTTAAGGTATGTTTTTACCTTATAATGGAAATTTTGACCACCTTGGTCCCAAGGGTTGCTTCAGCCGAGAATAGCTTTTGTTCAAGGGTTAAAATACTGACATTTAGCTATGGAAAGTGATAGATTATTAGTTCCATGTGTAGGTGATGAAGAGATGAAGAAGAAAAAAGCTAAAATATGCCTTAAACCATTACCTTAGGTGGGAATAAGTTGTATTTGCCTTGATTACTCAAGAACACAGTTTGAGAGCTTTAGGAACTACTGGGTACTCGGCTGGAATGGGACAAGAGGAAAGAGAAAGCAAGATTTTGTGTTTTAAGGAATGAAAAGTATTAAATGGAATAATAAAGTGGTGATTCACCAAATTGGCTAGATATTTTAGTTAAAGGTTGATGTGCTGTCCTCCACCCTTAATGCTGCTGCCTCATTTAGGATAAGAATGGGTCAAGTCTTGACCATTGACTTGACTTGGTCAATATTGCTTAAAAATGCACTATTTCGGTTACTATTCACAAATGAATGCCATATTTGTGATTTTTTTGAAAATCTTGGAACTAGACATTCTAATGTGGTACATTATAGTACATTATTATAACAAGGTCTAATCCAATGCCTAACTCCACTCAAAACCCACTCAGAAATTCAAATTTCTCAAAAACGTGCTTTAAGGAGTTTTAAAGCACAATTTGTGTTTGAACATGTTTTTGAGCTTGGTTTTCTTTGAGAATAGTTTTATAGTTTTCATTACTTAATTTTAATACTTAGGAATCCACTTTGGATCCTAATTGAGGTCATACAATCTCTATGGTGTCTTAAAGCATATTTTTGCTTTACCAATCTTAAGGCATGTTTTGCCTTGTTGAGATCTTTAGATTGTTCCCCAATGGTATTAATATGATTATTAACCTTCTTAGATCATTAATAGATCATTTAATTAAGTTTTTAAGGTTAGGGGTATTTCACTAGGTGCTGCATTCAGGGTGCTTTATCTCTGTTTTTTGCGCTGCAATGTGCACTTCACACTTGTTATTTTGCACTTTATTCTAGCGCGTAGGTCAGTAAAGTGTAGTAATTTTAGTTGCTTTCTTGAACACTTCTTAACTGTATTCTGTATACTTGTTCTTATATTAATTTCTATTGGTTTAAATATCAGGTGTATGAATTCCTTTCTATGTTGTGGATAGCCACACCATGAAGGAAGTCGACCTTATAAGAGAAGAATTGATTCAGTATTTTTTTTCACACTTGTGTTTGTATGATACTTTTAGATTGCTTATAGTCATGTAATTATGCAGTAGTTTCTATTTTTGTAAAGGCATACAGTGCATAAGAAATTGTGGGATTGTTGTTGAATTTATGCAACATAACAACGAATATATGACAAATGGATTCGGACACTTCTTGGAAGTTAGTGTGACTGCACATTTAATGTATGTTGTGTAATAGGCAGGGATTGATAGCTACTGTACAGGGGGAACTGAAATCTTTTTAATGAGTTTTATAACACGGTTGATTAGTGTAAGCGTGTTATAAAAGAGTTAATAAATGATGGGATTGACGGTTTATATCATGATTATACTAAGGAACCGTGTTATAAAACTGAAATACCCCGTAATTAAAAACAGTGATTAATTAGGCTAATTATATTTTTTAAAAAAGCTTAATTACACTTAAATAAATACGAGGGAACAAATCCCGAAGAAAACGGACCTTTAAAATGGGTTAAAAGCACAAATGAACCTTAAAGCGCGTTTTTCGAGGAAACCGGGAAAACATGACTTTAAGCGGGTCAAATATACTCGTAACAATTTTGGTCAACTAAATAATCATTAATAAATATTAGTGAAGCTTTAGAACCAATAAAAGTAATTAACAAGAGAAAATTCCGGAAAACAGGTACCGCCGGTTAGTAAGAACCGTAACAACCGGGAAGTGTGGGGTGAGAATGTAAATAAACAAACTAAGTGTGTCCACTTTGCAAATAAAAAAAATGAGAGTGTGTCTGTGTGTAGGGGGCGGCCAGCTCTCCCTCCCTCTCTTTATTTCTTCTTATGTGCTAAAAGACAAACAAAGTAAATAAAAGCAAAAAAAATTACCCTCTCTCCTCACCCCTCTTCCTCTCACGTAGCCCCTCCCTCTATTCTCTCTTTTCTCCCTTCTTCTTCTACCTTGCGACATCCATGGATAAAGGAGAAGACTCACTCAACTCTCACATTCTCTCCTCTTGTTAACCCTTAGTCTTGCTCCAAAAATTACAAATTAGTACCATTGGAATCCCCTTGCAAAGGAGAACATTTCCCTCCTTTCAAAAATCCAAAAGCTTCATTTTCGATTTTATGGATATTCACCATTGGAAGATTTGAGGCCACCATTAGAAGCCCTTCACCTCCTTATCATCTTGAGGTAAAAAGAATTTCGAAAATCCTTCAGTTCTAGCTCTCATTGGCTTTATAAGGATTTTCAGTTTTTGAGCTCTTGGCCCTCCTTGTTCCAGCCGATTTTGACCCTCTTGTGGGGCTAGGAACCTTGTTCTTTTGCCATTCAAGAACTCCATTCATCCATTGAAAGGTAATACTCTTTTCTAAACCCTAAAACATTAAATTCTAGGGTTAGTGCAAAAATGAATGTTAAATGGTAGAGTGTATTGGTATGGTGGTTGTAGTATTGTGCATTGTGTGAGGAAGAACAAAGAAGAAGGAAAGAAGGAAGAAGAGAAGGAAAGTAAAGGAAGAAAACTAGAAAGAACAAGGTAAAGTCTCTTACCTTGAGCTAGTTTGTATTGTGTATTGTAACAGTTTTTGGGAGTAGTAAATAGTGAGTAGTGAATTGAGTAATGAGTAGTGAGTATATTGTAGTATAATGAGTAATGAAGTTATAACAGTTTTGAAGTTTTTAAATGATGTTTAAAAGCTTGGGAAAAACCATGGGTAGTATGTGTATGTGTGCAGAATTTTATTGTTGTTGTAGTAGTGTTATTATGTGAGTATGGTGTATTGTGTAAACAGGTTGTGAGAATGTGGAATTGTGAGCTGAAATAGTGTGTGAGCAAGTAAGAATTATAGGGGAGACTATGTCAAATTTTGTGTAGGAATGAGAGGACTTAAGTGTTTAAGAAGAGGAAGTAACCTAGGAGATAACTAGGTGTATTTGAGGAGTGTTTTGTAGTTTGAAACAGATTTGGAGATGAGTGTGATAATGGGAAGAGATAGGGTGTAAAGTAATGTATTTCAAATGCTAGGAGTAGCATTAGTTGGGAGAGTAATGGAATGTAGAAGATTGATTGAAAATCTGTAGCATTTGAGAGAAGAAAAATCTATTGCACTAGGGGATACAAACTAATGTAAGTGTTGAATTGAGTTAATGAAAATTGGTGTAAGTTGTGTAGGAATTGAGTAGCAAGTTTGGTGTATGAACTAAGGTGATTTAGAGTGTTTAATTAGTGCTAAATCATGTGGGGAAGTAATGGTAAAGATTGGGGAAACAATGGGTAAAGGAAACACCAAAAACATATTTTAAAACTGAAGTACTGGGCCGGACCGACCTTAGGACCGAACTTGCAAGGTCGGTCGAGCCCAGATTTACAAGACGGGAAACCTTCTGGAATCAACCGACCTTGCGACCGGACTTGCAAGTTCGGTTGGACCAGAAATTTCTCCCGTCAGAAACCTTCTGGAATGGACCGAACTTGTGACCGGACTTGCAAGTTCGGTCGGCCAGAAAAATTCCCGTAAGGCGAGCTACTGGAATGGACCGACCTTGCGACCGGACTTACAAGTCGGTCGGGCTAAAATTTTCAAGTACGAAACTTGCTGGAATGGACCGACCTTGGGACCGACTTGCAAGGTCGGTCGGCCCTGGAATTTTCACGCGATGTAACCTACTGACTTGGACCGAACTTGCGACCGGACTTACAAGTTCGGTCGAGTAAAAAAAAAATGTTTTATGATATGATTATAGTTATCATATGTATATACATATGTCTATACAAATATAAGCATATGTATGTAGTAATACACCATTAATGAGTAAAATGGTAAGAAGGTAAGTAAATGAGTAAGGCAACAATGTAAGAAGTAGTAAAGAAAAGAATGGTCTAAAACTAAGTAAGAAAGTAAGGAAGTAGTAAGTATATATAGAAGGTATCAATGAAGGAGTAAGTAGATCAATAATGGATCATTGATCATACTACTTCATGTATGTATAAGAATCGAATAGTTGCACGTTGAAGGAACTCGGTAGTACGAAAACGTCGGTGAACGGTATGATTTCTTCATGCCCTGTATCCTAACTTGGTTACCCCGATTTGTGTGCTTATGTGATCACCAATAAGATAAATGCACGAATCGGACTTATATTGCACTTAAACTGTGTTTGAACTATTTTGTTCTTGTTGAATCTTCTTGAACATTTAGTTGTTAATTCATGAAAAATGATGAAGGAAATGAAGTGTATGTGTAAGTATGAGTACTTGTGTATTGTATGTATGTATGGAAGAAAGTATGGACTTCTACTAATTCCTAACGAACTAACTCCTAACATGAGTAAAGAGTATATATGGAATGAGTAGAAGCCCGATATAGTTTCGGCCACGTGTGAGGATAAGAAAACACAAGAGGTTGGATCCGAATCCTGGCTATAATCTTTTCCATGGACCAATTCCCTTGAATGGGTAGCATCCTGGATTAGTGGGCCACCCTAAAGCCCGGTGGTGGGATGTAGTAATCCCTGCCCGGAGGTCATACCGACTTAACTGGAAGTAAAGTATGTAAGAAGTAAGTATTGTATTTGTATTGGTCTTGACTATTGTAAGTCATCGACCCGGAGTAAAAGAGTATTGAACACCCGATTAACCCGGGTGTGTAATGAGGCTAACAAGACCTTTGTATGTATTGGAGAATTGTATCTCCGTAATGCGGTGAGTATGGTAAGTATGGACGGTTGACTTGAATTGTCTTCCTTGTATGTATTGTATGTATGTATGCCTTGTGTATGGAATGTATTGTATTGTTTTGTATTGTATAAAGCATGTATGTATGTACGAATGAAACGAACCGCATGTACTCGACCAATTAATTGGCGTACCCTCGCTAGCACGCGGGGTATGCGGTTATCATATGCAGCGTAAGCTGACCCCCTAGGGGGAATGTTTTTACTCCACAGGTACCCGCGAGGCGTGACGGAAGGGTAAGGACGGGATGTGATTCTTTTTGGTAGTTAATAGGACTGAAACGGTGTACTGAGTTGTACACGGCTAAGGCCTTTTTGTGTAGCCGGTGTACCATGTGGTACACCTTTTTGGATATTGAATTCTTAATTGGATAGTAAGGAGAGGATGTATAAACTCTTCATTTTTGGGAAGTAGCCTTGGAATGTAATTCGTAAAACTTGGGTACTCGGTAATCAAATGTAAGTAAGTATTTGGTATTGTAAGTAAGCAGTATGTATGCATTTTTCTAATCATCAGACCGATATGGTAAGTAGTGGTAGCCTTGTTAACCGTGGATGGTTAACGGCGTTGTATCACCCGCCGGGAGTAGGTAAGTATTCCGCTGCGAGTAAGGTAATTATGGGAATGATTAGAGGACAATGAAAGGATTAGCGGTTGGGGTGTTACAAAAACAGTTAGAATTTGGCGGGTACAACATTTTATAACACGGTTCCTTAGTACAACCGTGTTATAAAACTTGTTTCGCTCCAAAATTAACATAGTGGTAGTCCATTTTATAACACGGTTGTAGTTGAAACAACCGTGTTATAAAATACAATACTTTATACGACTGCAATATATAACACCCCACATAACCGTGTTATATAAGGTAAAACAATCATGTTATAAACTCTTTTTTCTACTAGTGTATGTTTAGTAAACAATTGTATGAGAACATTGAACACTTCCTAATACTAGTTTGTTAATAACCAAAAGAGGTTTAACTAACAAACAATGTCTTCGAGACTTCAACTAACTGGAACTTGGGGGGGTGAGGAATTCATAACGGTCCAGTCATGCATGTTTGTTGGCGAGATCAGTTACCTTTTATTAGCGCTGGCTTCCAAATGAGACTTGTCTTCGGACTTGTCGCCTAGGGTCGACAAACTAACCCGGCCACCTTGAATTACAGTTCGAGGTGGGAGGCCAGATTAAGATGATGCTGTGGGATCTCCTAAGTCCCAAATTTAAGAAATATTGTTTTTTAACCCAATGGAGTTAATAGCTCATAGGCTAGGGTTACTTTTGACCCAACAAAGATAAACAATGGAATAAGAGACAACCAAATCTAATTAAAGAACGATTGATATATTTGAGATAAGGTTGAATATGAGAATTAAACAATTCTCAATTTAAGGAGTTAAAAAGCTAACTCCCTTACTTAAGGAACGCTTTTTAAGTCATTCAATGTGTTTGAGCTGTGATTGTTCACATGATCGTGTTGTGTTTAATTATACTTCTTATTATTGTTGTATGAATAATTAATCGCATGCATACGACAAAATAGTCGTGCGTAGCCTCGTTAGCTTGGGGGCTACACATTAACCGTACCAGCAAAGGTGCTGAGCCCCTCGGGGCATCCATATTATATTTTTCAGGTAAACGACAGAAGATGACCGTCCTGAGAGTAGGAGTGGGTAGACGTTCTTCGGGTTTCCTTTTTGTTATACGAGATGTGCATGTACACTCGTTTTGTAGATGGTAGAAGTTGTAGTAAGTTGTATTAGGATGAGAGATATTTGTATTTTATATATGTATTTTAGTTAAGGCTTTGTGTATACTTAAGTTCAGTATATTTGGGTACATCAGACCGTAGCTAGATCTTGGAGAATTTAGTATTCCTAGTTAGTCACGTGGGTGACTAATGGCGGTAACACCAACTGTTGTAGAAATTTCCGCTGCATTGTTAATATTAGTACTTGAAGGTTGGGCGATAATCCCGGTTTTATGAGTTGGGGGTGTTACACCGGGGTCCCAAACGCACTGTCCGTAAGCTCAGATGCTCTCAGACAGTGGCGGGATATTTTTATTTTCAAATTTAAGGGTTTGAAACTAATGTCCGGGCCCACGGACTCCCTGTCCGTGGCCCTGAACATTTTAAATTCTTGTTTTCTCATAATTTCAACTTTTATGATTAATTAGCTTAAGTAGGGTCCGTGGGTTCGGATATTAGGTCTACAGCCACAGACAGAACCAAATTTGACGTAATTTGGCCTCAGAAACCCTAATTTGGTTATCTTTAATTTCCACTTTAAATTTCAGTCAAACAACGTTTTTTTTAATCAGAAACATGCGCACTGAGGATAAAAAAATATCTTAATAGGTCGAATATGTTTAAGTGGAGGAAAAAAACTTAGAAAGGGAGTGAAAGTAAATTAAACCCGGAAAAGTCGAATACTAAGCCTCCAAACCCAAACTCTACCTTTCCTAATTTACCCTAGGTTAAAATTAGGCGGCAACTCATAATAGGTTCCAGTGAGCTAACTTAGAATTTAATAATTAATGTTTATGACATGGTTATTAAGCTTAGGTTATAAGTGGACCTAGAACCCGACCAAATCCTAATCGACCTGAATCAACATAGGATAGGGGTTCAACAACTGAGGCTCACAGAAGTCTTGAGAGACAAATCTCGTTTGGTCGTCAAGGGATATACACAAAAGGATGGTGTGGAGTGCACATAAACTTTCTCACTTGTTATTCACATGACATCTATAAGAACTCTTCCGACAATATCAGTTAAAAGAGGATAGTGCATTGATCAGTTGTATGTAAATAACACGTTTCTCCATGGCACTCTTGATGAGGAGATGTACATGAAGATCCCTCAAGGATTGGAGGTTACAAGAGAAGATTTAGTTTGCTGACTAAAAGATCATTGTATGGTTTGAAACAAGCATCTAGACAATGGTATGCAAGGTTGGCATCTTTTCTCAAAGCCCAAGGTTATGTTAACTCTTACAATGACTGCTCCTTGTACATGAAGAAGAACAAAGACTCTATAGTTTATACTGGAATTTTTGTGGATGACCTACGCCAGTAACAAATTGGAGATACAATCCCTTAAACAAAGCCTTGAATTGAATTTCTGATCAAAAACCTTGGCACCCTTCATTATTTCCTTGGGTTAGAATTTCAAAGAAATGACTAGGGCTTGTTAATAACCTAACAAAAGTACAATATGAAATTTGTAAAAGAGTATGACCTCATCTCTGACAATGAAGTTGTTAGTCCTATTGAACCAGGCACAAAGTTTTTACCCAATAGTGGGACTTTGCTTTCTGATCCAAGATTATTGAACGCTTATTGATAAACTAAATTACTTAACAAACACTCAACCTAACTTAAACTTCAGTGTGTAACATCTTAGCCAATTTTTGTAGTATTCTTAAGATGCTCATATGCAAGTGACACTGCATGTTCTACAATTTGTCAAAGGCATGGTTGGAAACAAAATAGCTCTCAACAACAGACCTTCTATGGACCTAGTAGGTTATTGTGACTCAGATTTCTCTGCTTGCCCTCTAACAAGGTGGTCAGTTAGCAGGTTCTTTTTCCTGTTTGGAGGCTTCCTTATCTCTTGGAAATCAAAGAAACAGCCATGTGTTTCTCTTTCTTCAGTTGAAGCAGAATATAGCGCCATGCGTAAAGTTGCTGAACTTGCTCGGCTCACTAGACTTCTATCTGAATTGAGCATTGATACTATTGGTCCCATTCCAATTCATTGTGACAATAAGTCAGCTGTCTAGAATGATAAGGACCTAATTTTTCATGAAAGAACTAAGCATGTGAAGAATGATTGTCATTACGTTCCAGATCAAATATGAAGTGGTATGATCAATGTCCAACACATATCTACTAATTCTCAGTTAGAAGTTTTGTTAACAAAGAGTCATCAAGGGAAGCGCTACCAAGACAAATTCAATCATATAGGAATTTCTAATGCCCTATATTCCTTTAGTAACAAGTAACTATTCACATGGCTGGAATGGCTATCAATTCTACACCTTGGGGGGGGGGGGTCCGTCATGTTTTGTATTGTCTCTCCCTCCTTCCTATATGTATAAGATCTCTTGTATAGTTCTACATACATACTTGATTAGTAAAGAAATCTTCATTCTCCAGGCTCTCTCATTCTCCCCTTTTTCATTCTTCTCTTCACAGATCGATTGCAAGCTGTTGCAATATAACCGGGGACAACTATTCTGGTTTTGTCTTGATCTTATAGGTGAAGCTTCAAAGTCTACACTGGGATGTAGACTCCAAATGCCAAATACGGTAGCTAGAGCTGGTGTTTCAGTAGCAACTGGGTGCCGCGGAGAATATTAGGCTTTGATGGGCTGCAGTTATAGGATGCATCAGTGACTACCATGTGGATGCTCATATGTTTTGGGGCTAAAATCATTGTTGTACAACGATGGAAGCGGTAAGAAGTTGGGATTTGTGATGACCACCTTTGTAATGTCTATTAGAGTGGGGTGTCGTAATCGCATTTTCTTAGTTTTTTTATGATAATCTATCTTATGTCCTGGGTTGGCATTGATCACGTAGGGATTTCACAAGTAAGGATAGTATATTTTTCACTAGATGTCTATTAGATAAGGATAGTTGGTCACCCAACTATAGTTTTTAGTTAGTGTTTTGCTTTTTTTTTTAATGATAATCTATCTTATGGGCTTGGTCAGCATTTATTGCCTAGGGATTTCACAGCCAGTAAGGATAACATATTTTCACCAGATGTCTATCAGATAAGAATAGTTGGTCACCCAACTACATTCTGTCATCTTGTTTGGTTGGGGTAGGAGGTTTGGATGTAGGATATGTAATGTCAATCAGATTTTTGTCACTTAATATGATGGCTGGCTTTTTGAAAAAAAAAACTTCATATCTTATGTCATTGTGAAGCTTCAGTTTGGTTTATAGGTTTATTGCACTTGCAAATAAATTTTTGGCTTAATACGATGTAAAAAACATGTTATTAATAAAAGAAATACTTTACATAATACATCATCGGTAATGTTTACACAAAAACTGAACTTCAAGATAAGATAGATCGAAATACTTCAATATTTCTTTTGACCATTTTACCTTTGTTTCCGCATTTGTGCTCTAGGGCTCATCCCCAGGTTCAAAATTTTGGATACAACACTCCTTCTACGTGTGCCATGGATTGCTTCTCTCACGGGGTCATATTCCACACGTTTTGTTTCTCTATAAATGAAATGATTCTTCTCTTGATCCTTAGAGGCAACCACGAAATCCACCTGCTTCTTAAAACCGAAAGGAAATCAACAAAAGATTGAGCATCCTTTGTCACTAGCATCGACAACGGATTAGTTGACAGCTTAACAAAAGACACCACTTCGGTGGATCAGTCCATATCCGGAAACAAAACCACAAAAACAAACCAAAATATGGCCTTACTGAATAAAAATTGTTGGAAGTTTTGACAAGTATAAGATATATTTGTGACAAAAGATAGAGAAGAAAGGAGAAACCACGAGCAGAAAAAGTTGGAGAGGAAAGAGAAAAGAAAAAAAATCCATCAAGAAGGGACTCATACTACCTACAAGATTCAAATAAACAACTTAATTTAGATGGGAGTAAGATCACAATAGATAAGGAGATAAAAGACCTCACAATGACAGAGACTCTTTATTTTTTTGTAGTTGGTAGATTGAACACTCTTGGTTTAAGAATTTTGAAAAAAGGTTTGAATTTCAACTCTCTTATACTGGTATCTAATAAAGCCATAGTAATTCACCCTCCTTTTGGAAAGTGTCTATTGGAGTTGGGCTTTCTGTGGCCCATACTTTCCCTTATATAGCCTATTTATTTAATCATCTTATTAACAAGTTTGTTTAGATCTTGCTTTGGTAGTTTAGATTTTCTACAATTTGTAGGTTTAGTTTATCGGTAGTTTTTATCTCTGGTAGTTTTATCTTTTGTTATGCTTTATATACACAGACAAACAGATGACTTATATATTGATATACATTCATTGAATGAAGAATACACATGTTCGTTTTCTCTAATACATCGTGGCTCGTACATTCTTCTACATACATACTCCTAAATACAGTATTCTAAGATGGTATCAGAGGAATCTAAGGAGGACTAGTGTGTTACAGAACATACAACCATGACGGATGATGCTGGAAAGGGAAAGAAAGATACAGGGCTTCCAACAGGAACTGGGAATTCTGTGATAGACATGAATGACCCTATTTATGTTCATGCGGCAGAAAACCCGACATTGAGTCTTGTTCAGAAGTTTGAAGGCGACACCGGTTTTCTTGGATGGAGGTTTTACATGGTCACTGCCCTGAAATCCAAAAACAAATACAATTTTGTCACCTGGAAGATAGAGAAGCCAGATGAATCAGACGACATTCGATATGCAGCTTAGGAGAGCAAACTCACTGGTCATCTCATGGATCAAGAATTCTCTTGGTGGAACCGTGCTTGAAAGTGTAAGGTTTCTGGACGACCCAAAAGAGATATGGAATACTCTCTATTCCAGATACCAACATACCAATCTTGTAGTTGTTCACGCACTGAAGCGAGAACTAGCAGAAGTCAAGCAGAATGATGAGTCAGTGACAAAATATTTTAACAAGTTACATAAAGTGGGGTGAATTAGATCAAGCAAGACCGCCACAACAATGTTCTTGTAACAACTGTACTTGCAACATCAATAAGTCAATCAAGAAAGCAATAGAAGAAGATAAGCTCATTCATTTTTTGATGGGTTAGCAGACGGTACTTATCAATCAGAGGGCAAATATTGGCGATGCAAAGCCCACCAGATTTGGAGAAAGCTTTCTCCTTGATTATGCAAGAAGAAGAATGAAGAGGAGGACAGATTTCAAACGAGGAAGCCACATCTTTTTACTGTCACAGGCAGTCGCAATCAGTTAACAACAAAAACCCTAAAATCGACACAGACAGAAACACAGACAGAAAAAGGGTAAGTTGTACTTACTGCAATAAGGGAGGACATTTAAGTAAAAATTGTTACCAGAGGTTGTATTGCGGCCACTGTAAGAGGAACAAGCATCTCGAAGCGGACTGCTTTCATCTCCATGGAAAGGAGAATGTTCTTTCTCGAAAGAAAAAAGGTTTCGTGAACAATATCAAGACAGAAGAATGGGGAGAACAATCCAACTCAGATAGCGGCTTTACAACCAAGCAGATTCAAAAAGTTTCAGAGATGATACGCAGTGCATGTTCCACAACAAAATCAGAAGATCTGAGTCATAACAACTTCTCAGGTAATCAAATTTAGCATAAAATTTTTTGCCTTACCAGTTCTCGTAGCTTATTCAAAGGAAAATGGATAATAGACTCAGGGTCAACAGACCATATCAGTGGAACCAAAGCTTATTTCGAAACCCTAAAAATTTTATGAACTAGAAAGAACATTGTTTTACCAGATGGAAAACCTCACAGTGTGAATCTGGTAGGAGATGTTAGGGTTGATAAGCGATTACTGGAAGGATGTCCTTTTCGTGCCCGAATTCAAATTCAACTTAATTTATGTAAAGAAGTTGACAGAAAAACAAGAATGTGCTTTGGTTTTTCATGATGAAGTTTGTTTTCTCCAGGACCTGTCGACAGGGATGAATGAAGTTTTTGGATAGAGCTATCATGGGCTTTACAGCTTGGGCTCAAAGGTGGATAGAGTAATGATAGAGTTGGGCTGTGGTAATCCAAAGGCGGATCAGGTCGACGACGTTGAACAAATGGGCTTAGATTTTGTTTGTAATAAGGCCGTAGTTTGTAATAAGGCCACAGTTTTCGATATAGGCTTCAGTTTTTTATTTCTTCTAAGGCCAAAGCTATTCACATTAAGCTCGGGCACGTTCCTTACATAAAACATTTTCGATGGGATTAATAAAGCAGTTAGATTTCCATTCTAATTATGCTTGTGATATATGCTATAAGAGTAGGGCCCGAAGATTGCCATTTGATGATTCGTTCTTAAAAACTAAGAGAGCATTCGAAATGATACATGTAGATGTATGAGTTCCCTTCAAGGTGGAAACTCACAATGGTTGCAAGTATTTCATTTGCTTTGTAGATGATTTCAAGAACGACTTGGGTGCATCTTATAAAACAGAAAGGTATGGCTTGGGAAGGGATTGTTGGTTATATTGCTATGGTGGTACGACAGTTTGACACAAAAATCAAAGTTTTCCGGTCTGATAATGCAAAAGAGCTAGGTAACACTAATGAAGGGAAAATCTTCTTTTCTGAAAAAGGAATTCTTCATCAAACCACTTGCGCTCACACACCCCAACAGAATGCAGCGGTAGAAAGAAAACACAGGTATCTGCTTGAAATCGCAGGGGCTCTATATTTTTAGTCTAATGTTTCTCTTCCTTATTAGGGAGAATGTATAATGCATGCTGCCTACTTGATTAATAGACTACCCTCCAAGGTGCTCGGAGGGAAGTCACCATTTGAGGTTTTACATGGGGTGGGGTTGCTTATGATGATATCAAACCTTTCGGTTGTTTATGTTACAAAATGATTGTTTGTAACAAGGGGAGCAAGTTCAGCCCTAGAGGAGAGGCGTGTGTCTATCTTGGTGAAGCTCGGAAAAAGGGACACAAAGTCTTGAGTTTACAGTCTCGAATTATGGAAGCTTGTAGAGACGTACGTTTTCACACAGATGTTTTTCCTTTCACCGTGGACGTGCAAGATGAATCTTCACGAAATCAATTTTCTGCACGCCCAGATGATACTTCCATTCTCTTTGATGAAGAAACACAAGGTCCTGTGCACACTACTACCCACGACAACATGGAGCAAGAAATTCAGGTTCGTCGTTCTAGTGAGAAACTCACAAACCCAGTTATTTGGATGATTATGTTTGTTACAATGTTTTTCAAGAGGTGTTAGATGAGGGTATACAGAAGTGATGACTCTTTAGCTAATCTTATAAAAGGTTGTGAGAGTCTTACTAAACTTAAACCAGGAACGAGTATATCCTTGTTGTCAAGTTCTCAGGTTGGTTCACTACTGGATATGAAGGAGCCTTTCAATTATAAAGAGGCATCCAAGCATGCGCATTGGCGGAAGGCTATGGATGAAGAGTTGGAGGCTCTTGAACGTAATGAGACTTGGAAAGTTGTTGATTTGCCACGCGGTAAGAAAGTGGTAGGATGCAAATGGGTATACAAGGTCAAACTTAAATCTGATGGTACTCTCGAGAGGTATAAAGCAAGATTGGTGGCCAAGGGTTTTACGCAGCGTCAAGGGCTGGACTATACGAAAACTTTTTCGCCTGTTGTAAAACTTACAACAATTCGTGCGCTTATTGTTGTTGCTCTTAGCAAAGGATGGGTCATTAATCAGCTCGATGTGAATAATGCTTTTCTTCATGGTGATTTGGATGAAGAAGTTTACATGCATCTCCCTGATGGTCTTGAAGTAGAGGGAAAAAATAAGGCTTGTCATTTGAAAAAGTCCTTGTATGGGCTTAGCATGCTTCCAGCAGTGATTTTCCAAATTGGCAAGTTTTCTAACCACTCTTGATTTTCATCAGTCTAAGAATGACTATTCTCTGTTCTATAGAGACACCTGAGTGGAAGGATATTCATAGCTGTTTATGTGGATGATACACTGGTTGTGGGAGCTTGTCAAGAAGAAATACTGCATCAAACGTGCTTTAGATCTTAACTTCAAAATCAAAGATTTAGGGTCCTTGCATTATTTCTTAGGCATTGAATTTCTACCAACCAAAGGAGGGTACATTCTATCTCAACGACAATATTGCATGGATCTCATTGAAGAGTTTAGATGTCACAAGCGGCGCATTGCACAGGGGCCTATGATAGTAGGGAAACCTTTGTTAGCTGATGAAGGTAATTACCTTCCAGATCCTATTTATAGAAGGCTTGTTGGCAAACTCAAATTTGTCTAACACTCGCCTAGACATCAATTTTACTGTGCAAAATCTGAGTCAATTCATGTAAAATCCAACTGATATACACATGGAAGCTGCGTTACATGCTCTTTGTTACATTAGAGGAACTATCAACTATGGACTAGTTCTTGCTAACGGGGAGTCTTCACCATTGAAGCTCGTCGCCTACTGTGACTCAGACTGGGCTTCTTGTCCTAATACTAGAAAATCAGTGTCCGGTTATTATATCTTCTTGGGGCACAGTCCTATTTCTTGGAAGACCAAGAAACAAGGATCGGTCTCTCTCTCTAGTGCAGAAGCAGAATATCGCTCCCTTCGACGGGTTATAGCATAACTTACTTGGCTCACTCGTTTGTTGTCTGAACTTTGTGTTGAGAACATTGTACCGATCCCAGTCAAGTGTGATAATCAATCTGTGATTCATATTGCTCGCAACCCGGTTTTCCATGAAAGAGCAAAGCATATTGAGATAGATTGTCATTTTGTCCGTGAACAGATACAACGGGGTCATGTTGATATTGTTTACACCCATTCTTCCTCACAGTTAGCAGACATGTTGACAAAAGTTTTACCAGGAACGAGATATCAACAATAATTAATTACCACGTATGGGCATGCACGATACTCAAGATAACCAGCCTTGCTAAACAAGTTTACCTACAGCTTGCGGGGTATTAGAGTTGAGCTTTCTGTGGCCCATACTTTCCCTTATATAGCCCATTTATTTAATCAGCCTATTAACAAGTTTGTTTTGATCTTGATTTGGTTGTTTAGATTTTTTGCAATCTGCAGGTTTAGTTTATCGGTAGTTTTTATCTCTGGTAGTTTTATCTTTTATTTTACTTTATATACATAGACAAACAGATGACTTATATATTGATATACATTCATTTAATGAAGAATGCACATCTTCGTTTTCTCTAATACATCACGGGTCGTACATTCTTCTACATACATACTCCTAAATACAGTATTTACAATGACTCTTAGCTACAATCATGTGTAGCTATTTTTGGCTACATTTTTCATGATACAGTTTGTATAGTGTTAAAGTACATGTTTTATAAGTATATTGTACAGTTTATAAAGTTAGTATGTACATTTACTACAAATTCAGAAATATCACAATTCTATGTATACATGTACATATACACCAGTACAGTTTTGAATGATCAATTATACAGTTTTAAATGATCGAATGTACATGTATGTAGCTATCTATAGCTACATGTGGTTGTAGCCAAGAAATTGGGAGTATTCTAAGAGTGTCTTTTTCGTCCTCCACCGACGTTGGTAAAGGAAGACCCAAAGACCATCCTCGGGACCAGTAAAACGTTGAGGAAAATTTATTCTCAACTATTCGTTCATTTCCGTGCTGTGTGTCAAGTAGTCATCTTATTTCCCCAACGAAGAACGAGAAATATCTCTGTAAGGGTCAAAAAGTTTGGCCAACAGTCAGATAGAAGAATATATTTTTTTAACGAAGATTTACAACGTGGACCTCTCTTTACTCTTTTGGATAGGTTAGCAGATCCGAATTAGTAAAAGTAAGTCATAGGTCTTATAGCAAACTAGAAAGATCCTTAGCCTTGGAGATTAACATAGCCAATATGAAAATGAGTTGCAGGTCTTCAAGCAAACAAGAAATACCCTTATTCTTTTAGTATGTTTCTCGATCCATCTTCTACGCAAGCGTCAAGCATCATTTTTCTGAAACATCCCCGCACCCACCAGGTAGGGAATGCTACCATGAAGACTAATAACACAACTATCCATCACCCTAATTTCTTATAACTTTCATAAGTTTAGCAAATTTGACCCATTTAAGTGTTTTCTCTACTGAAAATACTCATTAATAATAATGATTATATAACAAAAGCTCAAAGATAAGTAAATCATAGTTAATCATCAACAAATAAATACTTCAATAAATAAACAAATCAGTGCACCTAACGCACACCACCAACGCCCACAAGGCCTACCCACAAATCAATCATCAACAACTACACAATTAAACTTGTGTGAACGCACATAAACGCACTCATACTTAACTATCATGCTAAAATCATTTATCACAAGTTCAAAAATTACTAAAACAAGAACTAGACTAGAAGTCGCTACTTAATGAAGTATATATATATATATACACTATGTTTCAAAAAAAGGGAAAATTCACGAGATACCCCTGTTTTCTTTCGTAATTCACAATATACCCCTATGATTTTAGTAATTCAACTTTAAACATGCTTAAATGTTGTCCAAAATTGATGAAACTTTACATGGACGATGCTAAAGTGTTATATTTTGGTCCAATATCAAATTTGAAGTTTTTTAAGCTCACATGTGACCTGTGGGACCTAATGAATAGTCACATATTCATTGAGTCCCACTGGTCACATGTGAGCTTAAAAAGCTTCAAATTTGATATTGGACCAAAATATAACACTTTAGCACTGTCCATGTAAAGTTTCATCAATTTTGGACAACATTTAAGCATGTTTAAAGTTGAATTCCGAAAATCACAGGGGTATATTGTGAATTACGAAAGAAAACAGGGGTATATCGTGAATTTTCCAAATATATATACAGTAACATCCCCTACCTATCCTGACATGATATGTTACTAATGATAACCAAACCAATTAATCTTAATTGATAATCCTTAACCTAATAGTTTTAACAGTTGCGTAATTGTCTGCACTGCCCTTGCTGACACATAGTACACAGTAGAGATTACTACTAAAATGAAATTAGCGTAAACTCAAACATTTAACAATAACATAGTCTCCCTTACCACAATAGTCCAATTAGACAAAGTACATTGGAAAGCAACTTAACTACACAAGCTCAGGACAAATGTCAAACCATAGGTAGTAGTGATTCATCGCAAGGCAATAATTTTTTTCTTTTTTTTTCCAAAAACTCACAACCCATATTCATTCATAATCACCGGTAATGCATAACCATATCAGAACAAAAGTACGTAAGACTAAAAAACCAGATCTTAGACAAGCCGAATCAAGCAACTATGCACAACCTGATCCTCATGGGATGTTGCGGAAGTAGTTAGCACGCCAATTACTGATGCTCACTAATAAAACTGTCAAAATAGGACTGTTTAAAAACATGGACAAGATGACTTAGGCGAACCATAGAACACTAAAACCAACTCCTACTAGAAAGAAATAACTTCATGTAGAGAGAAGTCTTCTAACCACCTCTAATTAATCAAGAAAGTATTCATGGCGCGGTCACTACCTGATTACTTGTCATTGTGCATGTGAGGAGGGGCGAACTTTGCTGGCTCAGGGGTGCACCACTGCGTAAGATCCACTATTAAGGTCAGTTCCTATGAGTTATCGTATTAGCGGACTTTTCCGGTCCCGCATGGCGCAAGCTCCATATTTCATCCTTAGTTCCCTCATGGATCCATCGATCGAAGGACCTCATTCCTAGACAAACCGAAGCCATAGTTAGTCCACATGCCATCTTCCAAGCGACCTCATTGTGCACCAGTAGAGATTGCTGACTAGATCGAATTGATTGCATCCTTAGCCACATGTCACCTTCCAAGCGACCTCATTGTGCACCAGTAGAGATTGCTGAATAGATCGAATTGATTACGTCCTTAGCCAGAACCCATAGGGGAGAAAACCATCCATAGAAGCAGTTTGATCAGAATAATCTTTCGTAGCATGAGTAAAAAGGCCGCATCAAAAATAAATAGAAGGCATTCATTCATAAGTAATTCTAAGGACCTTAATATCACTTTAAGAGTTAATAGAAAAACATCTCATAAGCGGCTTTTGGATATCGAATAGTGCTTTAACTTGACCACTAATTTGATCCTCCTCCTCCTCCCCATAGAAAGCATCCAAGTCGGTCCCCTAATTTCCTTGCAAACTCCTTGTCGTGGTAGAATAAAGGGACATCTTAGATTCTATCCCAAATAGGAAACCAATTGAAATCATGTCTCGTGGGGATTTTTGCTTGTCAATACGCTAGAAAATCAAATGCGATCCATCAAAGCACTAGGGTCCCCTAAAAAGGATGACATGCAGCGAATCTACTCTTTCATATTCGAAGAAGTCAAAGTTTTTACTTGTGAGGTGAGCTTTGAAGTCTCTATCCAGCTGTCATGCTCTTACAAGAGAAGTTTCAAGGGCTTTAAGTGTACGGGATAAACCTAACGACAAGTGTATCAGACGATTCTAGCAAGGTTTCTAGAAGTATCCTCTAAGTTATCAAACCAACAAAGGCGATGTCTAGTTTGAGTCTCTCCTAATCTAACTAATAAACTGAAGAAATCAAATAATAAGAAATTTGAGGGTTTTGATTGTGAAAATAATTAAACTAAAATTAAAAACAATAAAAAGTGATCTTCTGGTACAATTCTAAACAAGGAATACTAGTATACTACTTTCCCCTAGTTCTTCAATTTCTCTTCCTAAGTGTTTTCCTATTTCTAGATTACAACCTCATATCTAAATTAATCTACTCCTAGACTCCCACAAAATAGATTCTTACTAGCAATTAATAATTCCTAAGTCTTGTTACAAATATACTAATTAACTAATAGCATTCAATCTCATCTGGTTTGTAGTAAGCTAATACCGAGGAATTACAATCTCAAATTCCACTGGTAGTATTTCTATAGTCTAATGAATGTTGTGGTTCTCACTTATAAGCAATCAAACAAGATAGACTCAGCGATTATCAATCATAAGAGAATTTAATAATGAAATAAGTAATAGAACTACAATCTGTATACAATTAGTATTTAACAACTCAGGAAAATGAAATCCTAAACTAGGGTTCCATGACAAACCAGAATTTGACTAACTACTTAGACATTGATAAAACAAAAACAACTATATGAGGAAGGGAAAATGCCATCAAATCTGTGTCGTGGAATCGATAACGGGATCCGGTTCTGCTCTGTTGTTCTCCGGTCTCCCGTTGAACTGCTGTTATCTCCCCTCTCTAATTCTCTCTCAAGGCTACTAGGGTTTTCCAAGAATAGAAGAGGATCCTCTCGTATTCTAATTAATTCTCGTTTGGACCATTCTTGATCCTTAAGCTCTTGGCACGTACTCGAAGACCTTTTCTCCAGCGATTTAACCTATTTTAGCATAAAAAGCACACTCGAGGCATAATCTATACATTTAACATAATTAAGCACTAAATGAAGGAATTTAGTATGAATCTCATACATAACTCAACAAATAAAGCATACAAATCTATGTAAGTTTCCCACTTATCAACTACCCCACACTTAGCTTTTACTTGTCCTCAAGCAAATAAAGAATATAACTACTCCAAACCGAAATACTGAACTCCGGGATCCAACTTAAGCGGAAGGAAAACAAGCATAATGACAATCATAAAAATCAACATACTCTTAGCTATCAGTGCTCACAAATAGTGAAAATGAATTAATTTTAACAAAAACATGGAGAAGTTAGATTGCAGAAACTAAAACACAATTTAGCTTGGAACATTCCACCAATTTTATTAATTACCCATTGGATGACAAGGGGTGATGTAATGCCCTATTATGCAATACCTTTCAGCATCATGCTCTCATGATCAAAAACTAAAAAAACTGCAGTTAAATATTTTGCATGCAAAAACTTCTTTTTCTAGAACTAATAACATATGATTTTAATTAACTGCACAGTTACTCCTGCACCTTGTATTTTTCTCTTTATCCTTGTACCGGGGTTGGGCCAATTATCCCAGATCTCGTGACCTTAGGTAGATAGGTGATAAAGCTCCCCGAGGATTAATTACCAGAGAAAAGAGGCCTGATTAGAGGAGTACCTTGCCTTATCCTTTCATTCCAAACATTCAATTCATTTCTAAGGTTCAAAATCTACTCATTCAGTTTCCATGATCATGCAGTCCATCATATTTCAGTGAAAATAGAATCAACTTGAAAAAAATCAATACAATCAGACAACTTTTAAGCAGATTTTTATAGGTTGTCATCAGGCACTAGTAGAAAAATGGTCTGTTTCGGTGCCCCTATTTTGGCGGTTGTTAACAAACCGCCGAAATAGGTTGGTTTCTGAAAAGGTCAGGAACCTATTTCGGCGGTTCCTTACTAGGAACCGCCGAAATAGGCCCTCTTTAATAAAAAAAAATACAAAACACCTATTTCAGCGGTTTCTAGTAAGGAACCGCCGAAATAGGTGTTTTTATATTTTTTGTTATTTTATCATCTATTTCGGTGGTTCTTCGTTAGGAACCGCCGAAATTGGTCTTTCTTATTTTTTTTTTAAATACTCGAGGACCTATTTCGGCGGTTCCTAGCTAAGAACCGCTAAAATGGGTCGTTTAAAAAGACCCCCACCCAGCCCTGACGCAGTTACGCGCACAGTTTACACCCAAACCCACCCCTCTTCTCTATTCAACCGGCGATTTTAACTCCGATTTCGACCACCACAAGGCCGCCACAGCTCCGATGTAGCCCGCCCTCCTCCCGCCTTCACCGGTCGTCGCCGCCATCGGTGGTTGTCGCGTCAGAAGTTGCTGCACCAGCAACAACAGAGGCTGCCATGGTAAAAAAACCCCCAAATTTGTTAGTTTCTGTTTTGATTAAAAAATTGTAAATGTGTTGTTAAAATTGATAGATTCTTGTCACATTGTGATTGTGGATGCTGATATGTATTGTGTGTGTCAAATCTTTGCAAGATTTGGTTGTTAAACTAATAAATTTATGTATGCACACAAGGTGTTTGATGAAATGTCCGAGTGAATTTTTTTGCTGTTTTTTGCCCTTCTTTTAAGTATAGTTAGGTTAGCTTATTTAGGCTAGATTTATTATGCTTATATGTGGGGTGGAACAATGTTTGAGCATTATTAGTGCTTATAATTATAAGCTAATTAGAAACATTGTAAGCAATATAGTTTTGCGCCCTCAATTCATATTTATTTTGCGTCTGCGTTGCCTCTGTAGAGATTGGTACTGCTACATGCGTCTCGCACGCCCGATTGAGAAGAGGGGCTGAAAACAATTCATTTAGGAACCGGTAAATTTTTTTTAACTTATCTCTTCATTCTCTTCACTCACTATAAATTTGCAACCTAACTGCATATAAGGAAAATACACAACTACAGAGTTTCTCTTGTATCTAATTGTATTTGTGTCTCTACAGATAAATACTTAAGAAGCTCCTTAACCATTGCATGGTAGATTGAAAGCGGGGCGGAGAACAATTCATTTACGAACCGGTAATATAATCTACTTATCCTTTTCTCTTTTGTACTTTGTATTTGGTTTCCACAAATTATTGGAATTTGGTTTGATGAATAAATTTGATATATATTAGTTTGGTTTTTGATAGAAATTTGTGTTGTTGAATGATTGGTGAATGCTTAATAATAAGCATGGTCGTGTCCTTGTAGAGGGAAATCACTAAATGGGTTCACCAGATTGAAGTCGTACGGGGCTGAATACATTTCATTTGTGAACCCATAATATACTCAACCTACATCTTCATATTTTTAGCTCATTATGTATAATTTTGCAATCCTAATTAAAAACAATTAACATACTTAAACTAATGAGCTTCTATTCTATCTATAGAGAAGTGGTTAAGAAACTCCTCAGTCATTGCACGGTAGATTGAAAGCGGAGTTGGAAGAACCGGTAATATAATCTAACTTATCTTTTTCTCTTTTTTACTTTGTATTTGATTTCAACAAATTATTAAAATTTGGTTTGATAAGTAAATTGGTATTAGTTTGATTTGTGATGGAAATTTGTGTTGATGAATGGTTGGTGAATGCTTAATAATAAGCATGGGATAGGTAATATTATGCAAAGGTCATGCCGATTTTTTTTAACAAAATCTCTTCATAATTAATATTGTTTGATGTATGTGTATATGTATAACAATATCTAAATTTTTTCTTTATCAGGTCTCACTACAGTTAAGTCCGTGAACCACCTCTCTTGTTTTCCACCTTCTTCCGTCACCGTTACAGTTTCCTCTTCTGTGTACAAGTAAGCAACTAAACTTGCTTTTTGTTTGATAATTGCGAGTATGTATTGAGATAATATAGGTGCTAGTATAAAATTTAGGTTGAAACCTTAGAGTTAGGCTAGCTAGCTTATTTAATACGCATCTAGTCACGCTTCATTAGAGTATAAATACATAGAAACAAATACAATCAATGGTACAAAAACATTTTCATTTTGAGTATACGGTATTAATCGTACCGTATTTTGTGTTTCAAATATAGTATGGAGCGTGACTGGATGTACGGTGATCGAGGGGATCACTTTGACAAGATGTTGAAAGAGTTTTGCAAAGCGGTAGTGCAGCACAAGGACATGACAAAGGTGGAGAAAATACCTCGTCCTTGTGTTGACTGCGGTGTCGTAAGGAAATTTTCAAACATTAAGGAAATTGAATTTCATCTGAAGACCCATGGTTTCATGCCACTATATAGGAGATGGACTTTTCATGGAGAAAGTGTTGAACATAATGTCGGGTCCTTGTACATTAATGATAGGAAATCCCAAGCACTTCCGGAGTCAATGACAGTGAGCCGACTTATCATGATGAGCAAATAGACGAGATGCTTGATAACGTTGAGGATAATTTTGTCGACCGGCCGAATGAGTATCAAAGGTTGTTGGACGCATCCAAGACGGCGTTGTATCTTACGTGCACTAAGTACACAAAATTGACAGCTATATTGAATTGTTCAACCTGGGAAGATATGGATTGAGTGATAAAGGTTTCACGGCATTCCTCGAGCTGATTCATGATATGATACCGGATGAGAACGGTCTCCCTACCACCACCTATGAGGCAAAGAAATGAGTGTGTCCAATGGGAGTAGAGTACAAAAAAATTCACGTGTGTCCAAACAACTGTGTATTGTACAGGGGTGAATACGAACATCTGGACAATTTCCCGAAATGTTCGTTATCCCGGTATAAGCATAAAGATGGAGAGTACTCCTCCGTTCAGAAAAAAAGCCCTCCAACTAAACTACTTTTGAAATACCCCGAACTTAGTTAGGGTGATTAAATTGCTCTAATACGATATTGAGGGCCTATTAGTTCCTAATGAATTTTGGTAAAAAGAATAAATCCAAAAGAAACAAGAAAAACGCTTAAAAAGCAAAAAACACTAAATTGAGCGTTAAGTGACCCTAGGAGGAATACAACCTTGAAAGGGTATTGGAGGGATTTTAAAGGCTTAATAAGGCCTAAATAATATATGGGAAAAATTCCCGAAGAAAACGGATCCAAATAATGTATTAAAACAATAATAAAGCTTTAGCGCACGGTTTTCGAGAAAACCCGAAAACGCGACTTTAAGTGGTCAAATGAACCCGTAAAAATTATAGTTCATTAAATAACTATAAATAAACATTAATGGGAGTATAATAACCATTAAAATAAAAGAAACGAGAAAATTCCGGAAAACGGGCCCGATTAGTGAATAGTGCTAAACCGGGTAAATAAACAAGTGTTTTCTGTAAAAGACGAAAAATGCTCCAGCTGGTACATATATAGTGGGCCGGTTTTAATTATTAAAACAGCCCCCACTCACACACATTAAGCTAGAAAGAAAGAAAGAAAAGGAAAGAAAGAAAGAAAAAGTAGAAAAGTAACCCCCCTCTTCTCTCTCCTCCATTTCTTTCTTTTCCTTTTCTCTTTCCTCCCTTCTTCCTCCCAGCTGATTTCTCCCTCCCCTCTCTGGTTTGAATGGTTTTGAATTTTCCTCCATGGCTTCCCCCACTTTCCAAGCTTGCCCAAGGTGCTACACCACTCCAAATGAAAAACAAAATACATATTCTTCTTCTCCTCATCATTCTCTATCATCCTCTCTTTTTAAAATTCCAAAAGGATGAAGTTGATCTCCATGGTTTTCCCCATTTGAAGAGAAAATGGCATCAATGTGTAGCTTGGAGTCTCCTCTCTCTCCTAAGGTAAAAATATTCAAAAAAACTCATTTTTCTTCACCCTCCTTTCTTGACCGATTTTACCCTCTTTGAGACCTTGTTTTCTCTTTACTTTTGAGCTTCATTTCAACCGTCCAATGGTGGCGGAACCATCTTCTTGATTCAAGGGTGAAAACCCCTCTTAAAAGCTCAAAAAGGTAAAACCCTAACTATTTGCTCTAAGCCCCTTTTATTAATTGGGATTTCTTAAGGGTTTAGAAGATTAATTGAATTTTTTGTGTTCCTTGGGTGTTGGGATGGAGTTTGGCAACTCCATTCCCACTTGACCAAATTTGAGGAGAGGAGGAGCAAGAGGAGAATTAAGAGAGAGCTTGTGAAATTAAGGTAAGAAATCTACCTTGAGACTCGTTTTAATTGCTCTAGGATTTGGGATGGGTTAAATTAAATAATGAACCCAAATTATGTGAAATAAAGTAGTTGGTTGAAGTTGAGGAATTTGTGGATTGTTATTTGAATAGAGGGCTTTGAAGCCAAGTGAAATGAGTTTGTGCTTATATTGTGGTTTATTGAGATTTTGGAGCTATATTGTTGATGTAGTGAATTTTGTTGAGCTTATGTGCTGGTAGGACCCCTATGAGGGTGTGGCTAGATTAGGAATGAAAATTGGTGAGAATGGTGAGTTTGGGATATGTTGGGTTTATGGGGAGGCTATGGCAAAATTTTGGTAGGAAACAAGTGTTTTAAGGTGACTTAGTAAATTGAAGAATCTAGGTGTTTGTAGTGTTGAGTAGAGTGGTTTAATAGCCTTGAAATGGTAGGTGGAGAATGGATATAAGAGAGTGTAAAATCTGTAGCATAATGATGCTTGGTAACTTGGAATTGCAAGAAAAAGAGTTAGTGTTATAATAGTGGAAATGAGAGTTAGAGTTGGGTTTTAGAATGGTGTATATCTAGGAAGGAATTGGTATGATCATTGAGTGATTTGGTAAGTGTGGCAGGAGGTAAGAACTATCAAAAGGAAATAGAAATGCACAAGTGTGCAAAATGCAAGAATGTGAAAATTGAGTTTGTGGAATTTGAGCAAGAATTGGGTGGTGGATTAAATCAAAGATTTGGAGTGGTTTAAGGAGTGTTTTGAGGTGTTTAATTATGTAGGAAACTTGTGGAAAGTTTATGGAATGATTAAGGGTGGATTAAGGGTTGATTTGGGGTTGAAAAATGACCTTAATAACAGTTTTTAGCAGGGTCCGGGACTTAGGATATGTACCAAGTCCCGGACCGCATCAAAAAAATGGTCGAGACTGAAAACTGGGATTGGTCTGGGACCTAGGTCCAGGACCAAGTCCCGAACCACAAGTAAAATATAGCCGAGAGTTACCTTCTGCATTGGTCCGGGACCTTGGGTCCAGACCAGGCCCCGGACCACCCCCAAAATTGCCAAGGAAGTGTTTTTAAGGGTTCTGAACATGGGGGATTGAATGGTATTGGTTTTAGGAGTTGTTTAGGAGTTTTTTGGTGACCTTTAAAGGTCCTAAGAAGTATAAACAAGTGTTGGAAGTGATTGAGAAAGTTGTGAGATTAAGAACACTTAAGTTAAACTGAAATAACGGGATAACAGGGTAAGTACGGGAGTAACAATTATGTACATACCGTAATACTTTTATATTAATAGAACCATTTGGCATGTGGTCAGTGGCTCGAGAGTGAGACTCGAGGATCAAGGGTGAACCGAGGAACGTGAGAACACCCGGTAAAGTTAACCCTGGTGAAAGGTATGATTTTCTCATACTCTGTATCCTAACTTGGTTACCCGATTTGTGTGCTTGTTTGATTGTGTGATCACCTAACAAGATAAATGCACGAATCGGATTGTTTGTACCCTCTTGGGCTTGTAATGTATTGTTTGTGGTTGAATGGCATTTTGAGATTAAAGTTTGTATAATTCATGAAATGGGTGTTTGTAAATGAATTGCTTGATTGAGATTGTGTATGGTAGTGCGACTCATAGTTGAGTCTTGTTTGAGCAGAGACTCGTAGAAAGAGTCAAGTTGTGAACTAATAAAAATGTGGAAACGCACTACAACTATCAAACCAATACACGGTAACATAAACCAATGAACTCACTAGAACGTGAGAAAGTATACGGGAGTAGTAAACTCCCGATAACGGTTAGAGAACCGAATTTATTTAATCCACACAATAATTAATAGTGGAAGTATATGAGTAACCTCTATCTAGAGGATTGATAATTGTTCAAATTATGAACCTTGAGTAAGATAAAGCATGGTAAGGGATCACCAAACCCCTTAGAAATATAGTCGAACCCCAATGAGAGGAACCGACTAAATGAGCAATGTCACGAACATGAGAGTATTCGATAAGTTGGATAAGACCTTAAAACTTAGAATACTAGACATTGAGGAATTCCCTAAGCCAATAGATATTATCGAGAGAGATACCTCTAGGCTAATCCATGAGATTGTGAAATGACTCCGAGAGAGGAGTTTTGGGAATTTGAGTAGTCCAGTAGAGAACTGGACATTTGTAAACTTGAGGAGCTAAATGCATAGCTCCTTTTGTATTTGTAAGTCCAGTGGTGGGTCTTGTGTATGACCCTGCCCGGAGGTCATGGCTAAGACTTTAAAGATGTCCTTGAGTATTGAGTATTGAATTGGGAACTTGAGTATTGGAGTATTGATTTGAGTACGTGAGTATTGAGAATTGAGTTATGACTTGAGAGACTTGAGAATTTAAGTTGAGTGGAGAATTGAGTTGAGTATTGTAGACCTTGTTGAGATTGCGAGTAAGAGTACCCAAGAGAGTGGGTAAGACATTGAGCAAATGAGTAAGGCATAGTGAGGTAGAAACCCTCAAGCCTAAGAAAAGATCAAATTAAACTAACCCCTTGATGTGTGTGTTAGTGTTTGTGTTCTTCGTTGAACCTTGATTGTGTTGATATACATATATAATGTATTGTTGTCTTGCATGCTGTTTGAACTAAAATGAACTGCATGCTCTCTACCAAATAGTCGGCGTACCCTCGCTAGTACGCGGGGTATGCGAATTACATATGCAGCAATTTTGCTGAGCCCCTAGGGGCATCGTTTTTATTTTCCAGGTACAATGAAGCCGATCATCGTTCTAGAGTAGGACGGGGTTATGATTAAGCATAGGTAGTTGTTAATAATTGTATTGTTGTATTATGGAATTGTAAGACCGAAAGGTCATCAATAGTCTTGGGATTTGTAGATACTCGGTATAGCATTGAATGGAGATTGTATTTGTATATTATGGGATTGAAGGTTGTATTTGGTTTGAGAATTGAAAAGGGAATGGAATGTATCATTTTGTATAGTGTACTCGGTAAAGACCCATCAGACCGATGTTGTGTTGTATTGTTTGTTTGAAATTGGCCTTGTTAGTCACATGGGTGACTAACAGCATTGTTTCACCCCCGGTTGTATTAGAATTTCTGCTGCTTGTGTATTGATAATGGAGACGGGTTAGGAGTTAATGGTGTAATTACCCGTAGGGGTGTTACAAAAAGTGGTATCAGAGTGAAGTATCGCTCTGATGGTCTAACTACCGAGTTTAGGAAAATACCGAGTTAGGAATTAGAGACTTAGGGCTAAGGGTTGAGTGTTAGCGTGTGAAGTACGCTAGATAGGAACTTCCAGTGTGATCTGGATACCTACATAACTAGTCCCGCCCTCCGTAACCCCCGTTGTAAGTTGGGAAAGAACGCCAGAGAGATGGAAAGACCTCTCGTACTTGGGCTAACCCGATCTGGTAGTTGTAAATGAACCTTGTAGAGAGAAAGAACCTGTCATATGGTAGATTCCAAGACCTAGAAATCCCGAAGACGGTTCCTGTTTGAACGACAGCAACTGCACTTAACGAAAAATATTGAAGATTCTGAATATAGGATAATGAAATTTGCGGCACCATGGGGCGACTTGCTTCGCAGTCGCAAGAACTATGCGCAGCCAACAAGAAGGGAAGTACAACTACGCAATGAAGCGGGAAAACGGAGTAAGAAAACCCGGGACCAGAGAGTCTGCGGACTGCAATGCTTGACAATACCACCAACAATATACAAACCGACTAAGGAATTAGTCGAGGTTGGATAAACTCCAAACCTATAACGCGAAGAGGCAGAAATACTTAAATAAAACATACACCAACAGGACTACGATGTAGCTCCTAAGGACTTGTCAAACCTCGGTAACCACCGTAAGGGCGTGGGAACGAGCAACGAAGCAAGGTACACGGAGTACCTCAAGGATCAGGAAGCACCTGAATTAACAACAACCTTGTCAAGAACACTGAGAAGCTACTCAGGAGTTCGAGCACTAAGATCAAAATGGATGGAAGATCCAACAGAACCACCAAGTATGGATGGAAACAATACCGCAACCGGTATATGGTAACCTAAAAACCGACCTACCCGCGCACTTGCCAAGGCAAGTGCTGCAATTACAAGGCAAATTAGAAAATGTTAAACAACCAACCAGTACTTACTAAAGTACCACCATGACAATGGAAGCAAAGGGATGATTGCTTAACCTAAGAACTTGAAGGACCAAACCTTGGAAAGGCCTAACGGCCTGACCAACATATTAGCGAACATATCAGTCATCAGGAAGCTGGACTTGGTCAATACCTCAGAGATGGCAACGCCATGAAGATTTTCTTTCAAACTCAAGATTTCTACTTCAAAACCCAGAATTTTTCTTTCAAAACCACAACTTTTCTTTTAAAATCTCAGATTTTTAAAACCAAACCAGAAGAATTACGGTGAGTATCATAGGGTGATACAAGAGGAGTTGACAATAGAATACTTCACCTAGGCGTGTGACGAGCACTACGAGTGTACCCAAATACTGGATGTGGGACGACCGCACTTCGAAGGAGCTTACAGGCCTAACAGACCCTTTGTGAGTTAGTCAGGTAAGTGGTAACGTACCAATACGGTACCCCACGTATGTATACATGTAGTGTACGAAACAGGAAGTAGTCAGCTCCGTTCTACGGACCATAAGGTAAAGTCAAACCGAAACAAATGGATACCTCAATAATCAAAAGAACCCAGATGAGCTTACAAGCCAAAGGAGTCAAGAACTCATTCTAGGAGGACGACTAAGATTAAGAATTGCGAGAAGCACTAGTAAATGATCAAAGACATTGGATATGTCTCAAGGATATTGAAGCAAAAGCATATTAACTGGAATGGAAACCCAGCCCAAACACAATAAGGCAAGGCCTATCATGAACACGCAAATGTTCAAAGAACAAAGTGAAATACCTAGAGTGATCATCTAAGGTACCGGAGGATACCGTTCACCACCGAAAGAAATACCAAACTAGTTAAAACCAAAAGAGAAGTATCCATAGTCTACCCTGAGAACGGGAGACGTATAACCCCAAACGGGACAATCTGAAATCCGAACCACAATGCGGAGTAAACTAAACACACTCAAATGCTAGCCGTATGCAACGGCATAATCAACAACACTCAGGAGCAATCCATAAAGGGTATCAAAGACAACATAGTTGAACGAAGTGTCGCAATAAGAGCACCAGAGCTAAAAATGCTCAGTGGAAACACCAAAGGGATCCCATTTGACATGGGATACCCTAAATTGAGGAAGAGTACTAATCAATACCAAGTTACTTAAAGGGGCATCCAGCGAACGGAAGCGTGATGCACTGATCCCATCATGGAGCCCAGTAAATACCTCCAAGCCAGTTGATGGTATACGGAGAAGCAATGCTTGTGATTAGCCTAAGATGAGCGAAGCTCTAGGCAATGTGGCCAGTGAGCCAGGAACCCATTACAGTAGAATTCAACGGTTGCAAAACCATTGTGAATCATAGGAAGAGTTGCCAAGAACGACACCGGTAAATAGTTTAATAACTAATGAGCAAAGATACCCCTCGTTAATGTGAGACCGCGAGAGCGGTGAACACATACACTCCAAGTAGAGGAAGTATATTCCTTCAGAACTACTAATGTAGTGAAGCTTGAGCCTACAATTATTGTCGAACAATGTGGAGATAAGCCGTTAGAACAATTGTTGGAAACCGAAGAGTAATCGGTTCAGAAGAAACACTATATGGGTACAGTGTGAATTGTGAAGTAAATATGGATCAATGAGCTCAAAGATGTAAATGGTGGAAATGCATGAGCCTAAGCTAAGGTAATAGCGGATGTCTTGGAAACCAATATCGTGAAACAAATACGAACATGGTGTGCAGCATGCGACCTATACATAGGAATAAATCACACAATGAGATGGAGTTGATGAATAAAGATGGTAGACAGACCGAGAAACAAGGAAACAATATTAATTCCTATTGCAATCTCACAAGAGATTTACTGCCCAGGGGTTTACGCCTCTGCACTCTGTAGGACTGAGTGTTTTGGTATTGCACTTGTGCGGTGATGACCTAGTGGGATAGCTAGGAAGTTGGGAAGATGATAATTGTGGTAAAAGTAGAAAGGAGACTTATGAAAGTCATGGGGACCGATGCATAGAAAATGCAAGGTCATACAAGTAAAGAACACTTGTATAAAATCAAAGAAGTGGTCATAATTCAGAAGCCACTGACAACAGAGGAAGCACTACAATAAATTAGTGGCTCAACATCAACCGACAATAAGTCGGAGGAATCAAGTGAATAATCACTCAAGTACACAATAATATGTACATAAATTCCAGAGAGCTGGATAGAAAACCTGTAACTCATTGAGTCCGCGTATGGTAAAAGAATACCACCTTGATTGATAAACTTATTCCCAAGATAAAAAGGGATAAAAGGATAATGTATAACACATTTAGAATAACGAGAAGGGCAAATAAACCCCAAGTTATCAGGGTCGCGCAGCAGAAGCTAGTGGGCCCAAATTCTAAGGTTTAATACACCTAGGGAATGAATGGCTAATTATCAACGCCTTGAAGCCGTAAGGCTAGAACCGAACCCGGTTAAGAGTTAAACAAACTCCAATGAGAATTCTTGGTGCATGGACTAACTAATAATATGTTTAAGACCCTTTGACCAAAGACCATTGTATAATAGACCGCATGGAAGTTAAAACACTCCATGACGGCTGAATGCCTTTGACCTATGTCCAATGTTGACACATGGTAGATTACGTGGGCGTAATCCCTTTTTAAAGGGGGTGGGCAAAAACCGCGAAATGTATGTGTTACGTGATAGTACGTAAACTACAATGCGCATAGCGCAAGAGAATTTGTTTTGAATGATTGGTACTTATGTTATATAAACATAGGCATACCATTCATAGTGTAATTATGGTTGATTATGAGACTTGAAGGGGAAAGGAGTAGATAAACTCCAGGGGAATGAGAACCCCGATTGGTAATAGTATGGGAAATGAGTATCTTTGAGGAAATTGATGAGTATGTTGAGAGATTTGATGAGTATGATCGGTATGAAACCGATGTTGAACCTAGTGGGAAGTGAGTCCCCTAGGTAACTTGATTTGATGGTGTAACACCCCAACTCATAAAGCCATACTTATATCATAAACCTTCATTCACTTATATTAACTTTGCAGCGAATTTCTTACAATATTTGGTGTTACCGCCGTTAGTCACCCACGTGACCAACTAGGCTTACTAAAATCTCCAAGATCTAGCTACGGTCTGATGGACCCGAATATACCGAACATTAGTACTTACAAGCCTTAACCATTCACCTAACACTCTTACCTCCTTACATCCTATACCTTACTACAATTAC